>VFSX01000159.1:142500-157500 GCA_016618255.1 Chlamydomonas sp. UWO 241 | reverse complement strand
GATTCTGGCTTCCGGGGACTCCGCCCCCGGATGCTGGTGCAGGTTAGGTGTGGGTCGGAACTTTGGAATGGCGCTTTCCTCTGATGGCATTGGCGCATGCTGTGATGTTCTGCATGCATCTATGCATCATGGTACTTTCAATCAGTGTCCATTGTGGTGTTGCATGCGCCGTCCCGCCATGCGCTGCATGCATGCATGTCCGCACCGCGCACATGAGCTGTTGCGAGCTGTTTGTCGTCTGGATGTGTGTTTGCTGCTGCCCCCCAACCAAGCCTGCGTGACAGACCGTATCACAGCAACAGAGTTCTGCAGACAGCGGGGGTCCGGGGGTGCAGCCCCTGGAAAAAATGGGCAAGCCGATGAGTCCATGAGGCCCTCTCCTGGCAAGCCGATGAGTCCGGGAGGCCCTCTCCTGGAAAACCGATGAGCGGCATGCCCTCGGGTACACCCCTGCCCCTATGCCATTCCAACATTAACCGATTTCGTTGCTAGGGCCAGAACTGGACTTGGGTCTAGGCGGTGGTACTAGGACAAGAGGTAGTCTTTGCTGGAAAGCCGATGTAACCGAGTTCGTGGCGTTGAGTGCCCCCCACACTTTGCTCCTCCCACACTTTCCCCCCCTGTCGTCTTCGCTGGAAAGCTGATGTTACCGTTACTATTACACTCAGTCATTTTATTTTGCGCTCCTTGGAGCCATTGGGAGCCATTTGGCTCCTGACGATCCCATGAGATACGGCTCAACCACAATGCTTGATGGTCCTGACAATCCCTTCGGATAGAGCTTGTCACGAGCTTGAAAATTACCTGTATTTGAGGGTCAATGGTCAACGCTAAGGCAGCAGTCAAGGCGGTCAACGGGGCGTCAGTCCGCACGCTGGCCCCCAAAAAGTAACTTGAAAAAACTGAAAACAAAATCACTGGTTTCACTTCCCCCACAGGACACCCCTGATGAGCGCGGCCAGCAGGCGCGCATTGCGTCAAAGCAGAGCTGCATGAATCAGCTGCTGGAGCGTGTGCTGGACAAGAGCGCGCACACACGCAAGGAGGTGTGTGTGTGTGTGTGTGCAGCACTGCATGGCTGAGCTGCTGGCGTGTGCGATGGACAAGAGCGTGCACACACGCGAGGAGGTGTGTGAGTGCATGTGTGTGTGTGTGTGTGTGTTCGTGTGTGCACGTGTGTGTGTGTGTGTGAACAGCACTGCATGGCTGAGCTTCTGGCGCGTGCTCTGGACAAGAGCAGCGCACACACGTGAGGATGTGTGTGTGCGTGCGTGTGTGCGTGTGTGTGTGTGTGTGTGTGTGTGAGCAGCACTGCATGGCTGAGCTGCTGGCTTGTGCGCTGGACAAGAGCAGCACACACACGCGCGAGGAGGTGTGTGTGTGTGTGTGTGTGTTTGTGTGTGTGTGTGTGTGCGAGTGTGTGCATGTGTGTGTGTGTGTGTGTTTGTGTGTGTGTTCGTGTGTTCGTGTGTGCGTGTGTGTGTGTGCGAGTGTGTGCATGTGTGTGTGTGTGTGTGTGTGTGTGTGAGCCGTACTGCATGGCTCAGCTGCTGGCACGTTCAATGAACAAAAGCACACCCACGCGCAAGGAGGTGTGTGTGCAAGGGTATGTGTGTGTGTGTGTGTGTGTGTGTGTGAGAGCAGCACTGCATGGCTGAGCTGCTGGCTTGTGCGCTTGACAAGAGCAGCGCACACACGCGCAAGGAGGTTTGTGTGCATGCGTCTGTGTGTGTGTGTGTGTGTGTGTGAGTGAATGTGTATGTGTGTGTGTGTGTGTGTGAGCAGCACTGCATGGCTGAGCTGCTGGCGTGTGCGCTGGACAAGAGCGCACACACGCGCAAGGAGGTGTGTTTATATGCGTGTGTGCGTGTGTGTGTGGGTGTGTGTGGGTGTGGGTGTGGGTGTGTGTGAATGGCGGAGCTTGAACGGGCTGTGTAAAAGAGCGCACATACACGCAAAAAAGGTGGGGCCCGCTTCTTTCGCGTTTCTGGCATTTTACGCATGCGCCTGGTCTGCCCACAAGATTCCAGGCACGCTACCCAGTGATTTTGTTTTGGGCTCCTGGGAGACATTGGGAGTCATTTGGCTTCTGACGATCCCATCAGATAGAGCTCAAGCAGCCAAGTTGCTTGATGGTCTTACGATCCCGTCAGACAGAGCTCGTCACGAGCTTGAAAATTGCCTATATTTGACGGTCAATGGTCAATGCTAAGGCAGCAGTCAAGGCGGTCAACAGGACGTTAGTCCGCGCACGGGCCCCCAGAAAATAGCAAAAAAACTGAAAACAAAAAAACTGACGCTACCGCATTTTCAAACTTCCACATTCACAGGTGCTGCGCGCGTGGGCTGCGCTGGCAGAGCAGGGCTGTGTGCCGGTCGGCCTCCTCCCCAAGCTCGTGTCCATTGCGCACGGCCGAGTGTCTGACGGCAGCGTCATTGTGGCAAAGGTGTGTGTCTGTGTCGTGTGTGTGTGTGTGTGTGTGTGTGTGTAGGTGTGTGTGTGTGTGTGCAGAGACCCACACATCGCACTCACCTTGTTTGGCGCCGCCTCTGCGCACCTCCTTTATACATTGAAACCAACATGCAACCGATTACCGCCAAAATGTCGGGATCGCAGGAGGCGCTGAGGCTACTGCAGGCGCTCGTCGCGCGCTCACCGTTTCGACGGCACCGCCGTTGTACCTTGAAGACACCTCTAAAACATTCAAAAAACGTAAAGTTCATGCATGGGTACACCGCTGGGATCGCAGGAGGCGCTGAAGTTGCTCCAGGCGCTCGTCGCGCATTCGCCGTTCGGCGCGAAGCTTGACGCTGGGCCGATGCTGGCTTCGCAGAGGGAGCTGGAGGAGCGGCTGAAGGTGGGTTGAACACCGGTGTCGGCATTTTTTAGCATTTTTTTTTTGAATGCGGTGCTCGATGCTGAAGATGCAAGTGCAGTCTAAGATGCGGGTTTACAACACTTTCGTGCTGCCCCACTTTCTGTACGGCTGCGAAACATGGGCCCCTACTAAAACACAACTGACTCGATTGGAGGTTGCCCACTCTAACTGCCTTCGTCGCATTCTGGGTGTGCGCCTGGTAGACCGGCACAGATTAACTTATATTCGGCAGGCGTGCGACACTGAGCCAATTGAGAGCCTTGTGGCAAAGCGATCAATGCAGTGGCTAGGCCATCTGATGCGCATGCCGGCTTCTCGTCTTCCTCGTACGACTTTTGACTGCACAATGAATGTGGCTCGGCAGCAAGGCCGGCCTCCAGCCTCCTCCCGACACTATTTCTTAAGCTACTGATTCAGCAGCTAGGCGAAACTAGTGGCACTCGTTCTGATTGGAAGAACTTTTTCGGACACGGCGTTTGAGCGTGCTCAGGATAGGGTCGGGTGGAGAGCCGTGGTGTACGGTCTGGCTGCCGCTCAGGCGCCGGCCCCTCCACCACGGCGGTCAAGTAGATTGGCAAGCGCCACTTGACCCCTATCCCCTGGAAGCAGTTAGTACCTATTTTGGAGGCGTCGCACAATAGCTCTCCTTTTTGCTCTAGGACTACACGTTGGCAGGCAGCCGGCTGGTGGCTACCGCCCCTCACAAGTAATTGTTAGGGCCAGAACTGGACTTGGGTCTAGGCGGTGGTACTAGGACTAGAGGTAGTCTTTGCTGGAAAGCCGATGTAACTGTAACTGCTCGATGCTGTCGCCACAGAGCGTCACATAGCGTCATCAAGGGAGCTGAAGGACATGCTGTTACAGTTACAGTTACATGGCATTCCAGCTAAGACAACACTAGTCCTAGTGCCACCGCCCTGTGAAGGACGATAGCCACCAGCCGGTTACCTGCCGTCTAGACTTCCGCTCCCGCCGGCTAGTTTAGACCCAAACAAGTCCCTGAGGGACATGTCTGGCAAGGAGCGTATAGGAAAGGACCGTCCTCCTCCTGGCCTTTGAGGCCAACCACGCCGGCTGTGCCGACTGGCGGCGCTGAAGCAGAAAAGTCCCCGCCTGGCATGGTGCATCGTTGTCCAACTCCATGCATGGGGCTCTGCCTGCGCCCCATGCGTCATGCATGGCAAGGTCCCACCCTCCAGGGGGGCCTGGGCAAACAGAGTCGTCATGGCAGGCTGCCTGAAAACCAATGCCGACGCCAGTCACCGGCAGACGAGTGCCCCCGAGGGTGAGCGCGGAGACAAACGCTGCGATGGTGAAGCGGATAAACTCTGTTGTTGCCTCGGCGGTCACCACCGCTGAAGCCCTGATGGTAGCTCGCCCCCACGAGCAGCCATCTTGACATGCTGTATGTAGGTTAAACAGCGGGTTTGCAATGCTGTTGAGTGTGTTCACACTGCTGATGGAGATGCGCGAGGGGGTGTGAAGGCTGCGAGTTTGGGAGGGAAAGTGTGGACACCATTCCGGATTTCGCCGTTACCCCTTTTGCCACGCACACACACACGCTCTCTCATGCACATCACACAAACATGCACATGCCCCCCCCCCCCACACACACACAAGCAGGCCATCTTGTCGGAGCGAGGCATCCCGGAGGGGGAGGAGGGCGAGGAGGGGGGCGCAACAGGCGCGGCGGGCGAAGGTAACATTGCGGATCGATTCCACCAAACCCATGCCCATAACAAGTCAGGCCCTCGCTGCGCCCCCCTTCTTAATCTGCAGTGTTGGCCTAGTGCGGTTCGGTTCCGTGCGGTTCGGTGCGGTTCGGTGCGGTGCGGTGCGGTGCGGTGCGGTACGGTGCGGTACAGCGCGATACATCAGAGTACAGCGCAGTACAGCGCAGTGCAGCGCACAACCACGCAGTACAGCGCAGTATATCGCCATGCATCGCAATGCAGTGCAGTACAGCGCAGTACAACGCAGTGCAGCACAGTACAACTTAGTACATCGCAGTGCAGCGCAGCGCAGCTGCTCGCACACCTCAAGTTATTCACAATGACTGCAAAAGCCATCATCATCCCCCTTGCACCAAACCCCACTACACATGTGACTTGCAGGAGACAAGGCAGGCGGGGAGGAGTGGCAGGACGCGGGCGCCGTTGCGCGGCACGCGGGGGAGGCGGAAGAGGACGGGGCGGCACAGGTGAGCACGTTGGCATGCACATGCTCATTTTGCAATGAGGTCTGGCGCCTAGATGGCTCGGGCGACCAGGCTCGCTTGCGGACCAAACCATTGAATCCGAAATTCGAGAGTCTCGATCCCACCCAAGACTGCCTAACTGTGGCGACGCGGCACACGGGGGATGCGGGGGAGGGAGGGGCGGCGCATGTGCGCACGTTAGCATGCACTTTGTATGCTGCGCAGCGCAGCGCTGCGCTGCGCTGCACTGTACCGGAACTCAGTTGATGCGCATGGGCCGTCATGCTCGCTCAGATAGCCGCGCACATCAAACTTGAAATTACCAGCGAATGAAACTCCGAATGTTCAATACCCCTGCGTTACAGGTGCAATCACAGGCGGCCGCTGCGGCCGCGCCACCGGGCACCCGCCATGCTCGCTCAGATAGCCGTACATGAAATGTCAAGCGGATGAAACTCGGATAGTCCAGCGAATGACACTCAAGTGTCCGGTACCCTTGCGCTACAGGTGCAGGCACAGGAGTCCGCTGCGGCCCCTCCACCGGGAACCCAGCTGTCACAGACACAGGCGGACGACGGTGAGCCAGTCATTTCCTTTTCACGAATTTTAATTAATTATCCCACCACCGGAATTCGCTTTGGCCGCGTTGAACGTTGACCTCCCGCCGACCATTTGTCCTCATATATCGGTCATTTGAAAGCTGTTGACGTGCTCTGTCTGGCGGGCTTGTCAGACTACCAATCTACTGAATGGGTTGAGCTGTGTTCAGGGACAAAGTACCGCCGGAATGCATCCAAATTACTGTGAAGAGCCGGAAAAGGGAAACCACTGCGGCAAGCACATTCAATAGCACACGGTGTAGGAGCCAAGGAGGGGGGTCGAGGGTCATCCACACCAAAAAGCCGACCACATGATGGGGTGCTTATGCTCCTCCCACAGGCATCTCCCGCACCCCGCACCCTCCCATCACGTTTCTTATCATCCAATCGACTCGGGCAGCGTCGATGGAGCAGCAAGAGAGGCCCTGGTGTAGGGAGGTGTATGAGGTGTAGGTGTAGCTGTAGGCTCCTAGGTGTAGCTGTGGGTGCCGGAGGTGTAGGAGGTGTGGGCTTCAGGTGTGGATGCGCGTATGGATGCTGTCAGATGGGCGACGGTGAGCACATTCAATAGCACACGGTGCAGGAGGTGTGGGCTCTGATTTTTTGATACGCGAATGCATGTTGTCAGATGGGTGACGGTGCGCACATTGCATGCGCACGGTGAAGGACGTGTGGGTTTCGATTTGTGGGTACACGCATGGATGTTGTGAGACAACCCATCGTTACAACCCATCACGATAACCCATTTTCACGTGTGGATGTGTGGATACACACATGCCGCGCACCCATAACATTGTAGCACGACAACCCATCGTTACAACCCATCACGGTAACCCACTCAATACTCTTAATCGATTTCGACTCGTCTGGGCTGCTTGAAAGTGTATGTGCATGTGTATATGTGTATGCACATGTGTATGTGTGTGTCTGCTTCCCATGATCCCATCCCGTCTCGTAACAAAAACGTAAACACAACAGGAGCGCCAAGGCCCTCAAAGTCCCCATACATTTCCCCCTACACTGGAGAATCCAACTTTTGCACCTCCCACGCGGTGGAACCTCTGGAACGCACTCCCTCCTCCACCCGATGACCTGCCCCCGGGTGCGCTGGATAGCTGACAGCCTTGGCTATCATGGGCCCGAGCTAGGGGGCTGGGCGTAGCGGACTGAGCGGGCTGGGAACCTGCAGGGTGACCCTCGCCCGCGCCGATCCCGCCGCCCACGTCCCATGCAGAGGTGTCCGCGTCGCCTGTAGGCTGTATACGTACAAGCACTGGCGGTGCGAGGCCCTGCGTACGCACACAATACCCCCAAAAACTAAAGTCAGCGAGGCTTGCACGCGCAGCCTCTCAGCACTGCCCCCCCTGACCAATTGTCCCTACCTGCAGAGCCCCTTGGCGCCCTGAGCTCCCATCACAGTCCTCTGCGCCCTGCCCTCCCAGCACAATCCCTGATCCCTCAGCAAAGTCCCCTGACCCAGTTGCTTCTACCCGCAGAGCCCCTTGGCGCCCCGCCCTCCCAGCACACTCCCTACGCCCCAGCACAGTCCCCTGACCCCATTGCCTCCTACCCAATTGCCTCCTACCCGCAGAGCCCCGAGCTCCCAGCACATGCCCCTTGCCTGGTGCCCTGCCCTCAACTTCCAGTCCCCAAGCCCCCAGCTCAGCCCCCCCAACCCAATTGTCCCTACAGACAGAGCCCCTCGGCGCCCTGAGCTCATGTTGTGTGTGTCGCTGTGTGTGTGTGTGTTTGTGAGTGTGCTTTGTTCATTAGTATTACAGGCATTGCCGGTGCATGCGGACAGCCTCATGTAACACTTGGCTTTTTTAAATGCCGATTAAAATGTTTACACTTGTAGAGCCCCTTGGCGCCCTGAGCTCAGACGTCACGACGCTCCAAACGATGATTGCAACGCTGAAGAGTGGCGTTCAGTTCGTTCGCGCGATGCTGGCAGCGATGCCCGAGGTGGGTTTTCGATTTTGGGCTGGGGGGCAGGGGGGGGGGGGGGGTAACACATGGCAATACGCACAGAAGACATGTATACTTGTATTTGGTGTGTGCAATATTTCATTGCAACGCACAAGAGTGGTGTCAGTTTGTTTGCGCGATGCTGCCAGCGATGCCCAAGATGGATTCTTCAACACACGCACACACACACACACACACACACACACACAAGCACACACACCAGGTGCGCGCGCTGCTGTTAGAGGCTGTAAGCGGGTGTGGACGTCGCTCACGCAAACACACACAAACACACACACACACACACCAGGTGCGCGCGCTGCTGCTAGGAAATGGCGCGGGTGTGGACGTGGTGCGCGAGGCAATCAGCCTGCTGGTCATGTGCAGGTGTGGATGTGTGTGTGTGTGTGTGTGTGCAGGCACAGGTGTGGGTGTATGGGTGTGCGTGTGTGTGTGCGTGCCTGTGTGTGTGTGTGTGCGTGTGTGTGTGTGTGTGTGTGTGTGTGTGTGTGCATGCGTGGCAATCGCACATGCCTGCTCTGGTGAGACTCCGCAGAGAACCGACGCCACTGATTTTGGTATGCACGGCATGGCTCTGCTGACATCACTCCCCCCCCCCCCCCCCACACACACACTTTCACCCCCCCCCCCCCACACACTCGATCCCCCCCCACTTGAACTTCCCCCCCCTTCCCACACCACCACCTGATCCTCCCCCCTCCCCCCCCCCCAGCCCCCCCCCCCCCCCTCCCCCACACACTCGACCCCCCCCCAGACACGCACACTCGATCCCCACCACCACACCCACTTGATCTCACCTCGTAGACGCACTTGAGAGGACTTCTGATGGTGCACACAGCACACACACACACACACACACACAGACGCGCCCACCTGGCGGGCGCACCCGAGATGTCTTCCGATGGTGCCCAGGGCACACACACACACACACATGCACACACACACACACACACAGGCGCTCCGCCTCGCGGGCGCTCCCGAGATGACTTCCAATGGTGCCCAGAGCCTGGTCGTAACTGACACAGATACACACACACACACACACACAAACACAGGCGCGCCCACCTTGCGGGCGCTCCCGAGCTGTCTTCCGATGGTGCACAGGGCACACACACACACGCACGCACTCACACACACGCACACACACACACACAGGCGCTCCCACCTGGCAGGCGCACCCGAGGTGTCTTCCGATGGTGCACAGGGCCCACCCACCCACCCCAACAAAGGGCTGCATAATCGACCCCCCCCTTCCCCCCCACACACACACTCGATCCCACCTTGCGGGCGCTCCCGAGATGACTTCCAATGGAGCCCAGGGCACACACACCCATGCACACACACACACACACACACACGCTCACACTCGATCGCCCCCACCACACACACGCTCGATCCCACCTTGCGGGCGCTCCCGAGATGACTTCCGATGGTGCACAGGGCCCACCCACCCAACAACCTAACAACCCACACAACCAACAGCCAACACACCCACACAACGGGCTGCATAATCAACCACACACACACACACACACGCACGCACGCACACGCACACACACGCACCCACACTCACCCAGATGCTGCCACCTCGTGGGTGTGCCCGAGCTTTCTTCCGATGGTGCCCAGGGCCTGGTCGTGGCTGACACAGACGATGGCGGCACTGACAAGGCGCTGCGCGCCGCGTGGCCGCTCGTCTTCTCAAACGAGGTGAGTCGGTTACTTTAAGTTCACACACAGAGTTTCTGCATACTGTCCATTTTGCTTGCCTTTGCGCGGGGGGGACGTGGGAGGGGGGGCAAAGCTACAATTGTTTAATGCGATCGTGGGGGTAGTTTTTCGTCGCTTTTACGCCCATGATTCTTGATGATTCCTTTCATCGTAGTTTGCACATACATTCGTCGAACTGACGCGCGTATTCTCAAACGAGATGGGGCCTCTCTCTAAGAATGACCCACGTTCTGACCCGCTGGACGTGTTTATTCCGTAGGGGTCTTGCACACAGCGCGCCCTCTGCGGGGCCGCCTTCAAATCGGCAGCAGTGTGCACACCCTCACACAGGGTGATGCAGAAAAAAAAACTGTCCTTACGACACATTAATATTAATTCAAGCACATGACATTTGCCGCGCTAGTTATGGGCAAACAGCAGCTGAGTTGAGAGCCCCTGATAAGACCAATACACAGATGGTCAGCTCCACCCTTGTTTGTGGCTCTGCACGCGCAGGGCGATGGCGCTGTCCGCGAGGCGGTCGTGGACGCGGTCTACAACCTCTACCTTTTGCCAGTGGATGGTGGGTTGTGTCTGCATAGTATTTTTAACGTGATGAACGTGGTGCCCTTGTCTCCCTCTCCTCAACGACTCAGAAAGGCCTGGTTCTATCGAAATCCACTCAGAAACGAGAGAGTTCAGACTTCTGAACGAGGCAGTCGTGGACGCGGTCTACAACCTCCACCTCGCGCCGGTGGATGGTGGGTTGTGTCTCTAAGTAATCTGAGCATGTGCCATTGCCGTCCTTTCTCCAACTGCCCTCCGAAGGGCCCGAATATGTCGAATTCCATTCAGAATTGAGAAAGCTACTGAACGAGGCAGTTGTTGACGCAGTCTGCAACCTGTACCTTGCCGGTTGATGGTGGGTTGTGTCTGCACACTCGCAGATGCATACAGGCACACAGACACACACACACACACACACACGCACACACACACACACACACATGTCGCCCCTCAAAAAAACACGCACCAGGTCGTTGCCCCAGAGACGCCGCAAATTAGCTCATCCAACTCACAAGCACACACACACTCACGCGCATGCACACACACGTACACACATGCACACACACACACACACACACACAAGCACACACACACCACAGGCCGCGGCCACCAGGACGCCGCGAAGAAGCTGATCCGACTCGCAATCGGGGCGACGCTTGGCGAGATCTCGTCGCTCGACGAAATCATTCGGCTGCTGGTGGCGGCTGGACCGGGCGGCGGCGTGGAGAGCGGTGGGTGTATGTGCATCTCACACGCTTTTTATCCGCCGGTACATTCTGGCTGTGTTCCAGCTGTACGTTGACCTTGAACACAGCCCAAACCACATTTTTTTTGTTTTTCTGCACACGGGGCCACGCCTGGCGAGATCTCCTCGCTCAACCAAATCATTTGGCTGCTGGTGGCGGACGGAGCAGGCAGAGGCCGCAATCCCAACTCCCGAGGCGCACAATTGAAGGCGGTCAAAACGCCTCAAGCAGTCGCAGCTGCGCCCCAGGTGGCGGTGGGCGCCTCAGGCGGTCGCGGGTAACGCGTGAGGCGGCGCCTCAGGCGGCCGGGGGTTGCCTTGGATGCCGCCTAATCCGCGCAAGTGCTGCCTGAGACGCCGCCTCAGGCGTTGGGAATGTGGTAGGGTAGCTGTGCGGCGCGTTAATGTTCAAATCGTCCCCATCGCCCGCCTTGACAACTCTTTCCCATCGCCTCTCCAACACCGTCAATTCCAGGGTGCAGCTGCGACCTCCAGGCCGTGATTTTGTCCAGGTCGCTTCTTGGCTCATGCTGGGTGGGGGAGAGGCCATTGGCTGACAGCTGCCTTGACTGCCGACTGTCCTAAATGCCCCCAAACGCCCAGTGATTTCCTTTTCGGCTCTACACAGCCATTTGGCTGTATTACGGCTGTACTTTGACCTTGCACACAGCTCAACTCATGCAGTGGATTGTTAGCCTGACACGCCCTCCAGACAGAGCACGTCAACAGCTTTCAAATGACCTATGTGTGAGGACAAACGTTCAACGGGAGGTCAACGGTCAACCCGGAATAATTAATTTAAATTCATGAAAAGGAAATGCCCCCAAACGCCTCTCCCCAACCACCTTCTCAACCAGAAATTCCCCACCGGCAATGCCCAGGTGCAGCTGCGTCTTCCAAGGGCTACGAGCTGCACAGGGACGTCGTGTCGCACGTGTTCAGGTGCGAAGTGCATACCCCTTGCACGAGATGTTTTGTCGTTTGACGCTGCAAATCACGAATTTCGACGACGTGCAGTAGTTTCCAGCCTTCGCGGCAGGGTTGAAACCAATGAGCGGCGGCGTCCGCGCGCGCACGCAATCACACACACGCACTAACACACGCAAACACACACACATACAACTACGAAGTTTGTTTGATCAAGAGCGGCCTGCCGTGTGCGTCGCCGCCACAGCTGGCGGGGCCGCGGTGGCGGCGTCCGTGCGCACGCCCAAAAACCCTCCCCCACCCACCCACAAACACACACTCGCATACTCACACACACACACAAAGTTACCTCAAGAGCGGTCTCGACGTGTGCGTCGCCTCCGCCGCCGCCGGGGCTGACGGGGCCGCGGTGGCGGCGTCCGCGCGCGCGCGCAAGAACCTTCGAGCGTGCGCTGCTGTGGTCAGCATGGTGTCCGCGCACGCGCCGCGCATAGCCGTCCTCAAGGCATCGATCGTGCTGGAGGTGCTCTCTGCCGCAACCGGTACCCTTCAGGTGCGTGTTCCGACCCTGCCCCTCCCCCCGTCCCCTGCCTCCAGAAAAAAAAAAAGTTCAGCACACAAAATACCACAATGTATATATAAAGTCATCATACAGTTACAGTTACAGTTACATCGGCTTTCCAGCAAAGACTACCTCTAATCCTAGTACCACCGCCTAGACCCAAGTCCAGTTCTGGCCCTAACAATTACTTGTGAGGGGCGGTAGCCACCAGCCGGCTGCCTGCCAACGTGTAGTCCCAGAGCAAAAAGGAGAGCTATTGTGCGACGCCTCCAAAATAGGTCCTAACTGCTTCTAGGGGATAAGGGGTCAAGTGGCGCTTGCCAATCTACTTGACCGCCGTGGTGGAGGGGCCGGCGCCTGAGGGGCAGCCGGACTGTACACCACGGCTCTCCACCCGACCCTATCCTGAGCATGCTCAAACGCCGCGTCCGAAAAAAGTCTTCCGATCAGAACGAGTGCTAGTTTCGCCTAGCTGCTGAATCAGTAGATTGATGATGATGATGGATCTTACAGTCTGTGTGACACCAGTAATGATGTATAAGACCGGTGTCGGCGCTAGCGCCCGACACCTTAAACTCAGTTTCAGTGGGAAACTGGCTGGCTACCTGGTAGGGGTGAGGGTAAACCCCCACACGCGCGCACGCACTGGACCTAGACAGGACACTGGGCCCCAGATCCACCCTATACCACCCAGGTAGTGACAGCAACGCATTGTTGGTGTGCGCCTGTGTTCTACTACTAGTCCCGCCGCCGCCATTGGCTCCAGCAATCTCCTCCATGCCCGCCAGCAATCTCCTCCACGCCCGCCAGCAATCTCCTGTATGCCCGCCAGCAATCTCCTCCATGCCCGCCAGCAATCTCCTGTATGCCCGCCAGCAATCTCGTCCATGCATGGGCGCCGCCATGCGATCTCCATGCGCCGCGCCGCGCTCCATGCGCGCCAGCACCCGTACCACCCGCCTCATTCCCGTTCTTTAGCCATTCCCGTGACACCTATGGCTGATCCTTGTTCCGCCGTCCCCTTTGGCATCTGTAACCCGTATCCTCTCCCTGTAGCCTCATTCCCCGTTCTTAACCGCCATTTCCATTATGGTGCCCGCCCGCTGGTGGGGCCTCGCCTCGCCCCATGCCGCACGGCTAGTGTATTGATTGCTGCGCCATCTATAATCTGCGCCTTGGGGCAGGGAACCCCTGCGCCACAACCTCCTCACAAAGCCTAGCCGCATGTGCCTCGCTTCCCATGTTTCTCAATTTCTCGCCATCCGCTTCCATGCTGCCGCCTGCAATCTCTCCACGCCCGCGAGCAATCTCCTCCATGCCCGCCAGCAATCTCCTCCATGCATGCACGCGCAGAGCGCCGCCATGCAACCCCCATGCGCCGCGCGCGCCATGCGCGCGCCGCGCCCCCCAGCTCCCGTAGCCTCATTCCCCGTTCTTTACCCATGCGCCGTGACGCATTAGCCTTGTCCGCCGTCCTCTGGCATGCATAACCCGTAGCCTCATCCCCGGTAGCCGCATTCCCCGTTCTTAGCCGCCATCTCCATTATGGTGCCCGCCCTCTGGTGGGGCCTCGCCTCGCCCCATGCCGCACGGCTGGTGCATCGATCGCGCCCCATCTGCCACATAGCCTCGCCCCATCAGGACCAGTTCACCAGTAGCGCTGTGCGTCACAGCCGCTCAGGGTAAATTTCCAGATTTTCAGCCGCCCAGTACCAAGCGCAGTTGTCCCGGTTGTCCGCCATCGAGCGGCGCCAGGGCGGGAGCCCCTGGCGAAGAGCTTATGAACTTAACAGGTTTTTTGTATTAAGAAAATAGTGTCGGGAGGAGGCTGGAGGCCGGCCTTGCTGCCGAGCCACATCCATTGTGCAGTCAAAAGTCGTACGAAGAAGACGAGAAGACGGCATGCGCATCACATGGCCCAGCCACTGCATTGATCGCTTTGCCACAAGGCTCTCAATTGGCTCAGTGTCGCACGCCTGCCGAATGTAACTTAATCTGTGCCGGTCGACCAGGCGCACACCCAGAATGCGACGAAGGCAGTTAGAGTGGGCAACTTCCCATCGAGTCAGTTGTGTTTTAGTAGGGGCCCATGTTTCGCAGCCGTACAGAAAGTGGGGCAGCTCGAAAGTGTTGTAAGACTGCATCTTACACTGCACTTGCATCTTCTTGCTGGCCCAAATCTTATCAAAAGACGCAAACACGCCCAGCGCGCGACCGACACGCACACGATCTCCTTTTCCACACCACCACTCTGGGTTATCCAACTCCCTAGATACTTAAATGCAGAGACGGTCTTCACTTCACCACCAGTCAGCGCAAACATGGGCAGATCCGCGCAAAATCTGCTGGCAAAATCATCACTTCTGTCTTGGCGGCGTTGATTTGCATGCCAAAGCTAGAGGACACTTTGTCAAGGATTTTCAGCATAAGCGCCAACTGAGCTGGGTCATGCGAGAACAAACATAAATCGTCGGCATACATCAGCATTACTATGCGCTCAACCGACGACGACAACACAGAGCCGCCGGCTCGGGTCACGACTGACACGCCAGCCCCCTCTGGCATCATGTCTAGCGCCTTTTTCACTATGTGGTCAATAAAAACATTGAACAACACAGGAGCAATGACGCACCCCTGTCGCACACCAGACGACACGGGGAATTCGTGCCCGATTTTCCCAGCCAGCCGCACGGCAGCTGCGGTGTTGGTGTGAAGATCCTCCAACAGATCAATAATGTGCGGATGAACACTATATAATCTAAGGACTCTCCACAGTGCCGCACGGTTTATGCAATCGTAAGCTTTAGAATAGTCGACAAATGCCACAGCCA
>VFSX01000159.1:120000-137500 GCA_016618255.1 Chlamydomonas sp. UWO 241 | reverse complement strand
CGGAGGCGCGTCTGGAGGTAGGTGTAGGTGTCGGTAGTGTTGTCTGGGACTGGGTGGGGTTGTGTTGCATCGGTGTGATGCTGCAATAACCCCTGGGGAGGATTTTCGGCGTTATAACAACCAGACCAAACAGACGCACAGCTCCAAACCATTCAAACCATTCAAACCATTCAAACCGATGTGGCACCGAAACCAATGCAACCAGACCCCACGGACACAAACCCAAATGCAGGCGGCGAGGGCGACATCGCGGCGCAGGTCGGCGGCACGGTTGTGGCAGACGCGCAGCTAGAGGCGCTGCAGGTGTGGGATGCCACACAAGTGTGGGAGGTCACATGGGTTGTGCACAAGCTGTATGCGTGGCGCCAGTACGGTTCCCTTTATGTCATCCTCCTGAACACAAAACACGCAAATGTAACAATCTTCAAAGGCAAATACAAAAGAACAAGCCCCAAACGCTCCAGGTATGCTGCAACCGTAAGCTGCTGAGGGGTGGCGGGGAAGCAGCCATCGCCATCGCAGACAGACTCGCAAACAAAAGTCACACACACACACACAACTGCTCTGCCTGCTGGGGCTGCCGTCGATGCCAGGAGTGCTGCAACCGTGAGCTGCTGAGGGGTGGCGGCGAGGCTGCTGCCGCAGACTCCTGAACCTAAAAAAATCAAACCTCACCCCAATCCAACCAAATAAACTTTGCATCAACCAAACTGGCCTCAAACACTGCATTGGTAAAAAAAAATGCCCCAAATCTGCCCAGCATCCAAATTAATGTTGCTGCTGCCAACGTTGCAGGAGTGCTGCAACCGTGAGCTGCTGAGGGGTGGCGGCGAGGCAGCCATCGCAGACGGGCGCGCGCTGATCGCGACAGCAGGTGTTGTCGTGCAGGCTGTGTGCTATAGCGAGACCCTAATGCAGGTGTGTGTGTGTGTGCGTGTGTGTGTTTGTGTGTGTGTTTCAGTGTGTGTGTGTGTGTGTGTGTGTGTGTGCTTCAGTGTGTGTATGCAACAGCAGGCGTTGTCGTGCAGGCTGTGTGCTACAGCGAGACGCTGATGCAGGTGTGTGTGTGTGTGTGTATCTGTGTGAGTGTGTGTGTGTGTGCAGGCAGTGTGCTACAGCGAGACGCTGATGCAGGTGTGTGTGTGTGTGCGTGTGTGTGCAACAGCACGTGTGGTTCAGCAGGCCGTGTGCTACAGCAACACACACACACACACACACAAACTGGGAAACACACACACGCGCAGGCGCGTCCCATGTTGCGCGCCCCTGGCTACTGCTGGCCCTGTCAAAGCTGATAGCCGTGGACGCTGGCACATGCACACACGCAACCGCACGAGCACAAACACGCACACACGCATGCGCTATAAAACACGAACGCACACACGCGCACACACACACACCGGCGCGCCCCATGCTGCATGACCCTGCGCCGCCGGCCCTCTACACACTGGCACACACACACAGACACACACTCAAGCACGCACAAATACACACACACACGCACACACATGCAGGTGCGCCCCATGCTGCGCGCCCCAGCGCTCCTCGCCCTGTCGAAGCTGATGGCCGTGGACGCTGGATACTGTGACTCAAACATGCGGCTGTTCTTTACGCTGCTGTCTCCTTCAAGGTGTGTTATTTGGGGGGGGTCACATCAAGCGTAGTTTTCAAATAATCGTGTCCACGTCAGAAAGTAGGCTGCTGTGGCGCAAACATGTGGCTGTTATCTTACGCTTCTGTCTCCTTCAGGGTGGGTTGAGGGTTTTGAAGGGTGGGCAGCTGTGTGTGGGTGTGGGTGTGGCAAAGATTGTGAACCTAACTAAGTAACAAACAATCAAACAAACAAACAAACAAACGAACAAGCAAACAAACAGTCACGCACACGTGCAAACACATGCACACACACACACAAACACGCACGCAGGCAGCTGGAGGCCGGCATTCGCTGCAACATGGTGGTGGCGATGGCAGACCTTTTCTTTGGGCAACCGCCCAACTTCCCAGCCTCCTACTTCAATGCCTTACTGCCCAACTGCTGTGCACATATGCCGTACTCACGTGCAGGCAGCTGGAGTCTGGCATTCGCTGCAACATGGTTGTGGCAACGGCAGATCCCCTCCGGCTTTGCACCAACCGCCCAACCAGTCCTCTCAATCCCACACACACAATCGCACACACAAACTCGCACACAAACACACACGCACATACGCACACGCAGGCAGCTGGAGGCCGGCATTCGCTGCAACATGGTGGTGGCTATGGCGGACCTGGCGTTCCGCTACCCAAATGTGATCGAGCCGTGGACGCCACACATGTGAGTAATCGAAAAGGTTCGGGGCAAGCAATCACACAAACAAAAAAGCGACACACACAGATAAAGACAGACAGACAGTCAGACAGACAGATCGAACATTCCGAAGTGGAACGAGATTGAGCCGTGGGCACCAAACATGTGAGCAACGCTTTGGGGCAACCAAACACACAAACAATAATAGGCGACGCACGCAAAGACAGACAGGCGGGCACACAGACAGACAGACAGACAGGCAGACAGACAGACAGACAGCAAAACATAAAAACAGAATGACAGACAGACAAAGAAAGAAACAGACAGACAGACTAAACATTCCGCAACCCCAACGTGATTGAGCCATGGACGCCGAACATGTGAGTAGAAGGGGCGGTTTGGGGGAAGCAAACACACAAACAAAACAGGCGACACACGCAAAGACAGACAGGCGGACGCACAGACAGACAGACAGACAGAAAAACATAAAAACAGACAGACAGACAGACAGCGACAGACAAAGAAAGGAACAGACAGATAGACCAAACATTCCGATACCCTCACGTGATTGAGCCATGGACGCCGAACATGTGAGTAGGAGGGACGGTTTGGGGCAAGCAAGGGAAAAAAATGTGTGATGCATGCAAGGAAGGAAAGAAGAAGGAAAGAAAGAAGGAAAGAAAGAACGAAAGAAAGGTACACCGACCAAATGTCCCGCTAGCCGAACACGATTGAGACGTGGACACACACACACATACACATGCAGTGGCAACTGCAACACACACACACACACACATAGCGGCTACTGAAACACACACACATGAAGTGGCTACTGAAACACAAACGCGCGCGCACAGACACACACACACACACACACACAGGTACCTGCCCCTGATCGACCCCGACGTCTCTGTGCGCAAGCGCGCACTCTCAGTGCTCTCGCACCTGATCCTCAATGATATGATGAAGGTGGGGGCCCGGAAGCTGCCCAGAAGCTGCCAAGCAACTGGCCCGACGCACCTCTGTCAGTGCGTGTGCGCATGTGTGTGTGTGTTTTGTAAGGCGGCTGGTGGTGGTGAATGTTGTGTTTTGCATGGAGCTTGGCGACATGGACCACGTGATGCAGGTGCGTACCGTCTCTCTCACTCTGTGTTTTCCCTCTCTCGAACTCTGACTCTCGAACTCTGTCTCTCGTTCTCTTTGTCGGCTGTCTCTTTATCTCGCGTTTTCTATCCATCTTCATCTCTATCTTCATCAATTGCACACAAGCACACAGGTGACAGGCCATGTTGCCAAGGTGGCGATGTGCATGCGCAAGGGCGAGAACCAAACTTGCTCTCCTAAACCACCACACATCTCTGTTTAAATGTCTGTATCATCTGTCTGCCTGTGTGCAATTCTGTATCTGCTCCTCTCTCTCTGTCTCTGTCTTGCTCACCCCCACAAACACACACACACACGCACACAATCACACACACACACACAGGTGAAGGGCCACGTCGCCAAGGTGGCGATGTGCATGCGCGAGGGCGAAGACCCGTCTGTGCAGCGCCTCGCGCGCGCCTTCTTCTCGACGCTGGTGAGTGCTTCAGCTCAAATGTCTTGGTTTCGTTAGGTCCAACCTGAGTTTAACCAGTAATTGTGTTATCATGATTTTTCATTGTGATTTTCTGGAGCCATTTTACTGAAAATCCGGCTCCATCGGTCCAAACACCGAAACAAATGCCAAAATCCGGCTCCAACCGCTTAAAATAAAAACACTGGGTCGCTAGGGAGAGGTTACGAAACCGACGACGGTAGAAACTGGACCAATGGATAGCTGAGTTGGGGGTCCAGCACATAAACCGTAACCGGCTAGTCTGCCTGTACAAAGAACTGTCCGTGCAGCGCCTCGCGCGCGCCGTCTTCTCGACGCTGATGAGTGGGTAGGGTCAAATGTCTTGGTTCCGTTGGGTCCCACCAGTGATTGTGTTTTCATGATTTGTCTTGGTGATATTCAGGAGCCATTTCGCTGACAATCCGACTTCCTGGGGTCCAGCAGGGGTCCAGCACATAACCCGTGACCCCGTAGTCCACCTGAACGACTCTGGTGAGTGGTTAGGGTGCCCCTTTGCATGTCCACACTCTGCGCACCTGCCAACGTATACGGTGTGTAGGCCTACACACTCAACATCAGTCTCGCACACCACATCAAGTCGACGTCATTAACCATTACTCTTGCACTCTTGTCTCTCAAGAGGCACGCACACACAAACACACAAGTCCGATCCTTCACACACCCTGCCGCCCAACACAATCCAACGCACGAGCAGGCCAAGAAGAGCCACAAAAACTCCAACCCCATCTACAACATGCTTCCCGACATCCTCTCACAAACATATCAATCCACCACATACCTAGACGTCACCGATATGAACCGGAATCCCCCTGACCCCAAAAGCAACCGAAAGTAACCGACGCCCCCCTCCCAAGCGCAGGCCAAGAAGTGCCCCAAAAACTCCAACCCCATCTACAACATGCTGCCCGACATCCTCTCACACATTTCTCGCTCTTGAAAACAATTCGTAAAATACCCTGTAACAATCTAATTAAAAGTAATCGAAAGTAACCGACGCCCCCCTCCCAAGCGCAGGCCAAGAAGTGCCACAAAAACTCCAACCCCATCTACAACATGCTGCCTGACATCCTCTCACAAATTTCTCGCTCTTGAAAACAATTCTTAAAATACCCTGTAACAATCTAATTAAAAGTAACCAAAAATAAGCGACACCCCCCCTCGCACGCGCAGGCCAAGAAGAGCCACAAAAACTCCAACCCCATCTACAACATGCTGCCTGACATCCTCTCGCACCTGTCCCGCGAGCGTGGCATCTCACCGGGCGAGGCCGAGGCCATCATGGAGTCACTTCTCGAGTACATCAAGCAGGTGCAGTTACTGTCGGTTATTTTTGGTTACCTACCAAGGCAGTTACAGTTGCAGTTACTTTCCACAACATCCTCTCGCACCTCTTCCGCGAGCGGGACGTCTCGCCAGGCAAGGCCGTCATGGAGTCGCTGCTCGAGTACATCAAGCAGGTGCGGTTACTGTCGGTTACTCGGCAGTTGCAGTTACTCGGGAGTGGCAGTTATAAAGTTACTCGGAAATTTCAGTTGCAGCTGCATTCACCGTCTGTCCATATTGTCGGGCGAGGCCGAGGCCATCATCGAGTCCCTGCTCGAGTACATCAAGCAGGTGCGGTTACTTTCGGTTTTTGCCAAGCGGTTACTGTCAGTTTCTAAGCAGTTCCCTCTTTGAAAGTTGCATGGCATTTTCAGATTTAGCCAATTTCTTTGGCATCTTGCCGGGCAAGGTCGATGCCATCATGGACTCCCTGCTCGAGTACATCAAGCAGGTGCGGATACTGTCAGTTATTTTTTGTTACCTACCAAGACAGTAACGGTTGCAGTTACTGTCCACAACATCTTCTGCCTCGCCTCGCCAGGCAAGGCCGAGGCCATCATGGAGTCACTTCTCGAGCACATCAAGCAGTTGCGGTTACTTTCCGTGTTTATCGAGCAATAACTGTCAGTTTCTAGGCAGTTACTATTAACAGTTGCATGGCAGTTACAGATGTAATTTCTTTCTGGACATCAAGCAGGTGCGGTAACTGTCGGTTACTAGACAGTTGCAGTTACTCGGGAGTGGCAGTTATGGAGTAACTCGTAAGTTTTAGTCGCAGCGTCATTCACGGGCAATGTCCATATCGCCGAGCAAGGCCGAAGCCATCATGGAGTCGCTGCTCAAGTCCATCAAGCAGGTGGAGTTACTGTCGGCTAGTTTCGGTTACCAAGACAGTTGCGGCCCAGTTACGGTCGCAGCTACTTTCCCTGGCATCCTCTCGCACCTGTCCCGCAAGAGGGGCTGCTCGCCGTGCCCCCCCCCCCCTCCCCCCACCGTGTACCCACAGAACAAGCAGATTAACAGCCTCGGGGAGAAGATCTGCACACGCTTTGAGCTCGTACCGTAGTGGCACGCTCATTTGGGGTGAAGGCCATTTGGGGGTGGCGGAAACGGCCATTCTAGGCCCACCAAAGACACGGGTCTGGGAATAGCGTACCCCCAATCGTATCCCCAAATAAGCGTGTCGCTACGGCATGTGACACGCCCAAGCCAAGAATGCTCCCAACACAGGGTTCTTCAGCGGTCTAATTTATATACAACTCGCCCCCACGCACGCACACACACCTGTCCCTGCCCCCACAGGACAGGCAGCAGGATAGCCTGCGGGAGAAGATATGCACGCATTTTGAGCTTGTACGCGGCACACACAAGCCACGACAGGCTGCAATCATGCGCGGTTTGGCTCCATTTCAACGCACAAATTGGTGCTCTTATTTTACCATCATGAATCAATTGTTCCTTGCCCCACCCCCTTCTTCCCACAGGACAAGCAGCAGGACAGCCTGCGGGAGAAGATATGCACGCGCTTTGAGCTCGTCAGCGACACGCACAAGCCATGACGGGCTGCAATCAAGCGCGATTCGGCTACATTTCAACTCACAACTCGTCGCTCGTATTCACCACTGGCCATTGCGATCCCTCCCTCTTCTTACAGGACAAGCATCAAGACAGCCTCAGAAAGAAGACCTGCGCATGCTTTTAGCTCGTTAACAACACGTACAAGCCCACAAATAGTAACAATCAAGCTTAGTTCGGCTACGCACAAATCATCGCTCTCAACCACTGGCCGTTGCAATCCCCCCTCCCCCCCCCATCTACACACAGGACAAGCAGCAGGGTAGCCTGCGGGAGAAGATCTGCACACTCTTTGAGCTCTTTAACGACACGCATATGCCCGCGAATAGTAACAACCAAGCGCGGTGCGGCTATGCACAAATCGTTGCTCTGAACCACTGGCCATTGCAATCCCCCTCATACCCACAGGACAAGCAGCAGGACAGCCTGCGGGAGAAGATCTGCGCACGCTTTGAGCTCGTCAGCGACACGCAAACGCCTGTGGAGGGAGGCGGCGGCGGCGGTGATGCAGAGATGGCAGAGCAGCAGGAGCAGCAGCAGGTGTGTAAGAGAGAATGTGTGTGTGTGTGTGTGTGTGTGTGTGTGTGTGTGTGCGTGCGTGCATGTGTGTAAATTGGCCTTGTATCCGCGAGCACTTTGAGCTCGTTAGCGACACGCACAAGCATCAGGAGGGAGGTGACGACGGCGGCGGCGGTGATGCAGAGATGGCCGAGCAGCAGGTCTGTGTGTGTGTGCGTGTGTGCGTGTGTGTTTGAAACGTCTGTGTGTGCGCTTTGAGCTTGTAAGCGACACGCACACGCCTGTGGAGTCAGGCGCCGGCGGCGAAGGTGATGCTGAGATGGCGGAGCAGCTGGAGCAGCAGCAGGTGTGTGCGTGTGTGTGAGTGTGTGTGTGTGTGTATGTGAGTGCGTATGTATGAGTGCGTGTGTGGAACATCTGTGTTCGGCTTTGAGCTCGTTAGCGACACGCACAAGCATGCAAGGAGGGGCGGCGGCGGCGGTGATGCAGAGATGGCAGAGCAGCAGGTGCAGCAGCAGGTGTGTGTGTGTGTGTGATTGCATGGTGTGTGTGCTCGGACACGCACACACCACAACCCCAATCGCACCTCGCGTCCGCAGCCGCTGCCGCCGGCGGTTGAAAGCAAGCCACGTCGCGAGTGAACCCTCCCCGCGCACACACACACACGCACACAAGACCCCTCCCCCCCCCACACACACACACGCACACGCTCCATCACGCCACGCAGCAGTCGCTGCCGCCGGCGGCTGAAAGCAAGCCACGCCGCGGGTGGGCCCTTACACACAGACACAAACACCATGTGCCCATCCCCAAGCACACACCCCAAGCACACACATGACTGATGCAAGCACACAACACTGCCCCCCAACCCTACGTCTGCAGCCGCTGCCGACGGGGCCTGCTGCGAGCGAGCCACGCCGTGAGTGGGCCCTCCTCGCAGCGTGCGTGCGGCGTTTGGGCTACTCTGACAAGGTGCTTGTGTTGGGAGAGTGTGTGTGCGTGTGCGTTTGTGTGTGTGCTACTCTGACAAGGTGCGTGTGTGTGCGTGTGTGTGTGCTACTCTGACAAGGTGTGTGTGGGGGGGGGGAGGGGGGCTATAGTGACGAGGTGCGTGTGGCAGTGTGTGTGTGCGTGTGTGTGGGGGGGTGGGGGGCTACTCTGACAAGGTGCGCGTGCCTGGTGGTGTGTGTGCGTGTGGGAGGGGGCTACTCTGACAAGGTGCGTGTGTGGCAGTGTGTGTTTGTGTGTGTGTGTTTGTGTGTGGCGCTTGGGCTACTATGACAAGGTGCTTGTGTTGGGGGGGAGGGGGGGGAGGGGATGCTTGAGAGGGGAGAGGGGGGGAGGGAGAGGGGGGGGGGGGGGGGGGCAGAGGATGACGGAAGGAGAGGGATCCTTGTGGAAGGGGGGAGGAGGCACAAGGGAGGGGAAAGTGTGTCGTGCCACGCGTTCGAACGCATTCACACACAATGCGGCGCACAATCTTCACGCAATCCAACACGCGTCCACACACAATCTGACGCGCGTCCACACTCAATCACACACGCATCCACACACAATCCGCACATAATCCGCACACACAACCCGCACGCAACCCACACACGCAGGGCATGCGCCGCACGATTGAGCAGCTGCGGTGCTACAAGCCTGCGCTCGGCATGCCAGAGGTCCTCCGCGCGTTCGAGGGCCTCGCCGCACAGGCGCGCAAGCAGGGGGACAAGAAGGGCGACCTTCGGGAGATTCTCGTGGTGTACGAGGCGCAGCTCAAGGTGTGGGTTACTCACTGCATAGTGTGGATGGTGTGGATAGGGGCGGGTGTGGAGGAATGGGGGAGATCCTCCGCAAGGAGTCCCCTCTCAAACACTTTTCGTCTCTTCTCCCTCCTCTTTATGTTCTTCCTCTCCTCCCTTTTCTCCCTGGTAGCCTGGCATGCTGCATGGCCTTGCGGGCTCTCCTAGTAGAGCCTCCCTAGACGTGTAGTCCAGCTAGACCTTCACTCATGCCCCCGGGGTCCTCCGGGCATGTACGTGTAAAACCTGCAAAAGTCGTTTCTTCATTTTTTTTCCCTCTGCCCTGCCCTTAACTCGTGACACTCCTGCTGTCCATCTGCACGCATATAGGAGGCGCACGAGGCGCTGCGCATCGAGGAGATCTGCCGCGAGGAGGTTGCTGACGAGGCGGCCGCTGGCGAGGAGGTTGCTGGCCAGGCGGACGCTGACGGGGCGGTGGTTGCTGACGGGGCGGCGGTTGCTGACGAGGCGGCCACCGAAGAGGAGGTTGCTGACGAGGCGCGCGCGGGAGAGGTTGCGGAGGGGACCAAGGGAGAGCAGCCTGTGGTGGCGGACGGCGCTGGCGGCGACGCGATGGATGTCGGAGGGAAGGAGGACGGGGAGGTGGGGGCTGGCGAGGAGGAGGGCGGTTCTGCTGAGGAGGGGGGCGAGGCGCCTGCAGAGGTGCGCTGCACGTGCATGCATGCCTGCTGTGTGCGCGCTTGCGTGCACACACATGAATGTGCACATGCACGCATGCCTGCAAACACACACGGAGAGGGAGGGAGGGAGAGCTACAGTGTCACTCTGAATGGCAGAGCTGGACACACACACACACACGCAAAACCCACATAGGAAACCGAGGCAGAGGATGAGGCGACGAGGCACACACACACGCGGCGACGGGGCGCACACACACACACACACACACGCAAAACCCACATAGGAAACCGAGGCAGAGGATGAGGGGACGAGGCACACACACACGCGGCGACGGGGCACACACGCACACACACACACACACGCAAAACCCACTTAAGAAACCGAGGCAGAGGATGAGGCGACGAGGCACACACACAAGCGGCGAGGGGGCACACACGCACGCACACACACACACACACACATGCAAAACCCTCATAGCAGACCGAGGCAGAGGATGAGGCGACGAGGCACACACACACACACACACACGCACACACCAATAGGAGACCGAGGCGGAGGAGGAAGAGGCGACGGACCAGTGCCGCACACACACAAACACACACACACACAATGGGACACAGACACGCACGTGCACATACACCCACGCACACACACGACAATAGGAGACTGAGGCAGAGAAGGAGGAGGCGACGGACAAGCGCCGCGCGCGCAAGCGCGTTGCATCGAACACAGGCACGCCCGTCGTGTCGAGGCGCAAGCGTCAGCAGGCCAAGGTGTGAGAATGTGTGAAGTGTGATGAAGTGTGTCATGTGGCGTTTGGTGCACGGTGGGGATTGTGGGGGGGTATAGGCGCAAGAGCGTCACATCAAACGTGAGCACGCCCGTCGTGTCAAGGCAGAAGCGCCAGCAAGTCAAGGTGTGAAGAAGTGTGATGGGTGGTGGAGTGTAATGTGGCGCTGCCGCTGCTGCCGCTTGCCCTAACCCCCGTCACCCCAAAACCCCAAACCCGAAAGTGTGGGGCGCGGGGGCCGTCGCCGACGACGTAACTTGCCATAACCCCCGTGTATTGCTGGTTGGTTTCATTGTCGTCGTTCCCCAACTCGAAACCCGCAAGTATTGAAATCCAGCCCGCCCTAAACCCCGAAGGTGTGGGACGCGGAGGCAGCGGCTGCCGCCGACGCCGTCGCCGCAGCTGCCGCTTCGCTCAGCCTCGGCGCGGCTGCTCCGGTCTCCTCTGTTGCTGCTGCTGCTGCGTCTGCGGGCCCGGCTGCAGGCAGCAAGGCCGCAGCAGCTGCTCCTGCTGCATCTGCTGCCGCCGCCCCTGCTGCATCTGCGGGCCCGGCAGCAGGTGGCAAGGCCGTGGTCAAGACGGAGGCGGTGGAGAACGGGGTGTCTGGAAAGGGCCGCGGCGGCGGCGGGCCGAGGGACCAGGAGGGGGCGCACACGCAAGACGAGGGCGACACACAGGTTGGTTGGTTGGTTGTGATCGGTTGTTGGTTGTTGTTTAGTTAGGATGTTGTTGGCTGCCAAGGCGGCGGTTGGCGTGCACCCTTAGGGGACCTCCAGGCCATTTTGGGGGTGGTTGCTGGCTGACCAGGGAGCGGTTGGGGTGGGCCGAGGGACCGGGAGGGGGCGCGCACGGTGGACGACGAGGGCGACACACAGGTTGGTTGGTTGGTTGTGATCGGTTGTTGGTTGTTGGTTAGTTAGGAGGTTGTTGGCTGCCTAGGTGGCGGTTGGCGTGCACCCTTGGGGGACCCCTGGGCCATTTTGGGGGTGGTTGCTGGCTGCCCAGGGAGCGGTTGGGGTGGGCCGAGTGACCGGGAGGGCGCGCGCACCGAGGACGAGGGCGACACGCTGGTGTTTTTTGCTGTTGGTTTCTGGTTGATTGTGAGGTTGTTGCTTGCCTGGGTGGTTGCTGGCACTGTCCAGGGGGGGGGCTGAGGTGGTCCGAGGGACGGCGCGGACGGCGCGGACGGTGGACAACAAGGATTGGTTGGATGGGTTGGTTGTTGGTCAGTGGTCAGCTCGCTGCTGGCGTGTCGTTGGTTTCCAAGGGGCGGGGGAGCGTCATCAAAGTTGCAGTTGCTTCTGCATCGGCCTGATCCGCAGCCCCTTACTGAACGCGTACCCCCCTCAAACAAAAAAACTTGCCCATTGGCGCAGGTGGTGGCGCCTGGGCGCGCGCGCGGGACAGACAAGGCCTCCGCCACCGCCGCTGCTGCCACTGCTACTGCCTCTGCTGCATGCCACAACTCAACACGCGTCGTAACCTGTCCTATGTGTGCAGGTGGCGGCGCCTGGGTGCGCACGCGTGGCCAGCAAGGCCTCCGCCGCCGCCGCTGCTGCTACCGCCTCTGCTGCGTGCCACAGCTAAACACGCATCTGAACCTGCTCTCTGTGTGTGCAGCTGGTGGCGCCTGGGCGCGCGCGCGCGGCCAGCAAGGCCTCCACCGCCGCCGCTGCTTCCACTGCTACCGCCTCTGCTGCGTGCCACAGCTCAATAGTCGTTTAAACCTGTCCTCTGTGTGCACAGGTTGTGGCGCCTAGGCACGCGCGCGCGGCCAGCAAGGCCTCCGTCGCCGCCGCTGCTGCCACTGCTATCGCCTCCGCTGCGTGCCACAACTAAACACGCATCTAAACCTGCTCTCTGTGTGTGCAGAAAGTGGTGCCTGGGCACGCACACGGAGGCCAACGAGACCTCCGCTGCCGCCTCTGCTGCATGCCACAACTAAACACTGGACTAAACCTGTTCTCTGTGTGCACAGGTGGTGGCACCTGGACGCGCGCGCGCGACCAGCAGGGTTGCTGCCGCCGCCCTGCCACTGCTTCCGCCTCGGCTGCTTGTCACAGCTAAAAACGTGTCTAAACCTGTTATATGTGTGCACAGGTGGTGGCGCATGGGCACGCGGCGCTGGCGCCTCTGCTGCCACTCCTACCGCCTCTGCTGCGTGCCACAACTAAAAACTCCTGCTGTATGTGTTCACAGGTGCTGGCACCTGGGTGCGCACGCGCGGCCAGCAAGGCCTCCGCAGGCACTGCTTCTGCCACTGCTACCGCCTCTGCTGCGTGCCACAGCTTGACACGCGTCGTAACCTGCTCTCTGTGTCTGCAGGAAGTGGCGCCTAGGTGCGCGCGCGCGGCCAGCAAGGCCTCCGCCGCTGCCGCTGCTACCGCCTCTGCTGCGTGCCACAGCTAAACACGCGTCGTAACCTGTCCCCTGTGTGTGCAGGTGGCGGCGCCTAGGTGCGCGCGCGCGGCCAACAAGTTCGTCGTTGGCGCTGCTGCTGCTGCCACCGCTACCGCCTCTGCTGCGTGCCACAGCTTAACACGCGTCTAAACCTGTTCTCTTTGTGTGCAGGTGGTGGCGCCTGGGCGCTCGCGCGCGGCGGCCAACAACGCCGTGTCTGGCGCTGCTGCTGCCGCATCCGATGTGGACGACGCCAAGCCCAGCGGCGACCAGGCCTCGGGCAGCGGCGGGGGCGGCAAGGTCGGGAGCCTGGTTGCCCAGTGGAACCAGATGAACCTTGGGAGCCAGGACCAGAAGGGCAGCCAGGACGCGGCGCCTGCAAAGGCGCGCGCTGTGCGCGTCAAGACTGAGCAGCCGTGACGCACACAAGACAGTGTGAGCGCGTGGCAGCGGTGGGTGGGGGCTTGCTGATCAACCTGGTTCCACGCTGGAACCGGATGAACCTTGGGAGCCGGCAGGGCGGCCAGGAGGCGGCGCCTGCGAAGGGGCGCGCTGTGCGCGTCACGACTGAGCAGTCGTGATGCTCAAAACAGTGTGAGCGCGCGGCAGCGGTGGGTGGGGGCGTGCTGATCAGCCTGGTTGCACGCTGGAACCGGATGAGCCTTGGGAGCCAGCAGGGCGGCCAGGAGGCAGCGCCTGCGAGGGGGCGCGCTGTGCGGGTCGAGGCTGAGCAGCCACGTTGCCCGACATGCCAGGGCAGCGCTGCCCTGTCGCCCGACATGCCAGGGCCAGCCTGCCCCCGTTTCAAAGGGGCGCGGTGTGCGCGCCAAGGCAATCTTGTGTGGCAGGGCCGGCAGCCTCGTGGCTCGCTGGCGACAGATGGGCCTTGCCAAGACCAAGTCGGGTGCCAGGGCCAGGCTGCCCCCAGCGCATAGGGACGCGCTGTGCGAGTGACAGCGGAGCAGCCGACGCGAGGCATGCAACGCGTGGCATGCTGGGGCCTCGATGCTTGGGTGAACTCATCGGGCTGGGAGGGCAAGGTGGTTAATTTGTGGGGAAGGGGCACCGGCGGACATACGCAGCCCATCATAGCTTGCTGTGATGTGGCGTCGCTGCGGGTGCGATGTGGAGGTCGAGCAGAGGGGTGTCTGCCAAGCTCTGAGGGCATTGAGACCCCTGTGGGCTGCGCCATGCTCTCCGTCGTTTGTAAGGCAATATAAGCATGGTAAAAGTCGCCAGACGGCCCCTGAAAGTCGCCAACTAGTGCGCGGTGCACCACGTGGTTGGAAGCACCAGCACAAAGTCCCTGCACCCCTTGATGGGTGCATTTTTCTGCCGACAGAATCAAGTAGAAGAATATGCTTCGACTGTTCAAAGTCATGGTCTCAGCGGTTTCACACCACCACCCCAACTTCTCCCCACACACCTGGGGTGTGGATGTGCGACTCCAGACATCCCAAACACTGTTTTCATCATACAGACACGCTGCTCAACAAGTTTGGAAGCAGCGCATGCAACATGAGAAGCCAGGTGGATCGGGCGGTGCAGGTGGTGTGCAGCCCTGCAACTAGCGCCTCTCCCAACGTACTCTCCTCCGCTCTCCTGCGCTGGCCTGCCGTCGTCGACCTCACCCTGCTCAACATGGGCAGCGCCTCCGACCTCGCGCCACTGTCAACGACGTCGTTGGCCGGCCTGAGGAGCCTCGCAGTCCGCCAGGTGGGGCATACATGCATGCATGGGCGCGCATGGACGCATGGAATATCACCGATCACGCGCGCTCCTGTGGATACATTGCACACCAGCCATCGTCGTTGCATGCATGCATGGAAGGCATGTGTGGCTGGGTGCAGCCCTCCGCTTTGGAGAAGAGGCCGTGCGCGCCATGCGTTCTGACCAGCGCGAACCTGGACGGACGGACGCGCACACACACATGCAAGCTGCACACGCTGGTGATTCGGACATGCTGGCGTTCAGCAGCAGCGTGGCATCAACGCTCCGAGTGATCGACATCAGCGGCTGTGTCAGCCTCCGCTCCATTGACTCCGTACGCAGCTGCGTCCAGCTCAGGTGCCTGTGGATGCCCCGCTGCGATGGTGTGAGATCTTTCGCAGCTGTCAGCGTGCAGCCAGACGCTCGAGGAGCTGTGGATGGCCTGCACCCCTCCAATCACCAGCCTTGCTCCGCTGGCGGCATGCGCCAGGCTCCGCAAGCTTGACCTGTGTGGCTGCCAGGATGTGCTGCAAGATCAGGTAGAAGGCCTGCAGCTGGCATGCACTAAGTTGGCAGCCCCATCGTCAGTTGAGCTCGAAGGCCTGGTGCATGCGCTGCAGTCCAATATCCCAGCCTTCATGCAGGCGCTCGCAGCAGGTGATCTGGCGGAGCGTGCGCGTGGCGAAGAAAGGTCAGAAGCTCAGGGTGCGGTCGCTGCAGCTGGCGCAATTCCTTACCTGGTCCAGTTTGTGGGGCCTGCATCACCGAAGGACGTGCAGGAGGCAGCAGCGATTGCGCTGTGCAACCTGGCTGTCAATTACGCTCAAAACCAGACCGCCATCTCAGCCGCTGGTGCCATCCCACCTCTTGTACAGCTGTTGGGGTCCGAATCCTCCACGGGTGTGCAGGTGGCAGCAACATGCGCGCTTACCAACCTTGCTGAGGGCAATGCTTCGAATCAAGCAAGTATCGCCGCTGCTGGGGCCATTCCAACGCTGATGAAGCTGCTTGGAGCTGTATTATCTGCAGACTTGCGCATGAGGGTAACCAATGCGCTGTACATTCTGGCTGCTGACAACGGTGCTATTCCTGATCTGGTGCTCATTTTGGGGCCTAACTCATCGGCAGACGTGCAGGAGTTAGCAGCATGGCTCATGCACGATCTCGCTTTTTATAACTCTGATAATCAGACTGCTTCTGCAGGTGGCATTCCATCCCTGATTGAGCTGCTTGGGCCTGATTCCTCAGGATTAGTGCAGGGGGCAGCGGCAAGTGCGCTGCGAAACCTGGCATACCTCCACGCTGCCAATCAGGGTGCTATTGCTTCTGCTAGCGCCATTCAGATTTTGGTGCGCCTGCTGGGATCTGAATCCTCGGTCGATGTGCAGCAGGCAGCGGTAGGTGCGCTTCTCACCCTGGCCTTCAAGAATGCTCGCAACCAGGGAGCCATCGCCACAGCTGGCACCATTCCGCGTCTGGTGCACCTACTGGGAACTGACGCCCCGTCAGGGGTGTTGGAAGCAGCAGCACGCGCACTGTCCGCCCTCGCTGGCGACTACGCTGCGAACCCGGCCGCCCCCCTACTGCTGCTGATATTTCAGGTCTGGTGCACATGCTCGGGCCAGACTGGATAGACGATATCAAGGCGGCAGTGGCATGGGCCCTGCGCATCCAGAACCCAGACGCCATTGCTGGTGCCGTTCCGTCACTGATGCAGCTGTCGCCGCTCCATGCGCCAGAATTTCTGATGGACGTGCGGCTGCCTGCGATGGAGGCTCTGGACGCGCTGGCTGATGGCAGCACTCAGAACAAGGCCGCCGTCTCAGCCGCTCGTGCCATTGCGGCGGTGGTGCAGCTGCTGGGGGCTGACACCACGTCAGAAGTGCAGGCGGCAGCCAAGCGTGCTCTGCGCCGCCTGTCCGACAGGATCCTAACTGCCTGAAGGTTTTACAGCTTTTACATGTACGCGCCCTGAGGACCCCGGGCGCGTGAGTTAAGGACTAGACGTCATGTCTAGGGGGCTCTACTAGAAGAGCCTGCAAGGCCACGAAAGCGCCAGCGTACCAGCACTGCCAGAAGTAACTTACAGCAATGACAGCAATTAACAGCAACAACCACAGTCAAGCGACGGTACCAACAAATTGGTTGATTTTAACCACTGTTACGCAATTGTAATCGCTTGTACGCACTTGTTTCCCAGCGCTCCTGATTGCGCTTGTTAACCCCTAACGTTGGGCGCCAGCAGCTGTTCTAGTTCAGGGGGCAGGATCAATCGGCTGCCATTCGGTGTGTCTAGTAAGCAGCAAGGAGTAGGGCCCTTCGCACATGTGCGACTGTACAGTCACTGCACTTGCACAAACGGGGGAGGGACAGGGCAGGGGGGGGGGCAATGCACTGGCAGCGAGCCTGTCAATCACGACCCCTGCTCCTGAGCTGGTCCTGGGACCGGTCCCAGGACCGGTCCTGGCTGGTGCATACGTGACTCGGCTATCCTCCCCAGCCCAGGTCAGCACGGTCCCAAGACCGGTCCTGGGACTGGTCCTAGCCTTCAGGACCGCCCAGGACCGCCCAGGACCGCCCAGGACCGCCCAGGACCGCTCAGGACCAGGCGTCGTTCCCAGAGTGCACGGCCACCTAGGCCTAGTCGATCGACTCATCGCGGGGGTCGCGCGGGTCCCGGCCGCCTCCCCTGGCGTTGGAGAGCGCGTGCGCCTGCGCGATGGCAGACGCCCCGTGGACAGCTTGCTCTGCACCTCCAGACATGCGGCGAGGCCCGCCTTCATCCGGAGCGCCTGTGCGTGTGCGTGTGTGTGCGTGTGTACATTGTGTATGCGTGTGTGTGCGTGTGT
>VFSX01000159.1:17500-117500 GCA_016618255.1 Chlamydomonas sp. UWO 241 | reverse complement strand
CATGCGCCTCCCGCCCATGCGCCCTCACGCGCGCCGACCCCATGCTGGCCCTCCCTCCCCCCCCCCTCCCCCCAGCCTTTCCTCCCTTGCCCCTGCCTCCACCCCCTGCCTACCTACATCATCGCCCCATGGACTGCACAGGCCCATGGAGATGATCCGCCTCACCACCCCCCACGCCCCAGCCTCTCCTCCCTCGCCCCTGCCTCCGCCCCCTGCCTACCTACATCATGGAGATGATCCGCCGCCCCATCCCTGCGCCCCTGCCTACGTTCATCATCGCCCCATCAAGTTCGTTGGCTCATGGAGATGATCCGCCGCCGCCCCCTATCCCAGGCCCGCCTACGCTCGCCCGTCGCCCCATCGAGGAGCTGATCCGACGTCCTCTAGGCCTGCCTACCCCCAACTATCGCCCCATGGAATTAATCAGCCCATGGGGGGATGATACGCCGCGATTGAGGTTGAATGAAGTTGAAAGTTGAAGTTGGTTGGCCCGAGTGGCACACCCCCCCCCCCCGCCATGTGATGTACCCCTCTTAGCGCTGATTGGTCCCCCGCTGTAGAACGACACACATGTGCCTTTTGACCTCTGGAACATTGCCAGTACTTAAGTACGGGCAGTGCTGTTGCAGTCGTGTAACATTATGGAATGGAATGGAATGTGTGTGTGTGTGCACAGTGTGTGTGTGTGTGTGAGTGTGCGTGTGTGCGTGTGTGTGCGCGTGTGCGTGTGTACAGTGTGTGTGTGTGTGTGTGTGTGTGTGCGTGTGTGTGTGTGTGCGTGTGTGTGCGTGTGTATGCATGTGTGTGTGCACAGTGTGTGTGCGTGTGCACAGTGTGCGTGGGCACACGGGCGATGCCCACGCGGGGAGGCGGGTGAGGTTAGTAATAACGCTAGATGGGCGGCGGTGATACAGTAGACGCACACGTCGTAACACACCTTGTGCCTCGGACCAAACACCATGTAGACAGAAGTGCGAGATGTGGGTAGAAAGTGGGTTAAAGGTGGGTCGGATTTAGGTAGGTGCTATGCCAGTCATCTCATAAAGGTGCTCAGGCCATATGCGCCGAGCACGGTCTTATACGCCTTTCGAGGTGTCCCTGACTGTGCATCATCCTCATCCTCATCCTCAGGTGCTAGACCCATCTCCTCGTGCCACGCTCCAAAGACCGCAGCAGACAGCAGCAGTGAGCTAAGCATACGTGTGGGTAGAAGGTGGGCAGAAGGTGGGTAGAAGCTAGTCAGAAGGTGGGTAGAACCTGGGCAGGTGCAAGACACACACCCTCGTGCATCGCTCCAAAGACCGCAGCGGACAGCAGCAGCACGTGCTATGCATGCATGTGGGTAGAAGGTGGGCAGAAGCTAGTCGGAAGGTGAGAAGAACCTAGGCAGACGCTAGACGCACCTCCTCGTGCCTCGCTCCAAAGACCGCAGCAGACAGCAGCACGAGCTAAGCATGCGTGTGGGTAGAAGGTGGGCAGAAGGTGGGTAGAAGCTAGTCAGAAGGTGGGAAGAATTTAGGTAGTCGCTAGACGCACCTCCTTGTGCCTCGCTCCAAACACAGCAGCGGACAGCAGCAGCACAAGATATGCATGCATGTGGGTAGAAGGTGGGAAGAAGCTGGGTAGAAGCTATTCAGAAGGTGGGTAGAACCTGGGCAGGTGCTAGACGCACCTCCTCGTGCCTCGCTCCAAACACAGCAGCAGACAGCAGCACGAGCTATGCATGCATGTGGGTAGAAGGTGGGCAGAAGCTGGGTAGAAGCTAGTCAGAAGGTGGGAAGAACCTAGGCAGGTGCCACACGCACCTCCGCGTGCCTCGCTCCAAACACCGCAGCAGACAGCAGCACGAGCCATGCATGCATGTGGGCAGAAGGTGGCAAGAAGCTGGGTAGAAGCTATTCAGAAGGTGGGTAGAATCTGGGCAGGTGCTCGACGCACCTCCTCGTGCCTCGCTCCAAAGACCGCAGCGGACAGCTGCACGAGCTCTCGGAACAGCGGCTCTGCCTCGGCGGGCGTGTCTAGAAACAGAAGGCACGATGCGAGGTCATTGAGCGCAACGACGACCTCCACGGATTTCCGCCCGTGCACCGCCGTGCTCAGTGTAACAGCTTGCTTGAACCTGTGGGTGAGACAGGGAGGGGAGGACGTCAGCGGGATGAGAGGGAGGAAATGGGGTGGCAGAGGGAGGATGGGAGCACAGAAGAGTGCCGCCCGTGCACCGCAGTGCTCAGCAAAAACAGCTTGCTTGAACATGGGGAAAAGGGAGGGAGGAAGAGAGGGCGGCAGAGAGAGTTAGGGGTGCAAAGGGGCGGATGAACGGGGTACAGACAAGTGCCTGCTGTGCACCGCCGTGCTCAGCGCCACAGCTTGCTTGAACCTGTGATGAAGTTAGGGAGGCAGGGAGGAAGGGAGGGAGGGCGGTTGAGAAAGGGGTCGACAGATGAGTGCCGCCCATGCACTGCTGTGGTCAGCGTAGCAGCTTGCTTGAGCATGTGGGGAGGCAGGGAGGAAGGAAGAGAGGAAGGGTGAGTAAGGGAGGGAGGGAGGAAGAGAGGGAGGGAGGGTGAGTAAGGGTCCACAGACTGCCGCCCGTGCCACAGTAAGGGTCCACAGACTACCGCCGTGGTGAGCGTCACAGCTTGCTTGAAACTGTGATGCAGGGAGCGAAGGACGGCAGCAGGGGGATGGTGGGAGGAAATATGGCGCAGAGAGAGGATGGGAGAAAACGGACTGTCTCCCGTGCACCGCTGTGGTCAGCGTAACAGCTTGCTTGAACCTGTGATGAAGGAAGGGAGGAAGAGAGGGCGGCAGAGTGAGTCAGGGATGCAAAGGTGCGTCAGGATGAACGGGGTACAGACACGTGCCTGCTGTGCACCGCCGTGTTCAGCGCCACAGCTTCTTGAACCTGTGGGGAGCAGAGGATGGCCGAGACTCAAGACTCGAGACTTAAGACTAAAGACTGTAACAATCTATATGATGATGGCCACATCGCCAACCGACCTAGGTGCGGCTGCGCCAAAATCCTGGTGCTTGAAGGGGCTCTACGCAAGGCAGTGCTTCCGGTAGCCCACCCGCATGTCCACGCATGTTTCGTCGGTTTGAGATTGGGGAGTGAGCCGTGAAGGCCCGGGTTGAGCCATCATTCCCTGAAGATCCTTAGCGGAGCCACTGCTGGTAGGCTGGCGCGCTGCATGGCCCTGTGGGCTCTCCTAGTAGAGCTCCCATAAGCGTGTAGTCTAGGCCGCAACGCACGCCCTGGGGTCCTCCGGGTGCGTACGTGTAAAGCCTGTTGAACCGGAACCACTGCTGACACCCAACCGAAAATAAAGCAACATTGGGTCAGAAAAAAAACATTCTGCCCCCCCCCTGTTTTTCGTTTTTTTGTTCCGTTTTTTTCGGGGGCGCAGCCTGCGGCTGCCGGTGCCCCGGCTGTTAGATTGAATTAATTGAAATCAATCGAGGAAGCACTGGACCACGCCACCAACCGACCTCAGTGCGGCAGCGCTGAACTCCTGGCGCTTGAACGGGCTCTACGCAAGGCAGTGCTTCTGTAAGCCAACCGTTCGTCGGGTTGAGATTGGGGAGTGAGCCGTGAGGCCGTGGTCGAGCCATCATCCCCCCAAGATCCTTAGCGGAGCCACTGCCGGTAGGCTGGCGCGCTGCGTGGCCTTGTGGGCTCTCCTAGTAGAGCTCCCCTAGAGGTGGAGTCTAGGCCTTAACTCACGCCCCGGGGTCCTCGGGCGCGTACGTGTGACGCCTGTAAAACCGGAACCACGCTGCCAACCAACCTTGGTAGGGCTGTGCCAAAGTCCTGGCGCTTGAACGGGCTGTACGCGAGGTTTGTGAGGCACCGAATGGTCCTTGTATGCTTCAGCCCCCCCAGCTCTGTGCTCAGGCGCATCGCCTCGGCCCATCGCGGCTCGGCCTCCCGGTGCTTGTTCTGTGTGTGTGTGGGGGGGGGGGGGCGGAGGAGCAGTGTGTGTTGGAGGGGGGGGGGGTGTATGCGTGAGTGCGTGCGTGCGTGCGCGTGTGCGTGCGTGTATGCGTGTGTGCGTGCGTGTGTGAGAGAGACCTCGACCCATCGCAGCTCGGCCTCCCAGTGCTTGTTTTGTGTGTGTGTGTGGGGGGGGGCGGGGGGGGGGGGTGAGTGCGTGCGTGTGTGCGTGTGTGTGTGTGTGTGTGTGCGTGCGTGCGTGCATGGAATTAATCGGCCCATGGGGAGATGATACGCTGCGATTGAAGTTGAAGTTGGTTGGCCAGAGTGGCAACCCAAGTTGTAGTTGGTTGGCCAGAGTGGCAACCCTAGTTGAAGTTGGTTGGCCAGAGTGGCAGCCCCCCCCCAGACCCCCCCAAACCAAGGATACTATCCACTCGATTCAGGCGCTGGTCAGTCACCCGCTATTCGAAAGACATCCCAGTGCACGGGTCAGACTTCGTAACAATTGCCGGGGTGTATTGCTGTTAGTAGTACAGGCATTGCCGGTGCATGCGGACGGCCTCATGTAACGCTTGGTTGGTTGGTTGGTTGGTTGTGCGTGCGTGTTGGTGTGAGCGCGTGTGTGCGCACGTGTGTGTGTGTGTGTGTGTGTGTGTGTGTGTGTGGGATCTGTAACGATTCTCTCTCTCTCTCTCTCTCTCTCTCTCTCTGTGTGTGTGTGTGCACGGTGTGTGCACGGTGTGTGTGTGTGTGTGTGTGTGTGTGTGTGTGTGTGTGTGTTTATATTTTTGTGTGCGTGGGCGTGAGGTTTGTGAGGCACCGAATGGTCTCTGTGTGCTTCAGCCCCCCCAGCTCTGTGCTCAGGCGCATCGCCTCGGCCCATCGCGGCTCGGCCTCCCGGTGCTTGTTTTGTGTGGGTGGGGGGGGGGCGGGGTGGGGGGGGGGGAGGAGCGTGAGGGTTGGAGGGTTTGGGTGGGGTGGGGTGGGAGGTGGGGTGGGGGGCGTGTGTGCGTGTGTGCGTGTGTGAGTGCGTGCGTGCGTGCATGTGTGCGTGCGTGCACGTGCACGTGTGCGCGTGCCTGCGTGCGCGCGTGTTCGTGTGTGTGTGTGTGTGTGTGTGCGTGCGTGTGTGAGAGAGACCTCGGCCCATCGCGGCTCGGTGTCCCGGTGCTTGTTCTGTGGTGTGTGTGTGTGTGTGTGTCGGGGAGGGTGGGGAGCAGTGGTGTGTGTGGGGGGGGGACGGGGGGGGCGTGCGTGCTGCGTGCTTGAGAGAGACTCCGCCCATGGCGGCCGGTGTCCCCGGTGCTTGTTTCTGTGTTGTGTGTGTGTGTGGTGTATGTGTATGTGTTGTGTGTGAGTTGTGTCGGGAGGGGGGGGACGCAGGGTGTGTGGGGGGGGCGGGGGGGGGGGCGTGCGTGCGTGAGACCTCGGCCCATCGCGGCTCGGTGTCCCGGTGCTTGTTCTGTGGTGTGTGTGTGTGTGTGTGTGTGTTGCCTCCCCACCTCCACTCCTCCACCCCCCACCCCTGCCAACCCCCCGCTTCCCCTTGTCTCCCACGCCTCCTCCGATCCCTCCCAGTCCGTAGCGCCCCCTCCGATCCTCCCATACCCCCGCTCCTCTATCCCCCCTTGCCTCCCACGCCCCCTCCGATCCCTCCCCGCTCCTCCGAATCCCTCCCAACCCGCCTCCCCTCTCCCCCTCTGCCCCCACGCCTGATCCGAAGACCGAAAGGACGCAAGATTAAATACAAGCCTTGTCCCAGATGAGAGGTATCTTAGAAATCCATCCAACCCCGCCCTCTCTCACCCCTTGACCCCACGCCTCCTCCGTCGCCTCCCACGCCTCCCCCGACCCTCCCAACCCCCTCCCTCTCCCCCTTGCCCCCAACGCCTCCTCTAATCCCCGCCCCATGCCTCCTCCGATTTCCCCGACTCGGGCCTCCCCAACCCCCTCCCCCCCCGCCCCCTATCCTTCCCCCCCCTTGCCTCCTCCAAACCCCCCTCCCCTTCCCCGCCCGCCGAACCCATTTTCCCAGCCACCGCCACCCTCTTCATGCACCGACGACCAGACGTGATACCCTACCAAGGTGGGGTCATCCTCTCCTACCGTGAGAGTGTCCAAGACATTTTCGACTCCTATGTGTTCAAGACTGCCGTCACAACGCAGTTTGACGAGGCCAAGAAAGAGTACGCCGAGTCCCCACCAGTCCCCACGAGTCCCAGCTGAAGACCGTCCCTGAGCTTGCTGTGATACTAGCCCGCAGGCGGCCTCCCGGGTGGCTCACCCTCGCGAGGTTCCCACGCCTGTGGAATGGTATTTGCAGAGAGATGGCAGCCAATGCGGGAGCAGCCAGCCAACAAAGTAGATAATGATGATGATGGTGGTCACAGTCAGCAAGCCTTCAGTCAGCAAGCCTGTAGTTAGATGCCAGTGCCTCAGAGGACCCCCCGACCCCCCCAAACCAAGGATACTATCCACTCGATTCAGGCGCTGGTCGGTCACCCGCTATTCGAAAGACATCCCAGTGCACGGGTCGGACCTCGTCACAATTGCCGGGGTGTACTGCTGTTAGTAGTACAGGCATTGCCGGTGCATGCGGACGGCCTCATGTAACACTTGGTTGGTTGGTTGTTGTGTGTGTGTGTGTATGTGTGTGTGTGTCGGGGAGGGGGGGAGCAGCGGTGTTTGTGTGTGTGTGGCGGGGGGGGGGCGGTGGGGTGTGTGTGGGGGGGGGGGCGTGCGTGCGTGCGTGCATGAGAGACCTCGGCCCATCGCGGCTCGGTGTCCCGGTGCGTGTTCTGTGGTGTGTGTGTGTGTGTGTGTGTGTGCATGTGTGTGTGTGTGTATGTGTGTGTGTGTGTCGGGGAGGGGGGGGAGAGCAGCGGTTGTGTGGGGGGGGGGGGGTAAAGGCGTGTGTGGTGTGTGTGGGGGGGGGGGTGCATGCGTGCGCGCGTGAAAGACTCTGGCCCATCGCGGCTCGGTGTCCCGATGCTTGTTCTGTGGTGTGCATGTGTGCGTGTGTGCATGCATGCGTGCGTGTGTGCGTGCGTGCGTGCGTGTATGCGTGCGTGCATGTGTGTGTGCGTGCGTGTTTGAGAGACACCTGGGTGGAAACTGGGGCGGAGCAGGGCTGGTGATGTGTGTGCAGAGGGAAACACCCCACACCATTTCACACCCTCTCACACTTGCATCGTAAGGCACTCTGCCAGGGCCACTACGGCGTGCGTGACCCCAGGGCAATGCCCGGGTGCCGGGGCGCCTCCTCAAAGACTTGCTTGACAGCTGTCTCCCACCACTGCTCCGCTCCCACACCCTCCCACACCACCCTCCCACCCCAGCCCACACCTGCATCGTGAGGCACTCTGCCAGACCAGCCACTAAGGCGTGCTTGTCCGCCAGTGCCTGGGTGCCTCGTCGCCTCCTCGGAAACTTGCTTGACAGCTGTCTCCCACCACTGCTCCGCTCCCACACCCTCCCACACCACACCACTCCCACACCACTCCACACCTGCATCGTAAGGCACTCTGCCAGGCCCGCCACTACGGTGTGCTTGTCCGCCAGTTCCGAGCCCGGATGCATGGGCGCCTCCTCAAAAACTTGCTTGACAGCTCTCCCACCGCTCCTGTGCGGCCGCAAACTTTCCCTGACTCTCGAGACGTAGCGCTGTGTTTATTAGCACCTGTATGGCGCGGGCGCAGCAGCAAGGAGCGAGGGTCGGTGGGGTGTGGGACACGGTGTGCACAGCAGCAGCAGCAGCAGCAGCAGGAGGAGGAGGAGGAGGAGGAGGAGGTGGAAGGGGCGGGGAGGGCGCGCATGAGGCGTGCATCAGCGGTAGAAGCAGCAGCCCTGGTGGAGCGCAACTGTGCCCGCGTGGAGCGCCTTGCATGGCGTGCCATGCAAGGCTCCATGCACCCCTCGACGCAGCGCTCGAATGCAACACCAGTCTAAACTTCCGTATGACTGTCTGATTGTCATTATGTTGTGCCTCCTACCTCTGACGAAGCTGGCTCCCGCCCCGCCATGACTGCGCTGTGGCGTGCTGGAGGGCCCCTTGGGGTGACTGGTGCGGCGCTTCAGTCGGCGTGTTGCAGCTGTGTGCTTCGAGTGTCTCTGTGGCACGGGCACCAGTCGTGTCAGCGGGGGTCGTGTCCTCACGCCCGGGGGAGATTGGACCCCCCACACTTTGGGGGTGAAAATCGATATTTCAACAGAGACGCGTGCAGTTTGCACCATTTCCTCTTCTTTCAACCTCTTACGATGTGCCAGCTCGCAGCCCCGATGGCGTGCCCTGCACACACGGCCTCGCACCCCGACACGACGGGGAGGCTGCCGTCTCCATCCCCTGATGACGCTTGCTTCCTGTGCCTCAGTGGCACAGAGGCGGGGCCGATGAGCATCCCGTGCGCCTGTCCTTCGCTGTGGAGCCACCCCAAGTGCCTCGCGCGGTGGTGAGTTTTTTTTCGGGGCGCATGAGCCCAGCAGTGACGCGACGTGACCGCATGGTCATGGTGCGCGCGTGCCGACCCATGGTGGGCCACGCCACTGCTCTCCAACGCCATCCAGGCGTTGCCCAGTATAAACGCCGCATCCTGCGCCTGCAGCACACCCCTTGGCCTTCCCTGTCGCCATGCACACATGCACACGGCACACGTGTGCCCGCAGGCCCACGAGGCGCCCCCACCCACAGCATGCACTGACCAATTCACACACACACACAAACGAAATCGTAGGCAGCTGCAGCAGGCGGGCAGGGACGAGGAGATCCGCTGTCGGTTCTGCTCACACGCCCTGCCCACGTGGGCCGCGAGCTTCGAGGAGGCCGAGGCAAAGACGGCCGCACCTGCTGTCATGGCGGTGAGTAGGAGCTTGCTGCGGTGACGGCATCACCCTGGGAGCTGCATCCAGGGCAGCAACAAACAGCCCCCTTCGCACAAAGCCGCGCCCACTCACCAACGCCGCGCACCGCAACCGCAACACGCAGGTCGTGTTCAATGGAAAGATGGTGAAGCTCCCGATCACGCCGGGCCCCGACGGAGTCGAGATCTTCAAGCGCGAGGTGCGATGGAACGAGGGATGGGGTCGCGTCTGATGCATAGAGGCGGGGCTCGCACTGCGTGCAAGCGCGCCACCACGCATGGCACACACCACACAGCGCACAGACCTCCTCACCTAAAAACGACCCTCGCCTCTTGTTGGTCCCCGCAGGTTCGCCGCATCTTCCAGCTCGCGGATGATGTTTCGCTGGACGTCACGTTTGAGCTCAAGGTCCCGACGCTGGTGGAGGACAACAGTGAGTCTGTGAGGGTCTCTATCTCTGGTGGTGGTGTATGTGTGGGGGGGGGGGGCTTCAGAAACCACAACCGCAGCGGTGACAGCATAGGTGCTAAGGGTCAGATAGTTCAAGGGGTGGGGATTCAAGAACCACAACCGCAACAGTGACAGCATCGGGTCGATAACCATTGCCTAGACCCAAGTTGAACCCAGTTGAACCAGCACTAACCGCAATCACCCTCAACCAACCAACCACAACCATCCCACGACCACCCCGCAGACTCCAAGGTCTACCTCAAGGGCTTCCAAGCGTTCGATGCCGCGTCGACCGTCGCCCAGATGGCTGCATCCAAGCGCGCGGCATACCAGCCGCAGCAGTCAGATCTAGACGCCACCACGGGGCCGTCCTCGTCGTCGTCGCCACCCCGCCGCGCCGCGTCCTCCCCCGTTGCCGCGCACTGCCCATCCGTTTCGTCCGCAAACTCCCCCTTCGTTCCCTACCCTTTCGAATCACCGGCAACTTCCGCAACGTCAACAGCCCACGCCGACGCCCACACGCACCACCCAGCGCACCCCGCGTCGTGTTCGCACTCCCCGCCCGCCTCGCCCGGCACTGTCGACATGCAGTGTGGCGGCGGTGGTCCGGCAGTCGCAGACACGGCGGGCGCCTCGTGTAAGGGCGGATGCTCGCTCGGGGCGATGATTGCCGCTCTGATCCGACCCCGCCGCGCGTAACGCATTCGCGCCCTCGGCGTGAGGGGTCTGCGGGGCTGCGGGGTCTTATCGGCCTTACGTCGTGTTTGTTTAGTTTTTACATGTATGTGCCTGGAGGACCCCGGGGCGTGAGCAAAGGCCTACACTACACGTCTAGGGGAGCTCTACTGGTAGAGCCCGCAAGGTCACGCAGTGCGCCAGCCTACCAGGGTCCCACGTCGTGCATCTTACACATCTGCGCCTTTCGGCTGAAATTTGAACACACAGCGTGGAGCAGCTTGGTGGTCGGAGAGCCGCGGTGGCTGTCGTGACGGAAGCTGTCAAGCAGGCCGCACGCACCTTTATGACATTGTGGATCACACAGTGGATGGATTACATGATGGATTACATGATGGATTACATAATGGATTACATGATGGATTACATGATGGATCAATACAACCTCACACCATATAATGACATGATGGATCAATAGACCCTGGCACCATCTTTACGTTACGTACACGAAAACCTTGCGAAAGCTTTGCACTTTCAAAAAATATAACAGGCTCGAGCATTGCTGCATTTGCGCTGCATCTCCTGTTCTTCGTGTCATTCATTGTTCGCCCCCCTCGAGTTTTCTCTTGTTTTTACCCCGTGTTTTTTCTCTATTTCAATCGACTTTCGAAAATCGTGGCGTTGTCCTTGAACATTTCGTGTAAACGCACAGCAGATCTTGACTTACTCAGTGACCGCGACGAGGCGCAGCACCGGGCGCTTGTGGCCAGCTTTCCTCGCTGCCAAGGCTGCAGGGAAGCGGGTGCAGTTCCACCGCGCGCGCCTCGTGGTTGACGGCGAGCGGGTGGCTGCCCCTGCTTGCTAAGTTGCATCCCCTCTGGGGGTGTGTATGAAGGGGAGGTGGCGCCACACGCGCTCGGTGGCGGGTGTAGTGTGGTCGCTGGGTAGAGCGCTGCGGCGGGTGTGCTACCAGCCCCGCTTCTGGTGTTCTGGGGGAAGGCCTCCGGTCCCTTCATGGTTTTATACCTTGGGCTGTCCTCCACCCACCAGAGGGGTTTTGGTGAGGTGCCTGTGGCCTGTGCTGCTGCTTGGCGGTCCACAGTTGGCGCACATTGCGCTCAAGGAAGGAACCTCGCTGGCGCTCGCTGTCCTGGGTGGTCAACGTGCTGCCCCGCCCAACCTTCTGAGGGCTTCACCCGCCCCGGCCACCCTGTGGCTTGGGTTTTGATGCTTAGTTGCCGAGTTTGCGGGCGGCCTGCCCCACGGGGTAAAGCTGCGCCAGACGGTTGATGCTCTGCTAGAGTGTGCGCGCACACAACATACAAAAACACAAAAAAACAGTTGACAATTGACAGACGCGCATGCCATTGAGTGTGCCCCCGGAAGTGAGACCCCTGAGCCTGCGGTGCACCCCTTCGCCTTCCCTTTTTCAATCCCCTTCCCGTCTCCCCACACATACAGTGAGCCCGGCTTCCCCTCGGGGCTGAGAGGGAGGGGAACGCAAATGCGGCAGGGGGTGGGAGGGTTGGGGCACACACGCGTGCCCGGCCCGGTGTGTGTGTGTGTGTGTGTGTGTGTGTGTGTCTAGTGTGTGTGTGGGGGGGGGGTACGGCGACCGCGGCGGCTCTTCGTCCGGCAGCGGCAGCCGAGGTGCTGGCAGCTCGAGTGGCAGCGTGACGGCGGGCCTGAAGCTGCTGCCGAGTTAGTGTGACGATGGCGTGATAGCGGGCAGTCTGAAGACGAGTCCATCGGGAGGGCGCCAGTGGATGACACAGTTCGACGTGCCTGACGACGGTAGCAGCAGGATGAACACGACGGCGCCGGCTGCAAGTAGACAGCGGCACTCGTTGGTAGAACGACGCACTTATATCTTTACTAGTACATTCACTCTGCTAACAGACCTCAATCCCAGAAGCAATCCCAGGATCGCAGCTGGGACTGTACCGGGATAGCAGCTGGGACTGTACTGGGATAGCAGCTGGGACTGTACTGAGACAGTCCCAGCTCAGTCCCAGCTGAAATCCCGGGTGTTTCTATATTTCAATCCCGGGATTCACTTGGGACTGGGATTGTCCTGGGATTCTCCTGGGACTGCTGCTAGGATTATCCCATGGATAGCTGCCCTGGGACAGTCCTGGGACTGTGGCTTGAGGCTGCCGCTCGGTGCAGCAAAAAGATTAAGGTAAACCCAACCTCTCAAAAACATTTACCAAGGTAACACCCCCCAAATCTGCCCCAAATCTACCTAGGTAAAACAAAGGTAAAACTCCAGTACTGACTGCAGTGATGCTAGGGCATGTCCGCATGCAACCACTTGGATGCTGGTTGCGCCTTGATAGAACCTGTGGGAAGGGCTGACTGCGGGTCAACTGTGTGCGCAGTCATGCAAGGCGCGCGCGCCCATGCCGTATCCGCGGCGCTGGGCACCAGCTTGCAGTGGATCTCTGGGGAAGGCCGCCACCAGCAGGTCCAACCTGCAGGCATCATGGCAGCATGGCGTGGTAGTTGCGCATGGATGCATGGACGCATGGGGTGCACGCGCGTCACGTATGCTCCAAAGATGCTTCAGCGCCTTGGGCTGCAGCATGCAGCACGCACCCATGCGGGCGCGCCGTGGTGTTGAGCTGATGGCGGTTATCACTGCGTGGTGACCTGCACATGCATGGACGTTGACTGGCCTGCGAGCATGGGACGCGATGAAACAGCATGACATCGCATGGCCGTCTTGTAACATGGCCACGCGGTGTTGGCCAGGGCGCAGCCCAGGGGCTGGGCTGCGCCCTGCATCACCCGATCGCGAACAAACACCCCCGCCCCGCGCCCAGCGCAGCGCCGGTCCGCGCCCAGCTCTCGTCCATCATGACGAGCGTCACATGCATGCTGGACTCGATAGGCGTCGCTGCTGGCGTTGCTAGCCAGCTGTTAACCGCACACGCGGTCAACTACGTCCCCCAGAGAGGGGACGAGGCGCACGCATCCACACCGACGAATTGCGTGTTGCGTGTTGCTAATGCAATACCTGGATGGTTCTTGGCGTTGTTCACACATTCACACTCGCACACCAAAGGACTGACAGAGCTCCACAGGGACACTAACGGAGTCTGTACTAGCACACTAAATTAAAATTCACTGCTGCTGTGGTTGCTGGTGACCCAGATCATCGGGGGAGTTCTTCCAACCATTCGAATTCATCCGCGTTTGACAGCGAGTCACAAGCAGCAGCTCCGACACCCCACCCCAGGCACCTAGAGCGTGGACATGCAGATGTGGTGTCGGTTGGTCGTCTATGGCTGCCCCACACTGCCCTAGAGCCCCCTCCATCTCTGCTGCCGAGGCTGCTCAGCCTGCCCGGCCCGCTGCTGCTGCCGCCCCTGTGGCGTCGGCGGGGGGGGGGGCCGGCGACAGAGCGGCCTGCGTCGGGCGCCACGCGTGCCGCATCTGCGCGCGGCCCCTCCCGCCGGGGGGGGCTGCCTGCGTGTGTGGGCGACACGTCGCTGCGCCGCAGCTTCGTGCTGTCCATCCCGGTGGCACGCGGCGCCAACTGGTTCCTCGCGGGCGGTGCCAGGCGGATGGATGAAGAGGAGGCGACGGCGGCGGCGGCGGAGCGGATCGCTGCATCTGCCGAGGACGGCACCAGCCTGCCCGTCCGCCTGGCTACGGATGTCGTGCGCTTCCTCTACGGCGGCACCCGGCCGGCGGGAGCCGGCTGATGGTGGCGTCGTGTCCGCGTCGCTCCCCAACGCCAAGCCTGCCGTCGGGGGCATCGGCGTGGAGCCACGCGGGGGCGGTGTGCTGCGTGTGCTCTTCACCGTGGCGTCTGACGCCGTGGCCGACACTGTCGTGCGCTGGCGCCACGAGCTGCGCCGCTGCGTGGACTCGACTGCAGTCTTCGACGTCCTCAGTGACCGCGAGGAGGCGCAGCACCAGGCGCTGTGGCCCGCTTTCCTCGCCGCCAAGGTTGCGGGGAAGCGGGCGCAGTTCCACCGCGCGCGCCTCGTCGTTGACGGCGAGCGGGTGCCTGCACCTGCTTGCTAGATGGCATTCCCTCTGGGGGTGTTTTTGAAGGGGAGGTGGCGCCACACGCGTGCGGTGGCGGGTGCGGTGTGATCGCTGAGTAGAGTGCTGCGGCGGGTGTGCTACTAGCCCCGCTTCCGGTGGTCTGGGGGAGGGCTTTTTGGTCCCTTCATGGTTTTATACCTTGGGTCCGCCCTCTGGCCATTTGAGGGGCTGGGTGTGCAGCCTGCACAGTGGTGCTGCTTGCTTGGCGCCCGCCACCAAGTGTGGATGGCGTTACCGTGGGCTACTTGTAGCTTGACCTTTTGTGGGCCTTGAGCCTTGTTTCTCTAAGTCCCACTGGAGCTTTGGAACCGTACGTGTGACCGCCAGAAGTGGATTGTAAAACTCTCATCATCATCCATCTCCATCATCATCCACACGCGAGCGCTGCGGCAGCACTCGAGCAACTCGCTCACGAGCGCGCTCACACAGAGCCCCCCCCCACACACACACACGCCCCCATGCTGTGGCCACACACGATCGCACAACGCGCAATGTTGACGTGCCGTCATCGGCCGCACACACATGAGCGGCGCGGCTGCACGTACACGAGTGCTGCGGCCGCACACGCGATCGCGCAGCGCACACTGCCGACTTGCCCCGCCACCTGCTGCACACACCCGAGCATCGCGGCTGCACACACACGAGCGCTGCCGCCGCACACGATTGTGCAGCGTACACTGCGGACATGCCGCCATCTGCTGCACACACGCAAGCATCGCGGCTGCACACACACGAGCGCTGCGGCCACACTCGATCGCGCAGCGCACACTGCCGACGTGCCGCCATCTGCTGCACACAAGCGAGCATCGCGGCCGCACACACACGAGCGCTTCGGCCGCACACGATCGTGCAGCGCACACTGCCAACGTGCCGCCATCTGCTGCACACACGCGAGCATCGCGGCTGCACACACACCAGCGCTGCGGCCGCACACGATCGCGCAGCGCACACTGCCGACGTGCCGTCATCGGCCGCACATACGTGAGCGGGGCAGCCGCACACACACAGAGGCGCCCCTAGGTTGGGCGGGAGGGGCAGGCCTGCCCCTCCCGCCCAACACCACCCCTGCCAGGCCAGTCCCCCCGGGGCTGGGGAGAAGCAAGTCAGGCGGTATTTCCGGGGCTGGGGGAAGCAAGTAAGGCGGTATCTCTCTGGGGCTGGGGGCAGCAAGTAAGGCGGTATCTTTCTGGGGCTGGGGAGAAGCAAGTAAGGCGGTATCTCTCTGGGGCTGGGGGGAAGCAAGTAAGGCGGGATCTATCTGGGGCTGGGGAGAAGCAAGTAAGGCGGTATCTCTCTGGGGCTGGGGGGAAGCAAGTAAGGCGGTTTCCCTCTGGGGCTGAGGGAAGCAAGTAAGGCGGTATCTCTGTGTAGGGCTGGGGGTAGCAAGTAAGGCAGTCTCTCCAGCTGGAGAGCCAAAGGATTCTATGTTGTGCCGGGCTGGAGTTTCCCAGTGCTCCCCTTCCCAAGCAATCCCGGGATAGCACTATCCCAGCCCGGGACAGTCCTGGGACAGCAGGCGGGGCCTGGGACTGTCCCAGGACCGCTGGGATAGCTCTGGGATTGAGATCTGTTAGCAGAGTGATTATAGTCTGGGACAACAACCCACAACTCGCCCCACAACTCGCCCCCCCCCTGGAAGCCGCCCCAACGCTCGCGGTGTGTGTACATGTCGCAGTGACGGCTGTGGCTCGGTACGGGTGTGTCTTCACGTGCACGCGTATGTGTGTGCTCCCCCCTTCTCCCCTGTGGAAGCCGGGCAGCCGCCCACAGGAGTTGTCTCTCTATGGCTGGGGGGTCGCAAGTAGGACGGTGTCTCTGTAGGGTGAGGGGTAGCAAGCAAGGCAGTGTCTCTCTAGGGCTGCGGGGTCGCAAGTAGGGCGGTGTCTCTCAAGGGCTAGCCTGCGATGCGGGTTTAAACCCCTGGACGAAAATACGCCTCATGGACGCCGTTTGGACAGGTGCTCTTTTTCCGAGAGTGTGTCACAGGGGCCACATGATGTGTCACACCTCATGTCACACCTTGAGCTTAATGTTCGCATACTAGTTCACCACTTACAAAGACTGTGCGATCCAGACTGCCATCGCAGTCCCCATGCTGTCCGAGGACTGCCCTGCACACACGGCCATGCATCCCGACACGACGATTAGGCCCTCCAGCGATGACGCCTGCTTCCTGTGCCTGTGCGGTATCGAGGCAGGGCCCCTGAGCATCCCATGCGCATGTCCGACGCTGTGGAGCCACCCCAAGTGCCTCGCGAGGTGGTGAGAGTTGCAACTCAATTGTGCTAAAATGCCCCCCGATTTGCGCTGACACTGTGTACGTGGCCCCTCTAGCCGCAAGCACCGCCCAGCACTGACCATGCACACGCTTTTGTGCATCGTAGGCAGCTGCAGCAGGCGGGCAGGGAGGAGGAGATCCGCTGTCGGTTCTGCCAACACGCCCTGCCCACATGGTCTGCCAGCTTTGCCGACTCCCTCCAGCGACCAGAAGTCAAGTCTGCGGTCCCAATCATGGCGGTGAGCTGGGTGCATGGCGGCGGCGCACGTCATCCTGTTGCAGGTCCCCCGCCAACTGCTATCCAAACAACATCTGGCTGTTGCATTCAGGTCGTGTACAATGGAATGGTGGTGAAGCTGCCGTGCAAGCCAGGCCCGGATGGAGCAGAGATCTTCAAGCGCCAGGTGCAGTGGGGATGATGTATCGGGTCGCGGCCCCCAGCTGTCGCATGTGGCCACCGCGCGCCTGCAGCAGCTGCGCGTGCACGCGCCCACAGACAACCACATCAACTATGCCAACGCAGCAGCTGCGGGCATGCATCAGCCCGCTCCGGCGCTCACCTCTGATCCCACCTACCCACACGCACCCGCAGGTCAGCATTTTCCAGACCTCGCAGACGACGACGCGCCAGGCATGCACACACCACGTGGCATACACTGCACAAGCCCAACACTTGCAGCCCCAGACCCGAACCGTCGCCCCCCGTCCTGCTGTGCGCACAGGTTTGCCGCATCTTCCAGCTCGCGGATGATGTCGCGCTGGACGTCACGTTCGAGGTCATGGTCCCGGAGCTGGTTGAGGACAACAGTGAGTCTATACACGGGTCGCATGCGCCCCTTATAATTTATTATACGACCGCGATGAGGCCCAGGTGGAGGAGGGCGGGGGTTCAGGAGCCACAACCGCAACAGCAACCTGTATCAGAAACAAGAACCATCCCCCAGAGGGGATCGCCTAGTCGTAGCACCACCGCGTGCACCAAACGCCAGGTCAACCATCGCCAAACAACCACAACCGACCACAACCGCCCCGCAACCGCCCCGCAGGCTCCAAGGTATACCTCAAGGGATTCCACGCGTTCGACGCCGCCTCGACCGTCGCCCAGATGTGCGCATCCAAGCGCGCAGCGCAGCAGTCGCAGCAGCAGTGGTCAGACCGAGTCAACGACGACGCCACGGCGCCGTCCGCCGCGTCAGTGTCGCGCCCCCTGAGCTCCGAGTCGGACCGCTCCTCGCTCGCCTTCGCCGGCGCACGCTCCTCTTCCGCATCCTCGGGAACGTCCGCGTCGTTCGGAACGTCCCGGGCAGGCCACGCGTTCGCCGCCGCCTCCATGCAGGCGCCCTGCGAGCCGCCGCCTCACTCCCCGGCGGCCTCGCCCAGCACGAGCGCAGCGCAGCAGCGCAGCAGCGGCGGCCCCGCGGTTGTGGGCGCTGAGGGGGGCTCGTCGTGCACGGGCGGGTGCTCTCTCGGGGCGATGATCTCCGCCCTCCTGCGCCCCCGCCACGCGTCGTTTTCGCCCACTCTCTCGGCATGAACGCCCGCTACACTACACAGAGGGGTCTTGATTATGCACGGGCGGGCGGGCGCCCGGGGCACTGCGGGCTGCCGTGCTGCGCCCTCGCCGCGCGTCGTCCCTCGGCTTGAGCTGCCTGCTACAGTTTACAGAGGGGTCCGTATGCACGGGCGGGCGGACTCAGGGCCATGCGGGCTGCCGTGCTGCGCCCCCACCGCACGTCGTCCCTCGGCTTGAACCGCCCTCTGCGCTTCACAGAGGGGTCTTTGTTATGCACAGGCGCACACTCGGGGTCATGCGGGCTGCCGTGCTGCGCCCCCACCGCGCGTAACCCCTCGGCGCGAGCCGCCCGCTACACTACACAGAGGGGTCCATATGCGCGGGCGGCCAGGCGCTCGGGGCCATGCGGGCTGCCGGGCTGCGTCCCCGCCGTGCGTCGTGCGCATCCACGCCCTCGGCATGAAACCCTCGGCATGAAGAGCGGAGGCCTCCCAGAGCGATCCCGACCTGGGACTTTCCTGGGACGGTCCCGCTGCGTACGGGATCGCAATCCCACCCCTGAAACATGGACCGTCCCGGTGATCCCGGCTTTTCTCGGGACCATCCCGGTCCGGGATCACAGCGGGATCGCCGGGATTGCCTCGGGAATGGAAATCGTTGCCACAGTGAGAGGTTCCTTGGGGCGCTGTGCCAGGGGGAGTGCGCGCAAGGAGGTCTGTGCTCACCGGCCGCGCTGGTTGTGAACACCACCACACTCTCAACGCCTCAGGCGGCGCCTCAGGCGGCGCTTTCGCTTGAGCGGATCAGGCAGCGCCTGAGGCACGCCAAGACCGCCTCACCTTGGGCGCTCACCACCGCCTGAGGCGCACTCTGACCGCCTCAGGCGTTATGACCGCCTTGACTTGCGCGGATCAGACGATGGGGATGTGGTAGGGCTGGTGGGAGCCCAGCTGGTTCGTGCAGGTGATGGCAGTTGTCAGGCAGCAGCACCCCTTGTGCACGCACGCCAGATGACTATCATCATGGTCTTACCAGTTTTACACAATTCGCGCCCGGAGGACCCCAGGGCGTGGGTTACGGCCCAGACTACACGTCTAGGGGGGGCTCTACTAGGAGAGCCCGTAAGGCCACGCAGCGCGCCAGCTTATCATCATGGTGGCTAGAGATGAGCTAGACAAACCTGTTTACGGCACACACATATGTTGCGAAGGAAGTAGCGAAGGAAGTATAGGGGAGAGACTCACGCACACCGTAGAACCGGTGTGTGTTCTGGTCGTCCACTTTGTTGTCTTTTTCTTTCGTTTTTCTATGATGATGATGATGATGATTGATGATGATGATGATGATTGATGATGATGATGATGGATGTATTACAGCCTGTGTTAGCCTATGTCAAGTCTGCATCAGTCAATACTGTCAATGCAAGGTCGTCTCCTTTTACTATGCTTTCCTCGAGTTTCGAAAATTGGCATCATCCTCGACAATTCATTGTAAACACATAGCAGGTCTGCTTTGAATGTATGTCCTGGAACGGCAGACTTCGGGTGGAAGGCAGCAGTACCACCGTGTGCAAGCAGAATCTCAACTCCAAGGGCTGCAGATGACCATGCGCAGCTGGACGCACGCATCTGTTACACCTGCAGGTCGCCCCTGTTGGTTGCGGCACCCCCCGAGGCCGACGCCATGCACTCCGTAGCCAGCCCCCACGTGATCATTCGACTCAGGCAGTTCACCTGTGTGAGTACAGCTGCCCTGGTCCAAACCACGTGGTGGTTTGCACATGCTGCGACTCACAAAAAATGCTGCTGCCTGTACGCCTACCAGCAAACTCCTCTGCCGGGAGCAGCAAAAACTGGACCAGAGCCGGAGCAGCACCAGTGATGGCGTTAGCAAGGTTCTTGAGCAGGGTTGTTAGTACTTCCTCGGAGCGGCGGTACATCGTCATGGGCGGTGTGATGGCGGTAGAGAACGGTTGGGCGAAGGGCAGCACACCGCCGGAAATTGCACGAAAAAACATTTTTTGCCAGGAAAGTGTGAAATCGACGATTTCATACTTTTCCGAAAAACGGCGCCTCCGACACTTCAATAATCGTCCATCAAAATCCATCCACGACGTATTTTGGCAGCCACGATGCGCAGAGACCCGCTGCCACCTGGACATCTTCCTGCGAGTCGGCCCCCCCCCGCCATCGGCAATAGAGCAGTAACCTGAACCAGCGGTGACAAGGTGATTTGTCGGAATCTATCCAGGAAACACTGACCAGCGGTGAGTTTGGCGGCCTGGTTTTGAGCATGGTTGCCAGCGCGCGACCTACAACCACCAGTGACCCCTGGGAAGGGTTTTAGTAATTCGTTTTTTCCCGGCTCGAGCAACTTTGACCGCTCACACCAGGCGCAATACATAGCAGGTGTTCACGCAACGCATGCCGTTGTGCTGCTCACGGCAAGAGCTTTCCAACGCACCCCGCCCTCTGCCACGAGGTATGGGGTGGTTTTCTGGGACATGGGAAATCCGGCCCGGAGCGCAATGCGGCTTGCGGGGGAATCACTGACTGCCACCTGCACATGCACGTGGTGGTCGAGTTTCCAGTCCGTCGGATGCCTTTGATGGTGCATTAATCCCTAGGAAAGAGGCCGTCAGCTGTCAAAATTAGACCCCTAGCATGACATCTGCCATCATGATTGCTGTGCACACGCAATGCGTGTCAAAGCAGGCGACAAGGAAGTCAGCCATCTCGTGCCAGAACCTGAGTTTCTCCTGGCCTGGCTGAGGATTCACGTGTGCCCCGGACTCGGTGGCCACTCGCCCGAAACCATCAGTCGTTGCCACTAACAACTTGTTAGCGTGGCTGGGGTGTGCCGCCTCAGTGAATGTCGAGTGTGGACATGAATTTGCGTGCCTCTGACTGGCTCTCAGCACCGTGTGGGGTGGTAGTTCTTTGCGGTTCGTCGCAACGGGGGACTGTGCTGGGGGGCTGTGTGTGCAAGCCTTGCCTTGAAATTTCACTTGCTGGGGTTGTGTCCGCGTCGTTCCTCAACGCCAAGCCTGCCATCGGGGGCATTGGTGTGGAGCCGCGCCGGGGCGGCGTGCTACGTGTGCTCTTTACCGTGGCGTCTGACGCTGTGGCCGACACCGTCGTGCGCTCCCGCCGCAACCTGCGCGACGTGGACCCGTTGGCTGCTGTCTTCGACGTCCTCAGTGACCGCGAGGAGGCGCAGCACCAGGCGCTGTGGCCCGCTTTCCTCGCCGCCAAGGCTGCGGGGAAGCGGGCGCAGTTCCACCGCGCGCGCCTCGTCGTTGACGGCGAGCGGGTGCCTGCACCTGCTTGCTAGATGGCATTCCCTCTGGGGGTGTTTTTGAAGGGGAGGTGGCGCCACACGCGTGCGGTGGCGGGTGCGGTGTGGTCGCTGAGTAGAGTGCTGCGGCGGGTGTGCTACTAGCCCCGCTTCCGGTGGTCTGGGGGAGGGCTTTTTGGTCCCTTCATGGTTTTATACCTTGGGTCCGCCCTCTGGCCATTTGAGGGGCTGGGTGTGCAGCCTGCACAGTGGTGCTGCTTGCTTGGCGCCCGCCACCAAGTGTGGATGGCGTTACCGTGGGCTACTTGTAGCTTGACCTTTTGTGGGCCTTGAGCCTTGTTTCTCTAAGTCCCACTGGAGCTTTGGAACCGTACGTGTGACCGCCAGAAGTGGATTGTAAAACTCTCATCATCATCATCATTGCTGGCTACTAGCTTTTGGGGTCTTGTGTTTTTCCTCAGGGTCTAGGCGCCCCCGTTGTGATACGCTTTCGGCGACGTTAGCATGTTTGGCTACACCGCAGTGATGTCCTCAGTGCCCCCGCAGCACCCGCAGCCCCCTCTGCGGAGGCAAAGCGTGAAATTTGGGGGGAAACTGCGGGGGCGGATCGCGGGAGTTCCGCTCCGAAAAGTGTGAAATTCGACGATTTCACACTTTCCGCGGGAAAATCGTCTCCTGCTGGGGCAATTCGTCCTGTTCCCTCCAATGTTGCGGGGGCAAATAGGACATTCTCGGTTTCCCTTAAGGACACCACTGCTACACCGCATGTCTGCAGGGCCGTGGCATCCGTGACACAAATGGCTCGCATGTGCACAGGCTCCTCCCATCACTGCACAGCTGACCGCTTGCGCCCCAAGACTGTCATTGCGGATGTGCGTTTACAAGGTATGTTCAAGGGACGCCACGAGGGTTTTTTCGCAAGATAAAAAAATGAGAAGTACGAGGACAGGGGCTCGATTAACGGAGGCGCGTTCTCGTCGCCGAGCCCTGGACCCAGCAATGCGGCGCTGCTGGTGACGAGGATCTCCGTGCCGCTGACGAGCGGGGTAAAATACGACTGGCCCGGCTCCTGCTAGACTGCCCCTCGGTGGAACACTTCAGGAGCGGCTTGCCCGGCGCTGCCATGGCTTGGCGAGTAGCCGCGGCGCTGCCGCGGCCCGTGCTGGGAGACGGCCCTTATCCTCCCCCCATGCAGGACGCCATGCGGCATCGATCTCGACGAGTTGATCGACGAGCGGAGGAGCTGGCGCCCGTCAATGCATGCTGGACATTGGTCAAGATGGCTGCCCGTGGAGGCGGGCTACCATCACGGCTTCAGCGGTGGCGACCGCCGAGGCAACACAGAGTAAATCCGCTTCACCAATCGCAGCGTTCGTCACCGCGCTCATCCTCGGGGTCGCTCGTCTGCCGGTGACTGGCGTTGGAAGGTCTTCAGGCAGCCTCCATGACAACTGTCGTCCATGCACCCCTGGAGGGTGGGACCTGGCCATGCATGAGGCATGGGGCGCCGGCTGAGCCCCTTGCAAACAAGAGCTGGACAGCCATGCACTGCCAGGCGGGGACCGTTCCAGTCAGCGCCAGTCGGCTTTGCCGCCTTGACTGGCCACAAGGCCACTACTGTGACCCTGAGGAAGGTCCTCTCCTATATGCTCCTTGCCAGACATGTCTCTCAGAGACCGCTGTTTGGGGTAGTCTAGCCGGCGGGACCGGTAGTCTATCGGCCGGGAGCCGGCGGTACTCTAGTACTTAAGTGTGCTGGAGTATTGGCGGGTGTCTCTAGTAGAAGAGAAGCCTGCTTAGCTGGAAACCCCGTGTTACTGTTACTGTTACGAGGACATACCGAGACGAAATGCAATTAGGCGGCGAAAATGCAATTCTCTGTGTTTCTTGTCCTGTAGCGCAGTCCTGTAGCGCAGTCCTGTAGCGCAGCACTTTGCGCCAGCGGACGACGGTGTTGGCCACGGCGTCAGACGTCACGGTGAACAGCAAACGCAGCGCGCCGCCCTCGCGCGGCTCCACACCAATGCCCCCGGCGGCAGCATGCTAGCCAACTTGAAGTATGAGAAGCCGGCCGTCTCTCAGTGCGTGGCCAACCACTTGCGCCTCCCAGGGGACACACTCAAAGCAGACCTGCTGTGCGTTTACACGGAATGTTCAAGGACGACGCCACGATTTTCGAAAGTCGATTAAAATAGAGAAAAAACACGAGGTAAAAACAAGAGAAAACTCAAGGGGGGCGAACAATTGAACGACACGAATAACAGGAGATACAGCGCAAATGCAGCAATGCTCGAGCCTGTTTTATTTTTTGAAAGTGCAAATTTTTTGCAAGGTTTTCGTGTACGTAACGTAAAGATGGTGCCAGGGTCTATTGATCCATCATGTCATTATATGGTGTGAGGTTGTATTGATCCATCATGTAATCCATCATGTAATCCATCCACTGTGTAATCCACCATGTCATAAACGTGCGTGCGGCCTGCTTGACAGCTTCCGTCACGACAGCCACCACGGCTCTCCGACCACCAAGCTGCTCCACGCTGTGTGTTCAAATTTCAGCCGAAAGGCGCAGATGTGTAAGATGCACGACGTGGGACCCTGGTAGGCTGGCGCACTGCGTGACCTTGCGGGCTCTACCAGTAGAGCTCCCCTAGACGTGTAGTGTAGGCCTTTGCTCACGCCCCGGGGTCCTCCAGGCACATACATGTAAAAACTAAACAAACACGACGTAAGGCCGATAAGACCCCGCAGCCCCGCAGACCCCTCACGCCGAGGGCGCGAATGCGTTACGCGCGGCGGGGTCGGATCAGAGCGGCAATCATCGCCCCGAGCGAGCATCCGCCCTTACAGGAGGCGCCCGCCGTGTCTGCGACTGCCGGACCACCGCCGCCACACTGCATGTCGACAGTGCCGGGCGAGGCGGGCGGGGAGTGCGAACACGACGCGGGGTGCGCTGGGCGGTGCGTGTGGGCGTCGGCGTGGGCTGTTGACGTTGCGGAAGTTGCCGGTGATTCGAAAGGGTAGGGAACGAAGGGGGAGTTTGCGGACAAAACGGATGGGCAGTGCGCGGCAACGGGGGAGGACGCGGCGCGGCGGGGTGGCGAGGACGACGAGGACGGCCCCGTGGTGGCGTCTAGATCTGACTGCTGCGGCTGGTATGCCGCGCGCTTGGATGCAGCCATCTGGGCGACGGTCGACGCGGCATCGAACGCTTGGAAGCCCTTGAGGTAGACCTTGGAGCCTGCGGGGTGGTCGTGGGATGGTTGTGGTTGGTTGGTTGAGGGTGATTGCGGTTAGTGCTGGTTCAACTGGGTTCAACTTGGGTCTAGGCAATGGTTATCGACCCGATGCTGTCACTGTTGCGGTTGTGGTTCTTGAATCCCCACCCCTTGAACTATCTGACCCTTAGCACCTATGCTGTCACCGCTGCGGTTGTGGTTTCTGAAGCCCCCCCCCCCACACATACACCACCACCAGAGATAGAGACCCTCACAGACTCACTGTTGTCCTCCACCAGCGTCGGGACCTTGAGCTCAAACGTGACGTCCAGCGAAACATCATCCGCGAGCTGGAAGATGCGGCGAACCTGCGGGGACCAACAAGAGGCGAGGGTCGTTTTTAGGTGAGGAGGTCTGTGCGCTGTGTGGTGTGTGCCATGCGTGGTGGCGCGCTTGCACGCAGTGCGAGCCCCGCCTCTATGCATCAGACGCGACCCCATCCCTCGTTCCATCGCACCTCGCGCTTGAAGATCTCGACTCCGTCGGGGCCCGGCGTGATCGGGAGCTTCACCATCTTTCCATTGAACACGACCTGCGTGTTGCGGTTGCGGTGCGCGGCGTTGGTGAGTGGGCGCGGCTTTGTGCGAAGGGGGCTGTTTGTTGCTGCCCTGGATGCAGCTCCCAGGGTGATGCCGTCACCGCAGCAAGCTCCTACTCACCGCCATGACAGCAGGTGCGGCCGTCTTTGCCTCGGCCTCCTCGAAGCTCGCGGCCCACGTGGGCAGGGCGTGTGAGCAGAACCGACAGCGGATCTCCTCGTCCCTGCCCGCCTGCTGCAGCTGCCTACGATTTCGTTTGTGTGTGTGTGTGAATTGGTCAGTGCATGCTGTGGGTGGGGGCGCCTCTATCGATCAGCCGTGGGCCTGCGGGCACACGTGTGCCGTGTGCATGTGTGCATGGCGACAGGGAAGGCCAAGGGGTGCGCTGCAGGCGCAGGATGCGGCGTTTATACTGGGCAACGCCTGGATGGCGTTGGAGAGCAGTGGCGTGGCCCACCATGGGTCGGCACGCGCGCACCATGACCATGCGGTCACGTCGCGTCACTGCTGGGCTCATGCGCCCCGAAAAAAAACTCACCACCGCGCGAGGCACTTGGGGTGGCTCCACAGCGAAGGACAGGCGCACGGGATGCTCATCGGCCCCGCCTCTGTGCCACTGAGGCACAGGAAGCAAGCGTCATCAGGGGATGGAGACGGCAGCCTCCCCGTCGTGTCGGGGTGCGAGGCTGTGTGTGCAGGGCACGCCATCGGGGATGCGAGCTGGCACATGTTCAAGGTAGAAAGAAGGGGAAATAGTGCGAGTTTGCACGGGCCACTGTTAAAAGACCCCCAAAAGTGTGGGGGGTCCCATCCCACCGCGGCGCGAGGACACGACCCCCGCTGACACGACTGGCGCCTGCGCCGCAGAGACGCTCGGGGCAAACACAGCTGCAACACGCCAACTGAACCGCCGCACCAGCCACTCCAGGGGCCCTCCAGCCTCCACTAGTCGTTGCGGGACCGAAGCCAGCTGGTTCGTCAGAGCTAGGAGGCTCTACTGGTCAGACAAACAGACAGTCACAAAGACGCTATCTGCACTGGTGCTGCACACGAGCGCTGTGTCGAGGTGTGCATGGCGCGCCATGCAAGTCGCCATGCGGGCACAGATATGCGACATGGCTGTTGCTGCTGCACGCCTGAACTCACAGCGACAGTAGCATCGGGTGATCAGAGACATCAGCTATGTCCTAGTACCACCGCCTCGACCAAAGTCAAGCTCTGGGCCCGAGGTGGGGTGGCTATAAGCTGTGTGCGGGACGCGTAGCCCTGGCATCGGGGAGGGCCAAAGCATGCCCTCGGGGTAACAGGGCCTGATGCCTCATATGAGGAAGCACTTCTTGGGGACTGGGCAGAGCTCTGGGTTCAAGGGCCGGCCAGTCTGCTTGACCGCTGCACCCCAACACTGGCCATGGACAAGCTGCTGGCTCCCCATCATGAAGCGAGACCAGCGCCGCAATGGCGAGCAGCTGCACGCCGTGTTCAGTGAGCGTTCCCAGTCCCTGAAGTCGCTGCCACCTGCATACCTACCAGCCAATTGCTTGATCGCGGCACAGCATCTGAAGATGTCGGGGCATGCTGCCACGGCGCGGGTGGCCAGTCGTCCCACAGTCTGTCTTCGCTGGACACACAATCGCGGCTGACATGCTCTGCGTTACATGGAATGCTCAAGGGGGTGCCAACATAATGAAAGCAAATTTTAAGAGAAAAACAAGAAGACGCTTTTAGTTAGCTCTAAAGGAAAAGGACAACAGCGAAGATGATCAAAGAGACGCACCGCAAAAAAGGCACACGCGAGTTTCGCTTCATCATCTTCTTGACACCTCACAAGGACATTCTTATTCTTAACATGTTTTCTAGATCCACGCCTTGATGTTCTTGTGATGCACACCAAAAAGGGTGCAGCTGCCATCACGAACAGCTCACTCAGCTCAGCCTGCTCTGCTTCCTCCAGCAGCGATGTTCACAGCCCCCCGTCTCACACACTCCCCCCCACCACAGCGCCACAACGAAACCGCTGCAGGCAGTGAAGAGGGGATCATGCCGAGGGCGCGGGTGTGCGGCGGGGGCGCAGCAGCAGCGCGGCGATCATCGCACCGAACGAGCGCGCGCCCATGCGCAACGAAGCCGGCGCAAAGGAAACCGCTCCGGGCAGTGCAGAGGGGATCAGGCCGAGGGCGCGGGTGCGCGGCAGGGGCGCAGCAGCGCAGCGATCATTTCACCAAACGAGCGCCCGCCCGCGGGCGCCGCTGCTGTGACTGCGACTGGGGCTGGTTTACTGAGCGGACCAGACGATGGGGCTGTGGTAGGGCAGCGCCGCAAGGAACCACTCCAGGCAGTGTAGAGGGGATCATGCCGAGGGCGCGGGTGCGCGGCGGCAGCGCAGCAGCGCGGCGAGGATCGCGCTGAACGTGCGCCCGCCTGCGGGCGACGAGGCGACGCACCGGAACCGCTCTGGGCAGTGGAGAGGGGATCAGGCCGAGGGCGCGGGTGTGCGGCGGCGGCGCGGCAGCGCGGCGATTATCGCACTAAACGTGCGCCCGCCCGCGGGCGCCGCGGCGTCGCCATCGTCCAGATGTGACCGCTGCTGCGACCGCGACTGCAACTGGTGCGCTGCGCGCATCAGACGATGGGGCTGTGGTAGGACAGCGCCGCACGGCACCGCTCCGGGCACTGTAGAGGGATTCATGCCGAGGGCGCGGGTGTGCGGCGGGGGCGCAGCAGCGCGGCGATCATCGCACCGAACGAGCGCGCGCCCGCGAGCGGCGAGGCGTCGCCGCTCTCCCGATGTGACCGCTGCTGTGACTGCGACTGGTGTGCCGCGCGCTTGGATGCGCACATCTGGGCGACGGTCGACGCGGCGTCGAACGCTTGGAAGCCCTTGAGGCAGACCTTTGAGCCTGCGGGTTAAGCGTTCAGGGTTTGGGGGTTCGGGTAAGGGGTTAAGGGTTAAGCTGCTGTGACTGAGACTGGTGTGCCGCGCGCTTGGATGCGCACATCTGGGCGACGGCCGACGCGGCGTCGAACGCCTGGAAGCCCTTGAGGCAGACCTTTAAGCCTGCAGGTTTAGGGTTTAGGCTTTGAGGTTTGGGGTAAGGGGTTTAAGTTCCAGGGTTTAGGGTTCAGGGTTGAGGGTTTAGGGGTTAAGAAGTTTAGGGGTTTAGGGGGTTAGGGTTTGGGGTTTAAGGTTTAGGGTTTAGGGATTAGGAGGCATCGAACGCTTGGCAGCCCTTGAGGCAGACCTTTGAGCCTGCGGGGTTTAAACCGTAAATAGGGTTTAGGGTGAGAGGTTTAGGGTTGGGGGTTTAGGGTTAAGCTACTGTGACTGCGACTGGTTTGCCGCGCGCTTGGACGCGCACATCTAGGCGACGGGCGACGCGGCGTCGAACGCTTGGAAGCCCTTGAGGCAGACCTTTGAGCCTACAGGGTGGTTGCAGGGCAGTTGTGGTAACGAAGGTTGGTTGGCGATGGTTGAGCTGGCGTTTGGTCTACGCGGTGGTACTACGAGTAGACGATCCTTCTGGCGGATGGTTGGTGTTTCTGATACAGGTTGCATCGCGCCAGCCTACCAGTTCGGTTTGGCTGGTTGTGGGTACTGCACCCGCTCCCCTATGAGAGGCCAGCCCCTATGGGAGGCCAGCCGCAGCTGCGCCAAATCAGAGCCGTATGCAGCTGTATAGACTCACTGTTGTCCTCCACCAGAGCTGGAACTTTGACTTCGAACGTGACGAGCCTTATACGAGCCTTATATGAGCCTTATATGAGCCTTATACGAGCCTTATACGAGCCTTATACGAGCCTTATACGAGCCTTATACGAGCCGTACAGACTCACTCTTGGCCTCCACTAGAGCCGGAACCTTGACCTCGAACGTGACGTCCAGCGCGACGTCGTCTGCGAGGTCGAAGATGCGGCGGACCTGTGCACAACACAACATAGTTGAGGCCTGGAATTTAGCGTTCTGGCTTCTGTAGTGCAAGGCATGCCTGGTGGTGCGAGGGTGTCTGCGTGGTGGAGCATGCTGCGGAACTGCGCACAACATAACGGCGGCGAGGGTTAGGGTCTGGAATTTAGCGTTTTGGCTTCTGTGGTGCAAGGCATGCCTGGTGGCGCGAGGGTGTTGGGAAGATGAGGCAGACCTGCAGGTCTGGGGTTCAGCGTGTTGTTGGAGCTCGTCACGCCTGGGGGCGCGACACTCATCATTGGCTGGGAGATGCGGCGAACCTACCCTACCACATTCACACCCAACTGCATTCACACACACCCGCGCACACCTCGCGCTTGAAGGTCTCGGCTCGCTCGGGGCCCGATGTGCACGGAAGCTTCACCGTTCTTCCATTGTAAACAAGCTGTGCAGCAGCAGCAGCAGCAGCAGGTCAAAGTGTGAGTGTGTGCGTGCTGTGTGTGCAAGTGTGTGCCAGAGAGAGAGAGCGGGGGGGGGGGGGCTAGGCAGGCTGCAGCGCCATGGCAGAACACAGCATCAGGGCCAGGTGTGTCAGCGCAGATTGTACGCGCGTGTGGTTCCGTTGTGTGGTGAATGGGCGCGTAATGTGGAGGCGGGGGTCCGGCAGCTGTGCGGTGATTCGCGACATGATGTTGAAAATCGCAGTTGTAACAGCCAGAAGGAGTGAGCGCGAAGGGGGCTATATGTCGGGACCAACCAGTGGCGTGACACCTCGAGATCCGACCGTTTAAATCCCTCTCTGGTAAGAGGGTAGCGCAAGAACTCACACCCGCTCTCCTCCGACCTCACGCCCAGTGGATCATGTTTGGTTTCGGTGCCGAGCATGGCCAGTCACCGACACGACCAGTGTCGCATGAGCGTCAACAGAGAGAGGGTAGCGCGGGAACTCGCACCCGCTTTGCTCCGACTTTTAGCCCACTGGCCGACGTTTGGTTTCGGTGCCGAGCATGGCCAGTCACTGACACGGGCAGTGTCGCATTACCGTCAACAGAGAGAGGGTAGCGCGGGAACTCACACCCGCTCTCCTCTTCGACTTCGAGCCGAGTGCATGACGTTTGGTTTCGGTGAAGGTCAGTCACTAAAACTGGCAGTGTCGCATTGGCGTCACCCTTGGAGCTGAGAGTGAGCCACCTACGGCAATCCTCTCGTGGGCTTATCACACAGACGGTGGCGCAACGTTAGTGCCTTAGCAGCCTAGACTTATGAACCTGTGACACTGGTGTCCTGGGTGGTCCACTGCTAAGCCCCAATAAGTGCGCGCCCCGTGATAAGTCACACCAGTGGTGTCATTAAGGAAACCAAACATGTGCTGTCTGCCCCCGCAACATTGGAGGGAACAGGCCAAATTGCCCCCGCACGAGGCATTTTTTTCGCGGGATAGTGTGAAAATCGTCGAGTTTCACACTTCCCAGAGCGAAATTCCCGCAATTCGCCCCGCAGTCTCCCACCGCATCTCCCGGTTTGTCCCCGCATCGGAGTCTGCAGGGTCTGCGGGGGCGCTAATCACACTACCGTGCAGGGCCTGAGCCTTCGCGAATAAGTATTGTTTTGGACGCCCCCGCGAAGCTGAAAATGATAAAAAAAAAACGCATTTTTTTTCCATGTCAAATCGACTACAATAGACGAAAAACAACCCCCGCGGGACGATTAAACAATGTGTTTTCGACCCCCGCGCGAAGGCTCAGGCCCTGTTCGGTAAAATAACAACTTATAATGACAGACCACTGAGTCACTCTCACCGCCATGACTGCAGGCGCGGCGGTCCTTGCACCTGGCTCCTCATCATCATGAGAGGACTCTGCGAAGCTCGCGGCCCACGTGGGCAGGGTGCTCTGGCAGAAGCGACAGCACACCTCCTCGTCCCTGCCTGCCTGCTGCAGCTGCCTACGCATTGGTGCAAGTGTGTGTCAGTTGGTCAGCTCTCGGGGGAGGGAGGTGGGGGCTCCATTACTGACGCCCACAGTCGCACGGAGTCAGACGTGAAGCATGACGTGATCAGTGAGATGACCTTGCAGCTGCGGAGCTCTGTGTGTATGGGGGGGGGGGCTCTCCGTCGGACAGGGTGGGCCTGCAGGCACATGTGTGTGTGTGCATGACCTCCTTGTCCCTGCCCGCCTGCTGCAGCTGCCTAGGCATTCGTGCGAGTGAGTCAGCCAGCAAGTTTGTCAGTGCAATGGTCAGGCAGGCAGGCAGGCACACGTGTGTGTGTGCATGACCTCCTCGTCCTTGCTTGCCTGCTACAGCTGCCTACGAATTTGTGCGTGTGTCTCAATTGGTCAGCGTGCTTGCTATGTGTGTGGGGTGTGTGGTGGGGTGGGGGGTGGGGGGTTCTTCGTCCCTGCCCGCCTGCTGCAGCTGCCTAGGATTTCGCGCGCGTGTGTCAATTGGTCAAGAGCGTGCTGTGTGGGGGGGTCGGGGCGCCTCTCTCAACGCACAAGGTGGTCATGTGCCTGTGCCTGTGCAGGCACACGCGTTTGTGTGCAACAGGCGCAGGATGTGGCGTGTGTACTGGGCAACGTCTTTGATGGCGTGCAAGTGGTGTGGTGGGCGTGCTGTGGCTCGTCGTGGGTCGGCACGCGAGTGACACGCGGTCCAGCTGTCTGCTGCGATCGAATGCGCAGTTTAATGAATCACTGTGTGCTGGGGGTCCTGTCTCCCGCAGGAGGGTGGGCCTGCATATGGACAGAAGGTGCCGGGAAGAAGGTGACGGGGTGCGCCACAGACCTCTAGGCGTGTGTGTTGCGCAAAGCACCATCCCAAACCCATATTAAGTAGCCAAACGACAGGAGATACAGCACGCTGCTGTATTTCGATGTCGTGGCGTGCAGGGTCTGTGTGGTAGGTGGCTACCGAGCATGTCATGCGGTCGAAGTTGTTACTCACGCACCATCTCGCCAGGCACTTCGCGTGGCTCCACAGCGAAGGACATGCGCATGGAATGTTCATGGGTCCCGCCTCTGTTCCACTGAGGCACAGGAAGCAGACGTCGTCAGCTCGCGCCGCGGTCCTGTTTTCTATTGTCGGGAAAGGAGGGCTCGCCGTGGGGCCTGCGACCTGACACATCTTAGCAGGTACGAAGGCACGTAGGCAGGAGTCTTCTGTCGAAGGACGAGCGAATTTTCTGGTGAACTGAGACCGTCGACCAGTGTGTGGACTGTGTGGATGGCTCACACTTGGCCCAATGCGCCCTCGTGCCCTGCGGCTAGTATGCCTGCAGCTGCAGACTGGTCACACCTTCAAACTCAGGCTGCCTAGCACGTCCTGGTTGCCACGTTCTACGCAACTGCTACCTAGTGGCGCCACAAGCGCGTGGTGGCGGGTGCAGTGTGGTCGCTGAGTAGATGATGATGAGAGTTTTACAATCCACTTCTGGCGGTCACACGTACGGTTCCAAAGCTCCAGTGGGACTTGGAGAAACAAGGCTCAAGGCCCACAAAAGGTCAAGCTACAAGTTAGCCTTGAGCCTTGTTTCTCCAAGTCCCACTGGAGCTTTGGAACCGTACGAGTGACCGCCAGAAGTGGATTGTAAAACTCTCATCATCATTACAAGTAGCCCACGGTAACGCCATCCACACTTGGTGGCGGGCGCCAAGCAAGCAGCACCACTGTGCAGGCTGCACACCCAGCCCCTCAAATGGCCAGAGGGCGGACCCAAGGTATAAAACCATGAAGGGACCAAAAAGCCCTCCCCCAGACCACCGGAAGCGGGGCTAGTAGCACACCCGCCGCAGCACTCTACTCAGCGATCACACCGCACCCGCCACCGCACGCGTGTGGCGCCACCTCCCCTTCAAAAACACCCCCAGAGGGAATGCCATCTAGCAAGCAGGTGCAGGCACCCGCTCGCCGTCAACGACGAGGCGCGCGCGGTGGAACTGCGCCCGCTTCCCCGCAACCTTGGCGGCGAGGAAAGCGGGCCACAGCGCCTGGTGCTGCGCCTCCTTGCGGTCACTGAGGACGTCGAAGACTGCAGTCGAGTCCACGCAGCGGCGCAGCTCGTGGCGCCAGAGCACGACAGTGTCGGCCGCGGCGTCAGACGCCACGGTGAAGAGCACACGCAGCACACCGCCCCCGCCCCCGCCCCCCTCACAAGCTGGAGGAGCTTCTGGCATGCGCACCCGCATCACCGAACAGGCGCTCTGTATGAAAGTGGACCTTGCCCTCCCTGGGGAGTCTGCCGTTGCACAGGTGCACAAACATAAACAGGCCAACTGAAGTATCAGAGCCTGCAGCTGCTGCTCACTGCACAGGAGGTCACTTTCACCCAAAGTCTGTCGTGGTTTGACTCAGCCAGAAAAACAGAACTGCTGCGCGTTTACAATGAATGTTCATGGGGGTGACGTTTTTTTCGAGCTTCTTGCATGGGACGGAGCAAACAAAAGGAGTAGTTAAAGTAAACCACACCAGCTAGAGGTGGACAAATTAGGTGAGGATGACATACGGTTTGTTGTTGTCTTGGCATAAGGGCGACTCGAGGACATGTCTTGACATAAGGGTGGCAGGGTGACTTTGAGGTTTTGACATGAGGTGACTTGCGGTTGATATGAGGTTGGGCATGGCATGGGCATGGAACATAACAGACGCGCCGCGAAAGGGGCGCGCCCGAGTCTCGCTTCTTCACCTCTTTGTCGATTCGCAAGGAAGTGTGTACCGTGACTAGGTATTTGTGATTACGTAGGTAGGGTAGAGAGGGTAGGGACATTGACATCGTCGTGATGATCTATTGACGCGCGCGCGAAAAAAACAGCTGAGTGACTGCTGCCATCACGACAAAAGCTCACTCAGCTCAGCGCTTTGCGTAGCCAGCCCCGCATGCACTCATGCACCACAACGCCTCACGGAACCGCTCCGCTCAGTGCAGGGGTTCAGCACGATGGCGAGGATCCAGAAGGCGAGCAGCGGGGGCACGCCCTACCACACGACCAAAGCACGAGGCAGTGCCGCAGGCGGCGCCTTCACTTGCGCGGATCAGGCGGCGCCTCAGGCGCGCCGAGACTGCCCGAGGCGTACCCCCGACCGCTTGAGGCGGCCAGCACCACTTGAGGCGCACTCGAACCGCCTCAGGCGTTATGACCGCCTTGACTGGCGCGGATCAGGCGTTGGGGCTGTGGTGGGGGCGCCGAGACTGCCCGAGGCGCACCCCGGACCGCCTGAGGCGGCCAGCACCGCCAGAGGCGCACTCGGACCGCCTCAGGCGTTATGTCTGCCTTGAGTTGCGCGGGCCAGGCGTTGGGGCTGTGGTGGGGCGACAGACGCCGCACGATGTTGCGGATGCTGCGGACGGTGACGGCTCCGCGGCGAAGGCCTGCGAGGATCGCGGCGACTCGCGGCAGTGCCGCGCCGCGTCGTCGTGCCCTGCCCGCTGCTGCGGCTAAAACTGCTGTGCTGCGCGCTTTTGGGCGACGGTCGACGCAAATCACCGCACGACGCGAGCCCCCGCCCGTGCGAGGCGCCGCGTCGCCGTGCCCTGCCCGCTGCTGCGGCTGCAACTGCGACTGGTTTGTCGCGCGCTTCGATGCGGAGATCTGGGCGCGACGGGCGCCGCAATCACCGCACGATGCGCGCCCCGGCCCGTGCGAGGAGCCCCCCCCGCTGTATCCATGACCGGAGCCCCGCCACCGCTGCACTGACGTGCCACCGTGCCGCGTGAGGCGAGTCGGACGCCGCCTCGCGGGGCGCCTCCACGGAGTCGCTCTCGAGGGCTCCGTCGTTGCCTGCATCGGATGTCGCGGAAGGGGACGGGTCCGCGGCAAAGGCGCGCGAGGATCGCGGCGACTCGCGGCGGGGCCGCGCCGCGTCGTCGTGCCCTGCCCGCTGCTGCGACTGCTGCGACTCCTGTGCTGCGCGCTTGGAAGCGGATATCTTGGCGACGGTCGACGCGGCTTCGAACGCGTGGAAGCCCTTGAGGAAGACCCTGGAGCCTGCGGGACGGTTGTGTGCGGGGGGAAGGGGGGGCGGGATGAGCTGGTGGCGATGGCCTCGCGCTCCTCACACTGCGCGCGGCCTTGAAAAAGTAGGCACGCACACTTCCCTCACTCCCTCCCTCCCTCTTGAGCCAGACCCACCATTTTCCTCTCCCACCGGACCTTCCCCTGCCCCCCATCAGACACATGTTTGTCTTCCAAGCATTGGGACCATGCCCTAAACCAAACATGCCCCCCCCCCCCGGCCATCTGAGGCCAGCGGCAGCAGAGCCATATACCGTAGTCACGCTAAGCCTTTGCGCCTAATCAAGTCGGGAAAGTGCGGAAACGCCCCGCCAGGGTCCTGGGTTCGATCCCTGGCCAAGCCGCTCTACAGGCTGCCACAAAGACTGCCGTTAAGGCGAAATTAAATCGTAAACGTTCCCGCAAAGGCACAAAAACCTAATTAATTCAGGCCGTTGGCAGGCCCCCGCAACGGCTAAGCGTGACTGACTGCTGTATGAGGGCCTCATGATCGACTCACTGTTGTCTTCCACAAGCGTTGGGACCTTGACCTCAAACGCGACGCCCCCCCCCCTCCTCCGCCATCACATGCAAGCGGCAGCAGAGTCACCTACAAGCCGTATGTAAGAGCCTTGTACGAGCTGCACAACGGGGTCATGGTATGTGTGTGTGTATGTGTGGAAATAACTTACGATACAAGCGTCCTCGACTCATGAAACGATTGCCGGGGGGGTTCTTAAGCACTGGCAAGAGCCGTTATCTAGGTCGCCCGAGCGGCGGCAACTGTCACGTCTCTCTCTCTCTCTCTGCGTGTATGGACTCACTGTTGTCTTCGACAAGCGTCGGGACCTTGACCTCAAACGCGACGTCCAGCTCGATGTCATCCGCCAGGTCAAAGATGCGGCGAATCTGTGCAGAGCAGGGGCGAGGGAATGATGATGATGGATGTTGCAGTCGGGGACACCTCTGGAGGCATATAACACCGTGCTCGGCGCGTTTGGCCCGAGCACCTTAATGAGATGGCTGGCTGTTGCAACAGCTAACCAACAGCTGTTGGTGGTAGGAACCCCTAGGCATAAGGCGCTGTTTCTGTAAGTCACCCCGCACCCCGCACAAAGTGCATTTTCGGGGTGGTTGTACGATTTGGGACGGAGGCTGCGGGGTGAGATTGCGCGACGTTCGACCTGAAAAGTGTAAAAAGTGCAATTTGCACACTTTTTGTGGGTCGCCTGCGGGTGAGTTTGAGGAACTCAGCGTGAAGCGCAGGTTGAGTCATGTTCACACTTTTTGCCCCAAAATTGCCTGCGGGTGAGGTCGAGGAACTCAGCGCGAGGCGCAGGATGAGCTATGTCATGTTCACAAGATCCTTGGTAGCGCAACCACTGGCGCACAGCAGGGGCGAGGGCGCATGTCGGGATGCGCGGCCCTACCACAATCCCAACGTCCAAGGCGCGCGCAAGTCCAGGCGGTCATAACGCCTGGGGCGGTCAGGGTGGCGCCTGAGGCGGTCGGGGTGCCGCCTGAGGCGCCGCCTGAGGCGTTGGGAATGTTGTGGGGCAGCCCCCCAGGAATCCCCATGCAACACACCTGGCGCTGCAAGATCTCGGCTCCGTCGGGGCCCGGCGTGATTGGGATCGGCTGTACTACAGCCATTGGGCTGTCTTCCGGCTGTACTTTGACCTTGAACACAGCTCAACCCGATCAGTGGATTGCTTTTCTGACGAGCCTGCGAGAGAGAGCTCACCAAGAGCTTTCAAATGACCCATACGCGAGGACAGACGGTCAACGCAAGGCCAACGGTCATCGCGGTCAAAGCAACATCCGGCTGTGGAAGAATTAATTAAAACTCACGAACAAAATCAACGCACCTGACGCTTCAAGACCTCGGCTCCGTCAGGTCCCGGCGTGATTGGGATCGGCTGCACACAGCCATTTGGCTGTATTCCGGCTGTACTTTGACCATGAATACAGCTCAACACATTCCGTGGATTGCTAGTCTGACGAGCCCGCCAGAGAGAGCTCACCAAGAGCTTTCAAATGACCCATACGTGAGGACAGACGGTCAACGCAAGGCCAACGGTCATCGCGGTCAAAGCAACATCCGGCTGTGGAAGAATTAATTAAAACTCACGAACAAAATCAACGCACCTGACGCTTCAAGACCTCGGCTCCTTCAGGTCCCGGCGTGATAGGGAGCTTCACCATCTTTCCGTTGTACACGAGCTGCGCGGTGGGCGTGGGCGCGGGTGCTTGTGTGGGCGTGTGTGCGTGTGCGGGGGGGGGGTCGTCACAGGTTGGATGTAACATGTCCACTACTCGAGCGCGTGATTGGGAGCTTCACTATCTTCCCATTGTACACGAGCTGTGGGGAAGGGGGCAAAGGCAAAGGCAGGGCAGAGGTCAGGGCAAGTGAATAAGGGGGTAAGGGCAAGTGGGTAAGGAAAAGTGGGGTAGGGGCACCTGGGGGCAGGGCGAAATCTGACGACATCGGCCTATAGTTGATGATTTAAGGCAGCTGTGGCCGGGGCTCGGTTAACGGAGGCGCGTTCTCGTCGCCGAGCCCTGGACCCAGCAATGCGGCGCTGCTGGTGACGAGGATCTCCGTGCCGCTGACGAGCGGGGTAAAATACGACTGGCCCGGCTCCTGCTAGACTGCCCCTCGGTGGAACACTTCAGGAGCGGCTTGCCCGGCGCTGCCGCGGCCCGTGCTGGGAGACGACCCTTATCCTCCCCCCATGCAGGACGCCATGCGGCACCGATCTCGACGAGTTGATCGACGAGCGGAGGAGCTGGCGCCCGTCAATGCATGCTGGACATTGGTCAAGATGGCTGCCCGTGGAGGTGGGCTACCATCACGGCTTCAGCGGTGGCGACCGCCGAGGCAACACAGAGTAAATCCGCTTCGTCAATCGCAGCGTTCGTCACCGCGCTCATCCTCGGGGGCGCTCGTCTGCCGGAGACTGGCGTTGGAAGGTCTTCAGGCAGCTTCCATGACAACTCTGTCGTCCATGCACCCCTGGAGGGTGGGACCTGGCCATGCGTGAGGCATGGGGCGCCGGCTGAGCCCCATGCAAACGAGAGCTGGACAGCCATGCACTGCCAGGCGGGGACCGTTCCAGTCAGCGCCAGTCGGCTCTGCCGGCTTGACTGGCCACAAGGCCACTACTGTGACCTTGAGAAAGGTCCTCTCCTATATGCTCCTTGCCAGACATGTCTCTCAGAGACCGCTGTTTGGGGTAGTCTAGCCGGCGGGACCGGTAGTCTATCGGCCGGGAGCCGGCGGTACTCTAGTACTTAAGTGTGCTGGAGTATCGGCGGGTGTTTCTAGTAGAAGAGTAGCCAGCTTAGCTGGAAACCCCGTGTTACTGTGGCCGGGGGTGCGCAACCGTAGGCGCAGCGAGGGCAGCGGTGTTGCTGCGCGCGTGCGCGCGCGCGCCAGCATTGCATGGCGCATGGCGTGCCCATGCGGGCCCAGTCCAGCAGGTATCTGGAGGTCGCTCTGGGTCACCAAATGCATGACATGTGATACATGCGTCATGCTGGGAGGGTGTGCACGCAGGGCGACGTCCATGGGGCACTGCCGTGGGATGGGGAGAGGGTGTGGGCAGGGAGTGACAGACGGCGCCAAGGCGCACCCCGACCCACGGCCACAGCAGCGCACTGGCATGTTCGACTCGTGTGACGCGCCCATGAGCTCGTGCGTGCGGTGGGGGCGGGCCGATAGCGCCGACAGTTGGGGGGCCTTGTAACAGGCTGGTAGAGTTGCGCGAATGCGCAACCCTACCACAGCCCCATCGTCTGATTCGCGCAAGTGAAGGCGGTCATTATGCCTGAGGCGGTCGGGAGTGCTCCTCAGGCGGTAGTGGGCGCCTGAGGCGGTCGGGGTGGCGCCTGAGGCGGTCGGGATGTCGCCTGAGGCGATCAGGGGTGTGCCTAGGCATCGCCTAAGGCGATCGGCGCACCTGAAGCGCCGCCTGATCCGCGCAAAGAAATGCGCCGCCTGACGCGCCGCCTCACGCGTTGTGAATGTGGCAGGGCAAAGCAGCCCGCACTCACCGCCATGATTGGGACCGCGGCCTTGACGCCGGGTCCTTTTTTTTGGCGCCGACAGTTGAGGGGGCCTTATGTAACAGGCTGCGGCAACGCGCCAAAACGCCAAAGCGCCAATGCGCCAATCCGCCAAAGCAGCCCGCACGCACCGCCATGATTGGGACCGCGGTCTTGACGTCATTTTTTTTTGCGCCGACAGTTCGCCGGGCCTTATGTTGCAGGCTGGCGCCAATGCGCCAATGCGCCAAAGCAGCCCGCACGCACCGCCATGATTGGGACCGCGGCCTTGACGTCAGGTTCCTTATTTTTATTTTTTTGGCGCCGACAGTGGACGCCAAACTTATGTTGCAGGCTGCGCCAATGCGCGAATGTGCCAATCCGCCAAAGCAGCCCGCACTTACCGCCATGAGTGGGACCGCGGCCTTGACGTCAGGGTCATTTTTTTGCGCCGACAGTTTGGGGGCCGTATGTAACACGCTGCGCCAATGCGCCAATGCACCAAAGCGCCAAAGCAGCCCCGCGCTCACCGCCATGATTGGGACCGCGGCCTTGACGTCGGGGTCCTCCTGCGGGTCCTCGAGCGAAGAGGCCCACGTCGCGAGCGCTCCGCGGCAGAAGCGGCAGCGCACCTCTTCTTCCTTGCCCGCCTGCTGTAGCTGCCTGCGCATGCGTGCGCGTGTGTGTCCATGGTCAGCCAGTGCTGTGGGGGGCGCCTCTCTATTGTGTGTGGGGGGTGGGTGGGTGAGGTGGCTGTCTGAGCACAGGGTGGGCCTTCAGGAACTCCTCGTCCTTGCCCGCCTGCTGCAGCTGCCTACGCATGCGTGCGTGTGTCCAATTGGTGTGGTGTTCGTGGGGCGACGTGACGATTCAGCAGAGTCAAGCCCGCCCTGCCTCGCACGAGCTCGTGTTCCATGCTCACACACGCACACATGACATGCATGCACATGCGCGCACACACACACATAAACGCGCACACGCACACGCACACACGCGCGCGCTCGCGTGCCACAGATGGGTGTGTGCCAGATGCATGCAGATGCGCATGTGCATGTGCATGTGCATGCACGTGCCAGATGGACATGCCAGTTGTGCACAATGCGCATCCGTAGCACTGTTCAGACCCCTCTCCCGACCACGCGTAGCACGCCTTCAGTTCGCCCCTGCCCTCTAACGCGGACACAGAGTGCGCGAGCGCGGGTGACCGATATTACGACAGTATGCCCAGTTTCCTCCCGATTTCCCCGCTTGCCCTGCGGCAAGGGCTGCAGGGGCTGCGGGGGCTCCAATGACACCACTGGTGCATTCTGGCGCCTGTTTGTTGGGGGTGGGTCGCAGCATGTGTGCGGGTCACGACACATTCCCAAATGCAAATGTGCTGCAAATGTGCTCACCATCTCGCCAGGCACTTGGTGTGGCTCCACAGCGACGGGCAGGCGCATGGGATGCACAGGGGTCCAGCCTCAGCACCGCTGAGACACAGGTAGCAGCAGTCGTCAGGGGTCGGCCGACGGGGCGCGTGTGAAGTGCTCGCCATGGGGTATTTTCTGAAGTAATGAATTAACGAAGTGGGCAGGGAGGGAAGATCAGGTATGCATCAGTGGTCAAGTTGGCTGGTAGTCGGCCAGTCACACAAATTGGTCATATAGTGTCCTCCTGGTTGTCGCAACACAACAGCAAAAGTGCTCTGCCGCCGCCGAGTGCCCGAGCGGTGCCCTGGCTTACTTGTTCACTCTTCTTCATGAGGTCGTCAGGTCAAATAGCAAGTCACACAACTGGGTGTTTTTTTCAAGGCCCGAGTTTGGGCCTCGTGGTGTATGGGAGCAAGTTGAGACGAGTTACGACTCGGTAGTTATCCTGAGTCGACTCCACATCAGCCAAGGTGTGTGTCGTCGAACTGCCGGCAGCAGCAGCAGCAGAAGCAGAAGCAGCAGCAGCCAGTGGGTCGGAAGAAGAGCAAACATGCTGCAGCGGTGCGGGCGCGGAGAGAAGCCATCTCACGTGGCGTCTGACGCCGTGGCCGACACCATCGTGCGCTACCGCGGCAAGCTACCAAGGCTGCGGGCAAGCGGGCGCAATTCCACCGCGCGCGCCTCGTGGTTGACGGCGAGCGGGTGGCTGCACCTGTTTGCTAAGTTGCATCCCCTCTGGGTGTGTGTTGAAGGGGAGGTGGCGCCACACGCGCGCGGTGGCGGGTGCGGTGTGGTCGCTGAGTAGAGCGCTGCGGCGGGTGTGCTAACAGCCCCGCTTCTGGTGGTTTGGGGGAAGGCCTCTGGTCCCTTCATGGTTGTATACCTTGGGCTGCCCTCCACCCACCGGAGGGGCTTTGGTGAGGTGCCTGTGGCCTGTGCTGCTGCTTGGCGCCCACCACCTAGTGTGGGTGGCGCTATCGTGGGCTGCTTTTTTTATGATGAGAGTTTTACAATCCACTTCTGGCGGTCACACGTACGGTTCCAAAGCTCCAGTGGGACTTAGAGAAACAAGGCTCAAGGCCCACAAAAGGTCAAGCTACAAGTAGCCCACGGTAACGCCATCCACACTTGGTGGCGGGCGCCAAGCAAGCAGCACCACTGTGCAGGCTGCACACCCAGCCCCTCAAATGGCCAGAGGGCGGACCCAAGGTATAAAACCATGAAGGGACCAAAAAGCCCTCCCCCAGACCACCGGAAGCGGGGCTAGTAGCACACCCGCCGCAGCACTCTACTCAGCGACCACACCGCACCCGCCACCGCACGCGTGTGGCGCCACCTCCCCTTCAAAAACACCCCCAGAGGGGATGCCATCTAGCAAGCAGGTGCAGGCACCCGCTCGCCGTCAACGACGAGGCGCGCGCGGTGGAACTGGGCCCGCTTCCCCGCAACCTTGGCGGCGAGGAAAGCGGGCCACAGCGCCTGGTGCTGCGCCTCCTTGCGGTCACTGAGGACGTCGAAGACTGCAGTCGAGTCCACGCAGCGGCGCAGCTCGTGGCGCCAGCGCACGACAGTGTCGGCCACGGCGTCGTGCTTTTGTAGCTTGACTTTTTGGTGGGCCTGTGCCTGCTGTCTGATGGTCCCGCTGGAACTTTGGAACTGATTGTGACCGCCGGCAGTGTATTTGTAACACTACTCTGTGAACCCATGTGCAGGGCACGTCAAGCAACTTGATGCGTGCGCGCATCTATGGATGCTACGGCAACTTCTGAACCATCGATGCACCTCCCTCCCTTCTCCCTCCCCCGAAACAACATTACTACAGACGACAACAACAATACTGCAGACGATGCGAGAGGGCGCCAGCTGTGTTCCATCGGGCGGGGAGCGCGTGGGCAGCTCGCAGGGAGCACGTGGGCAGCTCGCGCCTCACCCCGGGGGCCCCCTGAGTGACTGTTGGTGGCACGCGGAAACACTTGGCCCCACACCAGTGCTGTCGGTGCATTGGAACATGGCTTTGAGGAGGACGCCGCAAGCTTGCTTCAAGGGCGCACGGCTGTGCCAAGCACATGCTCGGGCGTGGCGACCAGCAAGCTGCCTGTGGCAGTGGGCGAGGAGCGCAAGCAGCGCCGCAGATCATGCTAGTCGGTGTCACCCAGCCAGCTCTTCATGGTACAAGCAGCTGTGGGATGGTCAGACCAAGAGCACCTCACACTCCTCCCGCAGCGTCTCGATCTTCGGCTTGACTACTGCAAGGGTCGGGGCGAGCTCGTGAGCTGCAAGGGTCGGGGCGAGCTCGCGCGCTGGCCGCGACTCAATGCCTGCCATTGTTCTGTGTTGTCCCGTGTCCGTTACACCATAACACTGGCATCTTGTATAAATGCACAACCCTACTGCGCGGCTGCCCACGCCCGCAGCGCCTCGATGCGCGCCTTGATGAAAGCAAGGATGGGGCGAACTGACCACAGCTAAATGCCTGTTTTTTTGTTGGCCGAGGCCATAACACCATAACACCGGCAGCTCGAGCTCGCACAATTTCACAGAACCTACTGCGCAGCCGCCCACGCCCGCAGCGCCTCGATGCGCGCCTTGATCAGAGAAAGGATGGGGGGAACTGAGCGCAGCTAAATGCCCGACGTTTTGTTTTTGTTTGCCGAGGCCATTACACCACAACACTGGCATCTTGCACAATGTCACAGTGACCCTACTTCGCGGCTGCCCACGCCCGCAGCGCCTCGATGCGCGTCTTCAGCGGCACAAACTCGACGCCATCGCCGACCTGTCCGTCTGCTAGCGCCATGATCGCAAGCTGGTCCCCGATCTCCGCGCCCTGCGTGTGCAAGGAACAGAGTGTGTGAGAGGCTCCCTTGACTACAACAAAAGACAGAGTGGCATCCCGACCAAGCCTGACCGCAAGCTGGCCCCCAATCTCTCCGCCCTGCCTGTGAAAGGAACAGAGTGTGTGAGAGGCTCTCTTGAATACAAGAAAACAAAAGACAGAGTGGCGCCCCGACAAAACCTGACCGCAAGCTGTTCGCCGATATCTGCGCCCTGCGTGTGAAAGCAACAGAGTGTGTGAGGCTCGCGTGAATACAACAAACGACAGAGTGGCGCCCCGACAAAGCCTGGCCGCAAGCTGGCCCCCGATCTCCGCGCGACTCACAGGCATGCGCCCCGTGAGCGCAATGCGCATCGGCACGAAGCGGCGCTTCCCTTTGCAAGCCTACCCCTCCCCCCCCCCCCCGCCACACCCCAATCCCTCACACGCACACAGGCACAACTGTCCCAGTTTCCCACGGATTCAACCTCCAAGCGGCGCCCTGTCACCAGCCCTCCAAATCCAAGTAAAGCGGCCAAACCGCCGCATGGTCAACTCTCGTGCATGCGCCCTGTGAGCGCGATGCGCATTGGCACGCCTCTCAAGGCGGGTTTCGAGAAACGCATTTCCACGCAACTTTGCAATGCACCCTCCCCGTTTGACACAGGAGATGGTGCGTTGAATCTCGCCCAGCAGAGATGAACCCAAATCCACACTCAATCCACACCACCTCAGCACCGTGAGCGCGATGCGCATCGGCATGAAGAGGCGCTTCCCCTTGCGCATCTGCGCACCCCCCAACCCGATCCCCAACACCCACACACACAAGCGGTGCCCTGTTGCCAGCCCTCCAACCAAGTAAACCGGCGCAAACGCTGCGTGGCCAACTCACATGCATGCGCCCCGTGAGCGCGATGCGCATGGGCATGAAGAGGCGCTTGCCCTTGCGTGTCTGCGCCTTCCCGGTTGTGGTGATCCACTTCTTGAGGGTGCCGTCCTGTGTGTGTGTTTGTTTGTGTGTGTGTGTATGTGTGTGTGTGCGTGTGTGTGTGGTCTGCGCCTTCCTGGAACCTTGTGGTGGTCCACTTCTTGAGGGTGCCGTTCTGTGTGTGTGTGTGGATGTTTGTTTGTGTGTGTGTGTGTGCGCTTGTTTGTGTGTGTGTGTGTGTGTGCGTGGCCTGCGCCTTTGCGTTTGTGGTGATGCACTTCTTGAGGGTGCCGTCCGGTGTGTTTCTGTATGAGTGTCTGCGTGTGGGTGTTTGTGCGTGTGTGTGTGGGTGCGTGTGTGTGTGTGTGTGTTCCCGGTTGTGGTGATCCGCTTCTTGAGGGTGCCGTCCTGTGTGTGTGTGTGCGTATGTGCGCGCGTGTGTGTGTGTGGGGGGGGCGTGTGTGTGTGTGAGTGTGTGCGTGTGCGCGCGCGTGCTTGTGGATGTGTTTAGAATTTAGGGATTAGTGTGTGCGTTTGTGTGTGTGTGTGTGTGTATGTGTGTGTGTGGCCGTGTGTGTGTCTGTGCGTGCTCGACGGTGTCACAAGAAATGCACACACACCCACTGCGTTCACACCTACCGTGATCGCCTTCTCCATGTCCCCAGAGTCGTATGCGGCAATGCACGTGTCGACAATTTGCTTGAAATCGTCCGCCATGACCTCCTTGGCCTCCTCGCTTGCGATTGTCTCCGCCAGGGGGTATGCGAGCATAGCACGCAGCGGCGCCTACGTGTGTGTGTTTGTGTGTGCGTGTGTGTGTGTGTGTGTGTGTGCGCATGCGTTTGTGTGTGTGCCTGTGTGTGTGTGTGTGCCACTGGATATGCAAGCATCAGCGACTGTGTGTGTGCATGTGTGTGCGTGTGTGTGTGTGTGTGTGTGGACGGTGCGCATGTGAACCCCGACTATTTGTGTGTCTGCATGCCTGTGTGCATGTTTGTGTGTGTGTGTGTGTGTGTGTGTGTGTGTGTGTATGTGTGTGTGTATGTGTGTGTGTGTGTGTGTCTGCATGCCTGTGTGCATGTGTGTTTACATACACCCCCACGGGGAGGAGTTAGACCTGGGGGCCGAGTGCCCTCTAGGTCCAGCCCCGTCCCAATAGCCCCCCACCACCAGTAGCCAGCCACCCATCTGTAGCGCTCGGGAGTTACGCCCAGCCAGGTCGAATACGCTTCCAGTAGGTGCGTCACACACGACTGTAAAATATATCATGATACACTCGCAAACACGCAGACCACTACCAAGCACACACACACACACACACACACACACAAACACACGCACACACCTCGATGTCTCCCACCAGCTCCAGCGCCCCACCCAGCAGCTTGACCGCCCCTGTGTGTGTGTGTGCATGTGTGTGCGCATGCGTGCATCTGCGCGCGTGTGTGTGTGTGTGTGTTTGCACGCTTGTGCATGCGGGTGTGTGCGTGCATGTGCATGTGCACACACATGTAGGTAGGCACCGTGCACATGCGCACGCGCGTGCGTGCATGCGTGTGCACACACCCTTTGCGAACTCGCTCCCTGCGTCCTTGACAAGTCCCAGCTCCTGTGCGTGTGTGTGTGTGGGGTGGGTGGGGGGGAGGTGCATGCTTGTGTGTGTGTGTGTGTGTGTGTGCGTGGGCGCGTATGCACGGTAGAGAGGGAGTCCGGGGCAGCCCTCGATAGCGCGACAATGCCAAAGGCCCCAGGTTTCACGTTTCCGAGTTTAGTCTCAAAGCAGACAGAGAAAACCCTCAGCTTTCCAACAGCGGTGATTTCATTCTCATTTTTTTTAGTTATTTTCTGGGAGCCGACGCGCGGACCAACGTCCTATCGACCGCCTTGACCGTTGCCTTGGCTTTGACCGTTTACCAGCAAATATAGGTAATTTCCAAGCTCTTGACGAGCTCTATCTGATGGAATTGTCAGACCATCAAGCAACATGGTTGGTTGAGCTCTATCTGATGGGAGCGTCAGTAGCCAAATGGCTCCCAATGGCTCTCAGGAGCCCAAAACAAAATGACTGCCAACGAGCCACCCCACGCATGCACTGGATCAGCACAGCTCCCATGGCACGCATTGGGGAATGTGGGGATTTGGTAGCATTTTTTAGTAGCTAGCCCTACCACAGCCCCATCGTCTGATCCGCACAAGTGAATGCGGTCATAACGCCTGAGGCGGTCGGGTGTGCGCCTCAGGCGGTGGTGGGCGTTTAAGGCGCTCAGGGTGGCGCCTGGGGCGGTCGGGATGACGCCTCCTAAGGCGGCGCCGATGTGATCAGGCGGTCGGCGCGCCTGAGGCGCCGCCTGATCCGCGCAAGTGAATGCGCCGCCTGAGGTGCCGCCTCAGGCGTTGGGAATGTGGTAGGGAAGCATCTAGGACAAACATAAGGGACACACCTGGGCCTTCGTCGTCACCATGACCACCATCCCCTCCTCTCCCAGCTCCTTCAGGTGCTGTCCGTTCATCCAGCCGAGCTTGACCTGATGTGCACGGAAACAGGGGGGGGGGGGGGGAGGTTGTTTGTCAGATCGTGCCAGGATTTGCAGAGATAGGAAGGAAAAATAACAACCACCAGACAACTGCCACAACCTCCGCACTTTGGCAAACACTGCGGGCGACTTGGTCATGCGGTCGAAGCAGCAAACTACCCTCTGAGCAGCTATCAACATCCCCCAGGCAGCCTTTGAGCAGCTATCAACATCCCCCAGGCAGCCGTCAATTAACAGCCTCAACCACCTCCAGCAACCAGCAGATAACCTACATAATAACACAGCCACAACCTCCTAAGCAACCTCTGCACCCTGTCAAACACTGCGACATGGCGATGCGGTCGCAGCAGCTATCAGCCACCTCCGGACAACCTCCACACCCATCACAACCACCTCCACAACCACCAGACAACTGCCACAACCTCTGCATGTTATCAGTCAACACGGCGTGCCACTTGGTCATGCGGTCGAAGCAGAAAACTACCCTTTGAGCAACCACCAACATCCCCCAGGCAGCCTTCAATAAACAGCCACAACTTCCCCTCTAACAACGAGCAGGTAACCTACATAATAACACAGCCACAACCTCCAAAATAACCTCTGCACCAGTGGTTCCGTTAAGGATCTTGGGAAAATGATGGCTCAACCCAGGCCTTGCGCGCATTTCGCCAATCTCAATCCGACAGAGGCAAATTTCGGCGAAAAGTGTGAAAACACCGATTTCATACTTTTTGGGGGTCGGAATTCGCGCAATCCCAACGTGACGCGCCAGCCCGCATCGGCCATTCTCAACGTGAAGGCACATTTTTCGGGTTACGTGTTAGCTAACGGAAACACTGCTCCGCACCTTGTCAAACACCGCGGGCGACTTGGTGATGCGGTCGAGCCCAAACTTTGCGGTGAGGTCGTCCACCTGTTTTGAAATGGGGGTGTGAAGTGGGAGGAGGATGAGAGTGAGAAGAGTGAGGAGGGGTGTGGGAAGAGTGAGAATATGTGTGAGGAGAGTGAGCCGAGGGTGTGATGCGGTTGATCCCAAACTTTGCGGTGAGGTTGCCCACCTGTTTTGAAATGGGTGTGTGCAGTGGGAGGAGGATGAGAGTGAGAAGAGTGAGGAGGTGTGTGGGAAGAGTGAGAATATGTGTGAGGAGAGTGAGCCGAGGGTGTGATGCGGTCGATCCCAAACTTTGCGGTGAGGTTGCCCACCTGTTGTAAAATGGGGGTGTGCAGTGGGAGGAGGATGAGAGTGAGAAGAGTGAGGAGGGGTGTGGGAAGAGTGAGAAGATTTGTGTGAAAAGTGAGCCGAGGGTGTGATGCGGTCGAGACCGAACTTTGCGGTGAGGTCGTCAACCTGTTTTGGAGTGGGTGTGAAGTGGGAGGAGGATGTGATGAGAAGAGTGAGGATGGGTGTGGGAGGAGTGAGGAGGTGTGAGAAGTGAGTCGAGGGTGTGATGCGGTCGAGATCAAACTTTGCGGTCAGGTTGCCCACCTGTTTCAGAGTGGGGGTGTGCAGTGGGAAGAGGATGAGATTGGGAAGAGTGAGGAGGTGTGTGGGACAGTGGTTCCGTTGCGGATCTTGGAAAAATGATGGCTCAACCCGGGCCTCACGCTAAATTCGCCAATCTCAACCCGTCGGAGGCTAATTTTGGCGGGAAAAGTGTGAAAATGCCGATTTGGACACATTTCGGGTCGGACTCCGCGCAAGCTCAACCCGACGCGCCAGCCTGAATTGGCCAATCTCAACCCGAAAGTGCACTTTGTCGGGTTGGGGGTTGGCTAACGGAAACACTGGTGTGGGAAAAGTCAGGAGATGTGTGAGAGAAGTGAGCCGAGGGTGCGGTGCGGTCGAGACAAAACTGTGCGATGAGGTCGTCCCCCTTTTTGTGTGTGGAAAGAGTGAGGATGAGTGTGAGAAGAGTGAGGAGGGGTGTGGGGACAGTGAGGAGATGTGTGAGAGGAGTGAGCCAAGGGTGTGATGCGGTCGAGCCCAAACATCGCGGTGAGGTCGTCCACGTGTGTTGGAGTGAGGAGGTAGTGGGAGGAGGATGAGAGTGAGAAGAGTGAGGAGGTGCGTTGTAAGTGTGGGGCGGGGTGTGAGAAGAGTGGGGAGGGGTGGTGGTGCGGCCAAGCTTTCGTCAAGCTGGCTGTCGTCCGTTTTCAACCGAGGGGTTGAAGGGTGTGTGAGACTGTATGTCGATTGAAAGCTCTTGTCGAGCTCTTTTAGGCAGGCTCGCCAAAATTCCAAATCACTCAACGGGTTGAGTTGTGTTCGAGGTCAAAGTACAGCCGGAATACAGCCAAATTGCTGTGGAGAGCCGAAAAGGTAATCACTGTCATCATCTTACAAAAATATGATGAGAATGCTGATGCTGATGCTGCTGATACAAACAATGATGATATAAAGAGGATAAAATAAGGAAAGTATTCAACGAGACGCACCGTGTAGATCTCCTGCTCCGTTCCGTCATTCCATCCGAGCAGGGCCAGGAAGTTGACCATGGCAGGTGCTAGGAAGCCCTGTTTGTGTGGGGTTAGTGTAGGTGTGTGACAGCGCCAAGGAGGCCGATGGCAGGTGCTAGGGAAGCCATGCTTGTGTTAGGGAGTGAGCAAGTGTACACGGCAGAAAATTGACTCATCAACACGCACAGCCCCCCCCACACAAACCTGCGTCTTGAACTCGCCCACCGAAGTCGCTCCGTGGCGCTTGGACAGCTTGGACTTGTCGGGGGCCAGGATGAGAGAGCAATGCGCGAAGGTCGGACGGGGGAAGCCGAGTGCGTCGTAGATGAGCACCTGTTTTGTGCAGGGCGGATGCACTTAGACTCGGTTAGATTCGGTTAGATTCGGTTACTATCGGTTAGCATCGTTTCTTGTCTGTTTGGAGTAGGTGTGGATGAGCAAGCAGTGCGTACAAGTCAGGGCGGGGGAAAGTCGAGTGCGTTATATATGAGCACCTGTGTTTGTGCGGGGGCGGATCCAGTAAGATTCGGTTACTATCGGTTACTATCGGTTACCATCGTTTTGTTTGTTTGTTTGGAGTAGGTGTGGATGAGCAAGCGGTGCGTAAAAGTCCGGCGGGGGAAGCCGAGTGCGTCATAGATGAGCGCCTGTTTTGTGCGGGGCGGGTTCACTTGAAACTCGGTTAGATTTGGTAACTATGGGTTACTAACGGTTACTATCGGTTAGCATCGTTTCTTGTCTGTTTGGAGTAGGTGTGGATGAGCAAGCAGTGCGTGAAGGTCGTACGGGGGAAGCCGAGTGCGTCGTAGATGAGTACCTGTTTGCGCGGGGCGGATTTAGTCAGATTTGATTACTTTCAGTCAGCCAGTTACTCGTTTCTGTGATTGTGCAGCGAAATAGGAAGTAGAACCCGCCCGTTGATTGCCCGGGCAACGGCGGTTACACGTCAGTTACTGCGCACCTGTCGCAGCGTGTTGGGCAGGTGCTCCTCTGCGCGCACGACGTGGCTGATCCTCATCGTTGAGTCGTCGATAGCGACGCAAAAGTTGTACACCGGGAGGCCCGATGTGCGCAGGATCACAAAGTCCCCGAGCGTGTCGGAGTTCCAGGTCACGGTGCCTCGGATGGTGTCGTCGATGGACACGTCCAGGTTCTGCGGTGGGAGGAAGGTGGGCGGAAGGTGGGGCAGTATAAAGTGTGAAAAATGACACAAAGTCACCGAGGGTGTCGGAGCTCCAGGTCGCAGTCCCGCGGATGGTGTCGTCGATGGACATGTCCAGGTTCTGTGGTGGGCGGAAGGTGGGAGGAGGGTGGGCAGAAGGTCGGAGGAAGGTGGGTGGAAGGTGGGTGGAAGGTGGGCGGAAGGTGGCTAGAAAATAGCCATGAATTTGGTGTCACGAGCACGGCCGTTTTAGTAGCCCCCAAATGATCGCACCCCCAAATGAGCGTGTCAATACGGTATGAGGGTGGGTGGGTGGGGAGGGGGCGCACATTTGGCACACGGAAGCGGTAGCAGCACTGCGCTCCGGTCGCAAACATCGCGTCTCCATCCTTATCTCTAATCCCTAAGCCCTAGGCCTTCAGCCATAAAAGACCTAAGCCCTAGACCCTAGGGAAGCCTTCAACGCTTAGCCCTAGACCCTAAGGCCCTTCCCAGGCTAGCTCGTACCAAAAGTGCATGGTTTGGTGCCACAACCCCAAAACCCAGTTTATAAACGGGTCGTGCGTCGCCCACAGTGCACGGAAGCACTTACTCTCTGAGCAAGAAAGTTTACACACATGCAGGAGCAGGTGCATGGAGCGGGGGAGGGCGGGGGAGGGTGCCCAGGCGCTTTGCATGGAGTTATTGTCCGGGGTCACTTTCCAAAAAGTGGTGCGCGAGAGAGCCATTTTGCCCCGGTGACCTATTTGTGCGCCACCGCTGCGGGCCCTTCCCAGGCTAGCATGTACTAAAAGAGCATGGTTTGGTGCCAGACCCCAAAACCAAATTTTGAAACAGGTCGTGTGGAGCCCACGGTGCACCAGGGACTCACCCCCGCGGCGTACAGTTTGTAATCATGTAGGAGCAGGTGTGTGTGACGGGGGAGGTCAGGGGAAGGCGCACAGGCGCTGTGAACGAATAAACCGTGTCCGGACCCCCCCCCAAAAAACTTGGAACAACCAAAACCCGATTTTGAAACAGGTCGTGTGTCGCCCACGGTGCACCCGAGCACTTGCCTCCCTAGCAAAAAAGTTTGTAATCATGGAGGAGCAGGCGATCACCGGCGGGGATGGGCGGTCAGCGGTGCACAGGCGCTGTGAATGAATAAACCGTCTCCAGACCCCCCCCCCCAGTTTATTCCATGTGAGCCCATTTTGCCCCGTGACTTAATTGTGTGCCATCTCTGCGCCCCTCCCCTCGTGTGAGACTTCCACTATGTATTCGACGGCTGTAGGCGCCGGTGGTGCGTCGCGGCATGCGCCGTGTGTGCCACACGACCGTCGTCAAGGCCACCTGTCGGAAATGACCAATGTCAATGTCGGCCCCAGCGCGGCCCCCGGGCACCCCACGCCCGGGAATCGTCAAGTATACGTGTTTATGCCTCGCAACACGAGGGTTGGAGCCCTCGAGCGAGTTTGCATGGCGGGTTGCATGGGGCGCAACACAGCCACCCCTGGGCCTCAATCACGGTCCCCCGGGCACGCGCGCCCTACATACACGTATACAAGCAGCCTTAACGAAATTTGACTCCGCGTGAGAACGGAGGGCGCCCCATGGCCCATACCTGGCGACCTAATGGCCTGCCCCCCACCCCTGCAGCCCACCCGGATGCCTGGATCGCGCGGCACAACCTTGAAATGGCGTATGTAGGCCGTGTACAATCGGGGGGCACGCGGAGGGGGCGTTCCGAGGGGTCCCCAGATGTGGCACCGATTATTAGCATGCCAGTGTGGGAAGGGTCTGCGCCCCTCCCCTGGTGTGCAACTTCTTATATGTATGTGGCGACTGTAGGCGCCGGTGGTGCGTCGCGGCATGCGCCGTGGGCGCCACACGACCGTCGCAAACGCCACCTGTCGGAAATGACCATTTCAATATCGGCCCCAGCGCGGCCCCGGCCATCCCACGCCCGGGAAACGTCAATTATACGTGTTTGTGCCTTGTAACGCGGGGGTTGGGGCCCCCGAGCGAGGTTGCATGGCGGGTTGCATGGGGCGCAAAACAGTCACCCCGCAGGCACCAATCACGGCCCCCGGGCACGCGCGCCCCCAATACGCGTAGATACGCAGCTATAGCAACATTGACTCCTCGCGGGACGCGGAGAGGGCCCCTCGGCGCCGCATGGCCCCTAGCTGGCGACCTAATGGCCTGCCCCCTACAGCCCACCCGGATGCATGAATCGCGCGACACAACCTTGTTATAGCGTATGGAGGCCATCTACATCGAGGGGTCACGCGGAGGGGGCGAATTGAGGTGTCCCCCAATGTGGCACCAATTTGGTACGAGCTAGCCTGGGAAGGGCCCTAAGCCCCAAGCCCTAAACCTCCAACACACAAAAAAACGTAGGAATACCTTGGGGACGCGGAAGCGGTAGCAGCACTGCGCTCCGGTCGCAAACATGGCATCGACCTCCTCCTTGGTCGCGCTCGCCCACTTGCCGCGGTAGATGGGCGGAAGCTTCTTGGCCTCGGCGTCGGCCTGCGCGCATGGCGGCATATTCACAACTTCGGGGATTTGACAGGCTTCCCAATACAGGTCGAATCGTTCCGATCCGTAAACCGTAGAGTGAGTCACGGCAGATTCTGTGAGGACGTGTTTTGAGTCGGGTGCCCGCTCACCTGCCGCGGTAGATGGGCGGAAGCTTCTTGGCATTCGCATGGCATCACGTTAGTTAGGACCTCCAATGGGCTTTCCAACGCAATTCGAATTGTTCTGATCCATGCAGTGGGGAGCGAGTTATGGCAGGTGTCGTCGGGGTGGTCGCCAACTTGCCGCGGTAGATGGGCAGAAGCATCTCAGCCTCGGCGTCAGTCTGTGCGCATAGCGGCACGTTACCGTAGTGACAAGCTCATTTGGGGGCACGACCATTTGGGGGTTGGGAAAACGGCCGTTCTATGCCCACCAAGGACACAGGTTTGGGGGTAGCCGCCGGCACGTGGCGCCCTCGGTGACACGCATTTGGGGGCAGTTTCACACATCCACACTGCCCTTACGCCCTCTTCCCTCCACCCCATGCTGCATTCAAGCAAAGCTCTGGATATCCCTTGCTGTTAGCTTTCCAATGCAATTCGAAGCGTCGAAATCCATGCTGCATCGAGTGAGTTACGGCATATACGCCTTTTACTTGAGACACGGGTTTGGGGGGTAGCCTACGGCGTCAGTGCCACCCTCAACACGGGTTTGGGGGTAGCCTACCCCCAATCGTACCCCCAAATGAGCGTGTCACTACGGTACACAAGTTCGGGGCTCTGACAGGCTTCCCAATGCAGGTCGAATCGTTCCGATACGTGAACCGAAGACTGAGTTGCCGCAGATTCTGTGATAAAGTGTTTTGAGTCGGGTGCCCGCCCACTTGCCGCGGTAGATAGGCGGAAGCTTCTTGGCTTCCGCTTTGGCCTGCGTGCATGGGATCACGTTAGTTAGGAGCTCCGACGGGCTTTCCAATACCGTGCGAATCGTTATGATCCGTGCCGGGTGAGCAAGTTGTGGTGGATGTCGTCGGGCTGGTCGCCTACTTGCCGCGGTAGATTGACGGGAAGCTTCTTGGCCTCAGCGTCAGCCTGCGCGCATGGCGGCACGTTATTCCACAAGTTCAGGGATCTGACGGGCTTCCTTATGCAGGTCGAATCGCTCCGATCCGTGAAGCGAATTGTGAGTTACGGCAGATTATGTGAGGACGTGTTTTAGTCGGTTGCACGCCCACTTGCCGCGGTAGATGGGCGGAAGCTTCTTGGCCGCCGCGCCAGCCTGCGCGCATGGGATCACGTTAGTTAGAAGATCTGGTGGGCTTTCCAACGCAGGTCGATCTGTTCCGATCCGTGCAGTGGGGAGCGAGTTACGGCAGGTTTCGTGAGGGGGTGGTTGAGTCAGTTGCGCGTCCAACTGCCGCGGTAGATGGGCGGAAGCTTCTTGGCCGCCGCGCCAGCCTGCGCGCATGGGATCACGTTAGTTAGAAGAACTGGTGGGCTTTCCAACGCAGGTCGATCTGTTCCGATCCGTGCAGTGGGGAGCGAGTTACGGCAGGTTTCTTGAGGGGGTGGTTGAGTCAGTTGCGCGTCCAACTGCCGCGGTAGATGGGCGGAAGCTTCTTGGCCGCCGCGCCAGCCTGCGCGCATGGGATCACGTTAGTTAGAAGATCTGGTGGGCTTTCCAACGCAGGTCGATCCGTTCCGATCCGTGCAGTCTCATGGCGGGTGTCGTCGGGGTGATCGCCCTATCGCGCAAGGAGGAGGCTTTCCACCGCATGCCGAATCGTTCCGGGTGTCCACACCTTCATCGCCCCGAGCGCCTCCTTGGTGCAGAGGCAAGAGTAGGCCTTGCTGGCCACACACACAGAAATCTACAGACACACGCTAACACACGCACGCACACACACACACACACACAACTGCGGTCCACACGAAACACGCCAAATCATTCCAAGTTGATCAACCTTCATCGCCCCAAAGGCCTCCTTGGTGCGGAAGCAAGGGCAGGCCTTGCCCTCGGCAGCTGGCCACACACGGAAATCTACACACACACCACTGTGGTCCACACTAGACAGTGTGTATGAATTCACACTTCATCGCCTCCAGCTCCTCCTCCGTGCAGAAGCAAGGGTAGGCCTTGCCCTCGGCAACGAGCTGATCTGCAAACTTCTTGTAGATGTCTACACACACACACACACACACACACACAAACAAGTGTGTGTGAATTCACACCTTCATTGCCTGGAGTTCTTCCTTGGTGCAGAAGCAAGGGTAGGCCTTGCCCTCGGCAGCTGGTCACACATACAGAAATCCACACACATAAACATACCACCGTGGTCCACACTAGACAGTGAGTGTGAATTCACACCTTCATCGCCTTGAGCTCCTCCTCAGTGCAGAAGCAAGGGTAGGCCTTTCCTCGGCAGCTGGCCACACACACCGAAATCCACACACACAACACATGGTCCACAGTAAATTTTGTGTGTAAATTCACACCTTCATCGCCTCGAGCTCCTCCTCGGTAGGCCTTACCCTAGGTGCAGAAGCAAGGGCAGGCCTTGCGCTCAGCAGTCACATACACAGAAATCAACACACACACAAACACACACAACACGTGCTCCATACTAAATTGTGTGTGTGAACACGAACACGTGGTCCACACCTTCATCGCCTCGAGCTCCTCCTCCGTGCAGAAGCAAGGGTAAGCCTTGCCCTCGGCAACCAGCTGGTCCGCAAACTTCTTGTAGATGTCGGTGCGCTCCGACTGGCGGTACGGGGCGTGGGGTCCGCCGATGTCAGGGCCTGTTTTGACAGGGTTTGAAAATCTGTCAGAGGTTGCGGGCAAGCAAGAAGTGGTCTACTAATTTCAAAGGCGCTCCACCAGTGATTTCCTTTTCGGCTCTCCACAGCTATTTGGCCGTAGTACGGCTGAACTTTTACCTTGCATACAGCTCAACCCATCCAGTGGATTGTTAGTCTGACAAGGCCGCCGGACAGAGCACGAAAAAACCCTAAACCCTAAACAGCTTTCAAATTACCTATGTATGAGGACAAACGGTCAACAGGAGGTCAACGGTCAACGCATTTAAAGCAAACTCCGGCTATGGAATAATTAATTGAAAAATCATGAAAAGGAAATCACTGCGCTCCACGTGGCGGTAAGGAGCGTGGGGCCCCCGGATTGACCGGTGTCTGGGCCTGCAGCCAGTCGATCGAGAACCCGGAATCGGGTATCTTGATCGGGGGTATCGCGCGTGTGCTCGGTGGAGTGGTGCCGTTAGGGAAACCAATCATGTTCTGTTTGCCCCCGCAACATTGAAGGGAACATGCCGAATCGCCACCGCGCCGAGGCATTTTTTTCACGGAAAGTGTGAACATGTCAATCTTTACACTTTTCGGGGAGAAATTCCAGCGAATCGCCCCTGCAGTGTCCCCCATATTTCCCGGTTTGCCCCCGCAGGCCCCGCTGCGGGGGCTGCGGGGCCGCTAACGACACCACTCACTCTGTGCTTCTTCAACTAGGCGGTAACCGCCCACCCTCGCCCGACGTTAGAGCCTGAGCCATGAGGTGCCACGGGGAATCTGGTAGGCTGGCGCGCTGCGTGGCCTTGCGGGCTCTCCTAGTAGAGCCCCCCTAGACATGTAGTCTACGCCTTGCCTCACGCCCCGGGGTCCTCCGGGCGCGTACGTGTAAAACCTGTAAAACCTGCCACGCCTCCTCCTACTCGCGAGACAATCTGCGTATCCACAAACTGAAACAAACCACCCGAGCCCACACCAAATCACAAAAAATACCCCCCCTCGCCCCACTTGAGAGCCTGGGCCACTTAAGGTCGATAGCATCGCCTCTTCCAACTCGAGAGTCAATCTGCTCATCCACAAACTGAAACAGACGACCCGAGCCCACACCACATCACCCCAGAAAACACCCACCCTCGTCCCACGTAAGGCCGAGCCACTTGAGATCGCGGAGCATCGCCTCCTCTGACTCGCGAGTGGAGCGAGCAGCGTCAGTGTCCTCCACCCTGTGTGAGTGTAAGAGAGGAGGGGAGAGGGACAGAGCGTGATAGAGACAGAGCATGAGAGACAGATGCGAGAGCAAGAAGGAGAGGTGGAGAGAGGAAAAGATACGGAGCACAACACCTGCGCAGCCCCTGCATTGCGCAAGCCCAACTGTCAGGAACACTTGGTTCACTGTCACACACAACCCCTTGGCTGCCTGTCTTCCAGACTATTCCTGACACCAACACCCTCGGAATCTGGTAGGTTGCTGCAGCAAATCCCCCCCCCCTCCCCACCTGAGGATGAACTTGCCGCCCGTCTTCTTCGCGTACAGGTAGTTGAAGAGAGCAGTGCGGGCACCACCGACGTGCAGGTTGCCAGTGGGGGACGGCGCAAAGCGCACGCGCACCTGACGATGGGTTGGGCGTGTGTGTGTGTGGCTGCTGTGTGGCGTGCGGCACTAGTGCGCGTGCGCGCGTGTGGTGCGCGTGTTTGTATGTGCTTGGCGTGGGCACGCTGGAGACGTGCGCACACCAGCAGCATGTGCATGTGCATGCCCAGTAGTGGGGCTGCTTGTGGAGGGGGGGGCTGGCTGGTGGCACAGTGCGCCCTGATGAGTCACGTCCATGCACCCTGCATGAGCACTGACCTCGGAACCAGTGGCTGGCTTAGCGACAGCGGGCTCCTTGGTCGCGGCGGCGGCCATGCATCGCACCTGGGGCCTGCGTGCATGGCATAGGCGTGGGCATGCGGCGCGAGGCGTGCATGCAACCAACCACCATGCGACCGATGACCTGCCACCCGATGACAGCCCACCTGCAAGCTCCCGACTGCGAGCAGTGGCGCAAGGGATGTAGCATTTATCAGTGGGGTTTCGATTGTGACGATTTGGGTGTTGGGAGAAGGCTGTGGTGGGCTGCAAAACCAGTGCACCACAGCATTCCTCCTCACCCGCACGCGCACCACAACCGCCGGCCTTCTGAGTCCAGAACAGAAGGAACGCATAACGGAGGAGCGCATGGAGCAAGCCATCGTGACGGACTGAGGGCGTCAGGGACGCAAGTTTGACGAGGGAGAGAGTGTGGAGAATCGTATCCTCTCGATGATGCAACCTGGCCCCTCCAATCCAGTAAGATGAGGAATTATTATTGGACTGGCCCCACCAGAAACAGGCCCACTGTCTTCGGATCACAAAGGCACAATTCTTCTTCACACCCCACTCCTCCTGCGACTCTGCCAAGTAGGCAGCTACCTGCCTACTACTCCCCAATCGCTGCGTACCACGAAGTCAACGCTATCCCATCACACACATCGCCCAACCCTCGATCGTGCGGCACTGATCCCTGGTCGACGAAGCCATGCAGTGCCTTCGCCAATCAACGCAAGTGCAGGGCGCGAGCAAGCCTGCATGTGGTGTCAACAGGAGGAGCGCTGTGTTCGTCCCACGCAGGAGTGCTGTGGCCGTGAACGCTGTGAGCGCATGCATGCGAGGTTGGGTTGGGTGATTGGTGGTGGATGGAGCACGCGCATGGGTGATGTTTTGGGTGGCCATGCACCACCAGTTTTGCATGCATGGGGGCTTGCTGGACCCCGCAACATGGGCAATGCCGCCCCGCAGGTGTGGCTCATGTGGCCTGTCTGCGGGTGGGCATCAAGGCCTTTCAAGGCCTTGATGCCTTCAAGAAGTCCTGCATAACACACACACACACACACACTCACCGGCAGTTCTTTGACAACCTGTTCGGGAAGAAGGGGGCATCCAAGGCGCCGGCAAGGGTCGTTCGTCCGACGATTGTGCTGAAGGTATGCTGAGACACAGGGTGCTACTGGGGTAGTACACGGTGCTACTGCCACAACAGCCGAATAGTCGAATGCTTTCGGTGCGAACGCGCATGCAGCAACGCGCCACTTCCGCACTGCCGCGCCGGTCGACTGGGTGGGAAGGGGTCTGCAATCGTCTGAATGTTCCTCGTTCACAGGCCCCACACCCGCACCCATTCCTGCAACCGCCCAACCACCCTCCTGAACACACAAGTAACTAGTACCAAGTTACACAGGGTTTCCAGCTAAGCAGGCTACTCTTCTACTAGAGATCAAGTAACAAGTAACAAGTAACACGGGGCTTCCAGCTAAGCAGCTACTCTTCTAGAGATCACCCGCCGATATTCCAGCACACTTCAGTATACTAGAGTACCGCCTGAACACACATGGTGGAGTACACCCTCCTCTCAACACTGCTCGCACCGATCTTCGGAGGTGACATCGCGTACCAGGGATTCGGCTTTCCTTCAAACCCACCCCGCGAATCATCTAAAAAACCGTCAACGCACCTACAGCCGTCCGGCACGATCCCTATCACCCGCCTTGCAATCTGTTGCCGAGGAATTGCGCACAACACGGATCACAGTTTGCTCGATCATTTCAACAACCCCGTCAACACCGCCCTACTGCTGCTGACACGCCCCCCACACCCAACGACATGCAGCCGTCCTTCAACATCCCCATCACCCTGCTCGCGATCTATGGGGGGGACATCGCACTCCAGGGAGTCAACACTCCCCACCGCCCATCCCTTTGCACACCACACACCTGGCATTGCTGCTGCTAGTTCTGCTGCTAGTGCTGCTGCACCTGCTGCTGCTGCACCTGCTGCTGCAACTGCTTCTGCTTACGCAGCAGCTGCTGCTGCTGCTGCTGCTGCTGCTCCTGCTGCTTCTGACAACAAGCCCCATACCCCCCACACCGCACAGCCGTCCTTCAACATCCCTATCACCCTGCTCGCAATCTGTGGAGGAGACATCGCGCTCCAGGGAGTAAACGCCGGAGCCGTGATTGCCGGAATCCTGGGAGTCTTCCTGACCGTCCAGGCAACGCGCGTCAAGTGAGTTGCAGAGTTGAAGAGCCGGAGGTTTCACAAGAGAGAAGAATGCAGACAGAGAGAAAGAAGGGGGAGAGGTAGTCAGGAAGTCGACGCCGGCGCCGTGATTGCCGGAATCCTGGGGGTGTTCCTGACCGTCCAGGCAACGCGCGTCAAGTGAGCTTGTTTTCTGAAGTGACACTGTGTTGGTGCTGCATGCTGTAGTGCAGCTGTGGTGTTGCTGTTCAGAGGGCCCATCCACAGCGCATTGAAGAGTCACCCCTACCTGTGATTGCTAGAATCCTTGGGGTGTTCCTGACCGTCCAGGCTATGCGCGTCAAGTGAGTTGCAGAGTTCAAGAGCTGAGGTTTTGTAGAGTCGAAGAGAGAAGAAGGCAGAGAGGGAGGGGAAGAGGGAGGCAGGGAGTCGACGCGGGCGCCGTGACTGCTGGAATCCTTGGGGTGCTCCTGACTGTCCAGGCAACGCGCGTCAAGTGAGTCGCAGAGTTGAAGAGCTGAAGGTTTGAAGAGCCGAAGAAATATGAGTGCAGAAACTTCCCCACGACCTCCGCAGGTTTGTGTTCGACGACGAGGCGCTGGGGGTTGTGTCATCGGGGCAAGGTTGCTGGCAGATACACCCTGAACCCTAGGCCCTCATCCTCCCCGACAACCTCCCCAAAACCTCCCCAGATTTGTGTTCGACGACGAGGCGCTGGAGGTCGTCATTGGGGGCAAGGTCGCGGAGGGCGAGCTGGAGGATGCTGAAGAGACGGACAACGTGTTCACGGGTGGACAGAACAGGTGAGGCCACCACCACAAAGACGACAGTAACGGCCACAAAAGACAGCAGCAGCAGCAGCAGTAGCAACAACACCTGCAAGAGCACCCGCAACAACACCTGAGAAAAGGCAGCAACACAAAACAGCGAACGCCAACAACCAACAACCAGCAACCAACAGCCAACAGCCAACCACTACCAACAAAACAAAAACAAAAGCAGCAGCAGCAACAACATAAAAAAAACACCATCAGCCAACATCCACCAACAACCAACAACAACCAACAACAAGCAACAACAACCAACAACCATACAAAAAATAGCAGCAACAGGGACAGCAACACAATAACAAAAAAAAAAGCAAACGCAATCAACCAACCAACAACCAAGAACAACCAACCAACAACCAACAACAACCCACAACAATAAACAAACAACCAACAACAACCAACAACAACCAACAACATCAACAGCAACCAATAACAACCAACAACCAACAAAAACCAACAACACAGGTGGACGTACGACTCGTTTGTCAACTGGGAGATGTGGTGGCCCGGGTTCCCCATTCTCTTCTTCTTCAAGGTCGGTTAAAACAAGGGGAAACCTATTGACTGACAGGCATGCGAACAGAGACAGACTGACTGATTGACCGACTGACTGACTGACTGACTGACTGGTAGGCAGGCAGGCAGGCAGGCAGGCAGGAAGGCAGGCAGGCATGGAGATGTGGTGGCCCGGGTTCACCATTCTCTTCTACTGCAATGCCACTTCAAACAAAGGGAAATTGACAGGGACCGAGACAGAGACAGACAGACAGACAGACAGACAGACAGACAGACAGACAGACAGACAGACAGACAGACAGACAGACAGACGGGCGGGCAGGCGGACAGAAATGCAGGAAGGCAGAAGTGCAACAAACCAAACAAACAAAACTGCTCTGTACTCAACAGCACAGACAACGATCTCTCTCAATGGAGCGCGCAAACAGAGAGGGCACATGCACATTCGACCTGCTATGTGCGGCGACAGCCCCCTCCCCTTCCCCCCCCCTAGTCGCCCCTAAACCTTAAACCCTAAACCCTCAATCCTTGGCCCTGTATTCTGAACCCTGGAGCCCCCCTCCTCCCCCCCTTTCCCCCTGTGGTGCGCTTTATATGCAGGAGACCCAGACGACACCCTCTCTCAATGGAGAGCCAATGGAGGGGGCAAACCAAGAGGTGCCCTGAATCCTGACGCTGCCCCCCCCTCCCCCCTCCCCCCTGTGCTGCGCTTTATATGCAGGAGACCCAGACGACGCCCAAGGGACAGATCCACTTCCCCCCCCCCCCCCATCCCTCCTCCCTACCCTAAACCGTTAACCCTTAACCCGCCCCCCCCCCTTCCCCGCTGTGCTGAGCCGTATTCAGGAGACCCAGACGACACCCGAGGGACAGATCCACTTCTTCCCCATCATCTTCGACGGAAAGGTGTGGGCGTCTGTGTGTGTGTGTGTACGTGTGTGTGTGTGTATGTGTGCGGCCATCACGATCACGCCAGGGGATGTGCCGTGCTGTATTGTGATGTGCTGTGCCGCACCCCTGCGCTATGTGTTTTGCTGCGCCATGTGCTGCCATGTGCTGGGCCATGTGCTGCGCCATGTGGTGTGGTGCGGTGCGGTGCGGTGCCATACTGTAGTACTGCTTTGCCTTGCCGATTAAAAAAATCGGAATATATCGCGGCAAGGTCGATTTCTTAAAAATATTGCCGAAAAAAGAAACGCCAAAGTGACGTCAAAACGGGGGGAAAAAAAACAATCCCGCGGCAAGGCACTTGAATTCTAAACAATTGCCCTCTTTATAAGGCAAGGCAAAGCGGTACTACGGTATGCTGCACCCCTGTAGCGTGTGGTTGGGTGATGCGGATTCGGCCTTTGCGACACACGTGCCTACCAGCTGCCTACCAGCATCCCAACGTCTGTGAGGCGCGCAAGTGAAGGCGGTCGTGACCGCCTCAGGCGATCGGGGGTGCACCTCGGGCGGGGGTGGGCGCCCAAGGCGGTCGAGCCGCCTGAGGCGCCGCCTGAGGCACGCAAGTGAAAGCGACGTCTGAGGCGTGGTAGTGCGTGCGTGCGTGTGTGTTGTGGGAATGTGTTAGGGCGTGTGTGCGTGTGTGTTGTGGGCGACAATGCAGGAGCTCCACGTCTGTCGACAACGAGCGCCGGGGCGACTCAGGACAGCCCTCGACCCTCAAACCTGCCTCAAACCCGAAAGCATGCACCCCACGCAGGACCACGCCTTCGAGCGCTCTGGGAACTCGCACAACCCTGAAACCTACAACCAAAACCATGTAACTGAACCCTGAAACCATACCACTGAACCCCGAACGCCTGCTCCCCACGCAGGAGCTCTACGACGTCGTCGTTGAGTGCTGCGCCAACTCGCAAACCCCTGAAGCCTAGAACTGAAACCATAGCACTGAACCCTGAACGCCTGCACCCCACGCAGGACCACGCTAGCGAGCGCTCCGGGAACTCGCAAACCCCTGAAACCTAGAACCGAAACCAAAGCACTGACACCCAAACGCCTGCACCCCGCACAGGAGCTCTACGATGTCGCCGTCGAGCGTTGCGGCAACTCTCAGAACTCGCTGCCCAAGTAAGCCAAGGGCACCGCCAACGCGCGAGCCTTGTCACTCGGCGGCGCGAACAGCTGTTGTGCAGTTGTGGCCACCAAGCAAGACGGAGCTGCGCGCGTGGTTGGGTGCAGCTTGTGTTGGGACGGGGCAACCTGGCATGTGCAGGAGGGGGAAGGCAGGGGAGCAGGGGAGATGCCCACGCCCCACCCCAAGTGGCGAGCCAGCTGATTGTAGTGCTCGGTCGCTTAGCGCCAAGCAAAGGCAAAGTCGAATTCATGCACTGCCTGTTAAGTGCGTCACGCACGGAAATAAAACGGAGACGGCTGCGCGCAGTCGAGCGTCGCGCAAGGTTGGTGCCCAAGTAAGCCAAGGGCACCGCCAACACGCCAGCTCGGTCGCTCAGCGGCGGGAACAGCTGTTGTTGAGGTGGGGCCACCAAGCAAGACGGAGCTGCCCGCGTGGTCAGGTACAGCTTGTGTTAGGACGGGGCAGCCAGGCATGTGCAGGGGGCGGGAGACAGTGGAGCAGGGGAGATGCCCACGCCCACCCCAAGTGGCCAGCCAGCTGTTTGTAGTTAGTGCTCGGACGCTTAACGCCAAACAAAGGGCAAAGTCGAATTCATGCACTGCCCGTTAAGTGCGTCACACACGGCTGTAAAGGCACAACAAGGAGGCGGCTGCGTGCATTCAAGCGCCGCGGCAGGGTGCCACCAACGTGAGCCTGGGCGCCGCCAACGCGCCAGCTCTGTCACTCAGTGGCGGTAACAGCTGTTGTTGAATTGGGGCCACCAAGCAAGACTGAGCGGCGCGTGTGGTCGGGTGCAGCTTGTGTTGGGACGGGGCAGCCTGGCTTGTGCGGGGGGGCGCAGGGGGGCAGGGGAGATGACCACGCCCCACCACAAGTGGCCAGCCAGCTGTTTGTAGTTAGTGCTTGGACGCTTAACGCCAAACAAAGGGCAAAGTCCAATTCATGCACTGCCTGTTGAGTGCGTCACAGTTACAGTTACATTGGCTTTCCAGCAAAGACTACCTCTAGTCCTAGTACCACCGCCTAGACCCAAGTCCAGTTCTGGCCCTAACAATTACTTGTGAGGGGCGATAGCCACCAGCCGGCTGCCTGCCATAGTGTAGTCCTAGAGCAAAAAGGAGAGCTATTGTGCGACGCCTCCAAAATAGGTCCTAACTGCTTCCAGGGGATAGGGGGTCGAGTGGCGCTGGCCAATCTACTTGACCGCCGAGGTGGAGGGGTCGGCGCCTGAGGGGCAGCCGGATCGTACACCACGGCTCTCCACCCGACCCTATCCTGAGCACGCTCAAACGCCGTGTCCGAAAAAGTCTTCTAATTAGAACGAGTGCCACTAGTTTCGCCCAGCTGCTGAATCAGTAGCTTAAGAAAATAGTGTCGGGAGGAGGCTGGAGGCCGGTCTTGCTGCCGAGCCACATCCATTGTGCAGTCAAAAGTCGTACGAGGAAGACGAGAAGCTGGCATGTGCATCACATGGCCTAGCCACTGCATTGATCGCTTTGCCACAAGGCTCTCAATTGGCTCAGTGTCGCACGCCTGCCGGAAATAAGTTTATCTGTGCCGTTCGACCATGCGTACGCCCAAAATGCGACGAAGGCAGTTAGAGTGGGCAAACTCTTGAGTCAGTTGTGTTTTAGAAGGGGCCCATGTTTCGCAGCCGTTAGTGGGGCAGCACGAAAGTGTTGTAAACCCGCATCTTAGACTGCACTTGCATCTTCTTGCTGGCCCAAATCTTATCAAAAGACGCGAACACGCCCAGCGCGCGACCGACACGCACACCGATCTCCTTCTCCACACCACCACTCTGGGTTATCCAACTCCCTAGATACTTAATGCAGAGACGGTCTTCACTTCACCACCAGTCAGCGCAAACGTGGGCAGATCCGCATCAAAATCTGCTGGCAAAATCATCACTTCTGTCTTGGCGGCGTTGATTTGCATGCCAAAGCTAGAGGACACTTTGTCAAGGATTTTCAGCATAAGCGCCAACTGAGCTGGGTCATGCGAGAACAAACATAAATCGTCGGCATACATCAGCATTACTATGCGCTCAACCGACGACGACAACACAGAGCCGCCGGCTCGGGTCACGACTGACACGCCAGCCCCCTCTGGCATCATGTCTAGCGCCTGTTTCACTATGTGGTCAATAAAAACATTGAACAACACAGGAGCAATGACGCACCCCTGTCGCACACCAGACGACACGGGGAATTCGTGCCCGATTTTCCCAGCCAGCCGCACGGCAGCTGCGGTGTTGGTGTGAAGATCCTCCAACAGATCAATAATGTACGGATGAACACTATATAATCTAAGGACTCTCCACAGTGCCGCACGGTTTATGCAATCGTAAGCTTTAGAATAGTCGACAAATGCCACAGCCATGCATTGTTTGTACTCGGCATGTGCCGCGCTCAGCGAGCGCAGAGTAAAAATCGCATCAACAGTGCCTCTGCTTTTTCTGAAACCACACTGAGCCTCATGCAACTGACCATCATCAAGTGCGTCACGCACGATTGTAAACGCATATAACAAGCAGACGGCTGTGCGCAGTCAAACGCCGCGGCAGGTCGCTGCCCAAGTGAGCCAGGGCACCGCCAACGCGCCAGCTTGGTCACTCTGCGGCGGGAACAGCTGTTGTTGAGTTGGGGTCACCAAGCAAGCAGGAGCTGCCCGCATGGTTGGGTACAGCTTATGTTGAGACGGGACAACCTGGCATGCGCAGGAGAGGGGCAGGAGAGCAGTGGAGCATACGCCCACGCCCATTAGGCCACCGTCAGCTGCAGTAGCCAGTCTCCACGTGTTTGCAGGGACTGGGTACAGTCGAACTCGCTGCTTCTTACGTGTCACACACGACTGTAAAATCCATCGTCGGGAAAAGCTGCTTGTTCGAGCTGCGCGAGCGAATTGCGCGGGCGAACGCTGTGGCATGCGCAGCTCGTGAGACTCTCACTATCACAGGGAGGCGACGACCACCCCGCAAGCCCCCCCCATGAAGGAAAAGGGGGGTCTCGAGTTGATGATGGGACCAACCGCAAGCACTTCCGAGAGACTCGTGCTGCCAAGTTGACGACACGATACCAAGACCGAGACCCCGACACGCCCCCTGATCCCTAGCAAGCTGGCGCTTGTGTCGTGGGGGAATGAGGGGAGGAGGGCAATTTCCTTCCTTTGACTCCCTGTGACACCGACGTGTCCTTATTTACGCTCCGCACCTAGCAATGAGCTGAGCGTTCAGAACCCGGGCAGGTGAGTGTGGGCACTGTCGGCAGGAGAGAGAGAGCAGTGATTTCCTGTTCGGCTCTACACAGCCAGTTGGCTGTATTCCGGCTGTAATTTGACCTTGCACACAGCTCAACCTATGCAGTGGATTGCAAGTCCGCCAAGCCCGCCAGACAGAGCACGTCAACAGCTTTCAAATGACCTATGTATGAGGACAAATGGTCAACTGGAGGTCAACGGTCAACGCGGTCAAAGCAAAATCCGGCTGTGGAATAATTAATTAAAACTCATGAAAAGGAAATCACTGAGAGAGAGGGACATTTGCTACATTTCCTACTGCACGGGCACCCTGGAATGCGGCTCATGTCTGTGCTTACTAAAGCACACACACCGGCAATCGTTTCAGAAGTCGGGCACTGTTGGCAGCCCTACCAGATTCTCAACGCCCGAGGCGGCGCCTCAGGCGGCGCATTTACTTGCGCGGATCAGGCGGCGCCTCAGGCGCGCCGACCGCCTCAGGCGACGCCTGGTCGCCTGAGACGTTTTGACTGCATTCACTTGCGCCGATCAGACGACGGGGCTGTGGCAGGGCAGCTTCTCAAGTTGGTTGACGGCATCTTCAAAATCTGGTTGTCGCAGCCACAGTCAGTCTGGCTGCCACAGTCAGAACTGGCAGTTGACGGTCCAGGTCTTTGCACGTTCCTAAACTGAACAGAATAGTCGTCGTCGTCGAAAGCGGAACACAACGGGAGCGCCTAGAAGAGTGGTTTAGGGTAAATGGGTTTTAGGGTTAACCCTAAAACCCTTAACCCTTAACTAAGGGTTTAGGGTTTTAGGGTTGTACGGTTTTACGGTTTTAGGGTTTAGGGTTTAGGGTTTAGGGTTCCCAACGACAGGAGTTGCATTGCCATCAGCAAGGAGGCACAACTTGGAAGAACCGTTGGAGCCAGGAGTCGCACGTTGTGAAACCCGATTTGAAATGCGGGTTTCTCAATGCACTTACAGCACCACCTATTACCGTATGGGGCCTGATCCTCCGCGAGGGGCGGGGGAGCGAGAGGGGGGGGGGATACAAAAAATGGTTGAATCGTCTGCGGGATGGGGGGGTCGGGGGGGGGGGGTCCATGGGGGGGTCGTTATTTGTCGATTTCAGTCACGGGGGGGGCAGAAAAAACAGAAAATACAGGCATGCTGAATACCAATCTCCTTCATACAAACGTTCCAAATCAAGCAAAATTTTTGAATTCGGACACCTGGAGGCTGAGATATGGGGGCTCAAAGTGGAGGGGTGGGGTGGTAGGGGTGTGTGCGCAGAAACAAATAAATATGGGGGGTCCAGAACTTTCTTTCCAGTGGGCCGTTTTTGATGGGAAGACCACCATTGGAACCGCCTTGATGAGAGGAGCACGAAGCCACTCTCAGAAGTAACCCTGGGGTAATAGGGTGGGGGTCCCCACCTTCTCAATGCCCTACCCCCCCGCGTGCTCCCTACGATGCACTAAGTGCAACATAGGGGTTTGAGCAACCTTCATGGATTGAGATGGGACCGACGCCATCTGAATCTCCTTGGAGAGAACAGCCAAACACCTCAGGTGAGTCAACCCTGAATTTGCCTGGAGAGTGTGAACTGAAGGATCCACACTCCTTGGTGCCATCCGTCTAGGGGATAGGGGGTCAAGTGGCGCTTGCCAAGTGGCGCCGCTCGATGGCGGACAACCGGGACAACTGCGCTTGGTACTGGGCGGCTGAAAATCTGGAAATTTACCCTGAGCGGCTGTGACGCACAGCGCTACTGATGAACTGGTCCTGATGGGGCGAGGCTATGTGGCAGATGGGGCAGCGGTACGATGGAGAGCACGATGCACGATGGCGGGAATTGCGGCGAGCATGCACCCCCTCTCACAACGATCGGAACTCAAGCAGATTGCGGCTCCTAATGGTTTACTGTGCCTGGATGGAAGAGAGAGACGGATGGCAAGAAATTGAGAAACATGGGAAGCGAGGCACATGCGGCTAGGCTTTGTGAGGAGGTTGCGGCGCAGGGGTTCCCTGCCCCAAGGCGCAGATTATTAGATGGCGACGCGATCGATGCACCAGCGGTGCGGCATGGGGCGAGGCCCACCAGAGGGCGGGCACCATAATGGAGATGGCGGCTAAGAACGGGGAATGCGGCTACCGGGGATATGAGGCTACGGGTTATGCATGCCAGAGGACGGCGGACAAGGCTAATGCGTCACGGCGCATGGGTAAAGAACGGGGAATGAGGCTACGGGAGCTGGCGGGCGCGGCGCACGCATGGCGCGCGCGGCGCATGGGGGTTGCATGGCGGCGCTCTGCGCGTGCATGCATGGAGGAGATTGCTGGCGGGCATGGAAGAGATTGCTCGCGGGCGTGGAGGAGATTGCAGGCGGCAGCATGGAAGCGGATGGCGAGAAATTGAGAAACATGGGAAGCGAGGCACATGCGGCTAGGCTTTGTGAGGAGGTTGTGGCGCAGGGGTTCCCTGCCCCAAGGCGCAGATTACAGATGGCGCAGCAATCAATACACTAGCCGTGCGGCATGGGGCGAGGCGAGGCCCCACCAGCGGGCGGGCACCATAATGGAGATGGCGGTTAAGAACGGGGAATGAGGCTACCGGGAGAGGATACGGGTTACAGATGCCAAAGGGGACGGCGGAACAAGGATCAGCCATAGGTGTCACGGGGAATGGCTAAAGAACGGGAATGAGGCGGGTGGTACGGGTGCTGGCGCGCATGGAGCACGGCGCGGCGCATGGAGATCGCATGGCGGCGCCCATGCATGGACGAGATTGCTGGCGGGCAAACAGGAGATTGCTGGCGGGCATGGAGGAGATTGCTGGCGGGCATACGGGAGATTGCTGGCGGGCGTGGAGGAGATTGCTGGCGGGCATGGAGGAGATTGCTGGAACCAATGGCGGCGGCGGGACTAGTAGTAGTACACAGGCGCACACCAACAATGCGTTGCTGTTACTACCTGGGTGGTATAGGGTGGATCTGGGGGCCCAGTGTCCTGTCTAGGTCCAGTGCGTGCGCGCGTGTGGGGGTTTACCCTCACCCCTACCAGGTAGCCAGCCAGTTTCCCACTGAAACTGAGTTTAAGGTGTCGGGCGCTAGCGCCGACACCGGTCTTATACATCATTACTGGTGTCACACAGACTGTAAGATCCATCATCATCAAGCCATGGTATGGCTAGATTTTGGGGGTGATTTGGGCCATCTGCCGGCAAGTTAGACATTGCGATGGACAGCCCTTACTGTAAGGGAGCCATGCGCCTTGGTCCTGGCTCCATGCATGGTGTATTCAGGGAGTGGGGTGTGGGGGGGTGGGGTGGTCAGACTCCCCCCCAAAATATGTGCCATGCCTGCAGGAAATAAGTTTCTTGCCCCCCCGCCCTGATTTCAGTCGACTTGACGTCCAAATCGCGATTTGGGGAGAGTTTTTTTAATCGTTTTCAGTTTCGCGGGGGCGTCCTTAAACACAATTTATTCGAGTAGGCCAAGGCCCTATACGGTCACCCAGGCATGCCTTGGCTGGAGGTCATCCCAACCTCCACACTTGCTTCCGCCAAGCACCCGCGTTAGGCAAGTCAACCGAGATTGAATTCGAAAATCCAACACATGCTGCAAAGGGCACGTGCGCTCCAGCTGGGATTTGTCCGCATCCCGGGCATCCCGGGCACCCCCACACCCAACCCTTGCACGTGCGACGCCACAAGACAGAGCCGAGCCAGCACACGGTAGCACCGACAATATTGCTTTGCATATATGCCTATCCCTACAGCCGCATAGGCCTATGCTTCGGCCATTCTGACCGAAGTGCCCCTTCGAACCAAACAACAAGTATTCGACCACTACGTATTCGACACTGCCTCAGACCCCAGCCAGCCAGCTGACACGCGTCAATCCCGAGGTCCGCGAGCTGCGATTGGCGGGAGCTGCACTCTGCGCGTGGGCAGAGTGTGAGCATATCGATCGCCTTGCCCAAACGCCTCGCAACCTCAATCGCAGCTGGTACATAGGAGCAGGAGGCGCAGAGGTGGCATCATGATGGCAGCCGGCAGCCCACCCACTCGGAGCGAGACGATGGGAGGCCCGCCCACCAGCGCTGACGCAGCGGCAGCTGCGGACTTCGACATGCGCTCCGTGTCTGCACCCAATCTGCGTCACATGGCATCGCAAGGGAGCGGGCCTCTGATCATGGGCGGGATGCCCCCGGTTGGCATGGGCATTCCAGGGGCCATGCACCCCGCCATGCAACCCTCTATGTTCCCACCGCCATGGGCGATGATACCTCCTTTCCCGGGCATGCCGCAGCCGCCCTGGGCTGGCATGATGCCGCCCTACCCGGGCATGCACGCCTTGGGGCCGCCCCCGCCGCTCTCTGCGTACGCCAACGGGCACGTGCCCTACGGCGGAGCAACAGCTGCGCCCGCAGCAGCAGCAGCAGCAGCAGCAGCAGCGCCGGCGGGCGGCGCCAGCATGCGCCCTGCAGCTGCGGCGGCGGCCACCACCTCTGGTGGCGCATCAGCCGACGGCGACAGGAGCGGCAGCGGAGGCAGCGCAAGGGCCAACGGGCGACACTCCCCAAACGGGCACAGCAACGGCGGTGGAGGCGCGAGGTGGGTCGGCGTGGGGCGGTTGCACGCGCACACGCTGCCGAGTTTGCCTGGTGCATGTGTGCGTGTGTGCGGGTGGGGGTGTGTGGTTGTCTGTGTGCGAGGGGGGCGGCAAATCACGCGAATCACGCACAGCACGCACAGCACGCACAGCACGCTCAACAACCACCACGCCCTACCACAGCCCCCTAAATTGCTACCCCGGCGGTACAAGCTGCACCCACAGTGTAATGTCTCTGTTACAATTGTAATACAGTTTGCGCAAATCGCCGCGCGGCGCAGCAGCTGGCGCAGTTCATTGCCCCCAAACAAAACACTGCAGCACACGAACACACACCAACACACCAACACACAACCTCCACCCTGAACACCACAACCACAGTGGCAGGACCAGCGTCGGATGCAGCGCAAGCGTGCGTGCAGCACAGCAGCAGGCACAGCTCAATCCATGCAACACACACACCAAAACACCAACATTGCAGCACACCAGCACGCATCAACACACCAACACACAGCCTCCTCCCTAAACACCACCACAACAACAGTGGCGGAACAAGCGCAGGGACCGGCGCGGGCGTGCGTGCAGCGCAGCAGCAGGCGCCGCTTGGCGCGAGCGTGCGTGCAGCGCAGCAGCAGGCACCGCTCAGTCAAAAGAAACAAACAAAAACACACAAACCCAGCACCACAGCAGCACTGCAGCACACCAACACTGCATGCCACCACCATCTCCACCTCCACCATTACCACCATCACCACCACCTCCACCACCACAACTACAGCGGCGGAACAAGCGCAGGGACCGGCGCGAGCGTGCGTGCAGCGCATCAGCAGGCGCCGCTCAGTCAAAAGAAACAAACAAAAAACATGAACCCAACACCACAGCGACACTGCAGCACAACAACACGTACCAACACACCACCACCTCTACCACCACCACTACCACAACTACAGTGGCAGGACCAGCGCAGGATGCAGCGCGAGTGTTCGCGCGGCGCAGCAGCAGACACAGCTCAGTGCTCCGCACAAACGTACACACCAAAACACCAACACTGCAGCACACCGACACGCACCAACACGCCAACATACCACCATCAACACCACCACCGCAGTGGAGGAACGAGCGCCGGGTGCAGCTCAAGCTTGCGCAGGGCGCAGCAGCAGGCACAGCTCAGTGCCCCAAAACAAAACACACACAACCAGCACCACAACACCACTGCAGCACACCGACACTGCAGTGCACAAACACAACACCACCACCACCACAACCACAGTGGCGGGACCAGCGCAGGATGCAGCGCAAGCGTGCGCGCGGCGCAGCAGCAGGCGCGAGGCGGTGGAGGGAGTGGAGAGTTGGGAGGTGGGTGGCAGGTGGCATTGCACGGGGCTGTTTTAGTTGGGCTGTGTGGAGGTGGGGGGTGGGGGAAGATTCTTAGGGTTTAGGGTTTTGAGTTTAGAGTTCCGGGTTTAGGGTTTGGGGTTTAGGGTTTAGGGTTTATGTTTAGGGTTTTAGGGTTTTAGGGTTTAGGGTTTATGTTTAGGGTTTAGGGTTAAGAATTTAGGGTTTAGGGTAGGCACGAGGCGGCGGAGGGAGTGGAGAGGGGGGAGGTGGGTGGCAGGTTGCATTGCACGGGGCAGGTTGGTGCTAGTGTGTGTGTGTGTGGTGTGTGTGTGTGTGTTGGTGTGTGTGTGTTGGTGTGTGTGTGTGAGAAGGTGGGTGTGGGACGACTTTGTATTGGGCCCGTCATATTATGCGTGCTCAGGATGGCACACTTGCCCAGAGCCTTCGCGGTGTATGTGGGGGGAGCTCGATTCTTTGCAAGGGCTCTGGGTGAGCACATTGGCGTGATTCTCAGGGTGTTCAGGGTTTAGGGTGTAGGGTTAAGGGTGGAGGGTTTGGTGTTTAGGGTTTGGGGTTAAGGTTTTAGTGTTCAGGGTTTGGGGTTGAGGGTTATGGGTGTGGGTTTAGGGTTAAGGGTTTAGCGTTGAGGGTTGAGGGTTCAGGGTTAAGCCCCTGCTGATTCCCTGCTGATGTGGGACTAACACCAATCTAAACACCCATGAAGCCAAAGGGGGAGCAGGAGGAGGGTTTAGGGTTTAAGGTTAAGTTTTTTTTTAGGGTTTAGGGGCTCACTCGACACCGCCGCCCGTGGATGACACGTGGGGGGGGGGAGGGGGCTTCAGACCAGGCCTCTTGACCCCTCAAAACCATTCCTCTGAAGCCCTGTTATGACCCTCAAAACCCCTCTCCCCCCCTCTTTTTTTTAGGAGGAGGGGCGCACTCGACACCGCCTCCTGCGGATGACACTGGAGGGCGGAGGGTCGCCCCTTCAAACCAGACCTCGGAACCACTCCAAGCAACCTCCTACACACAAAGCCTCTTACAGCAGCTTCTCCCTCGCCCCCGCACACACGCAGGAGGGGGAGCAGGAGGAAGGGCGCACTCGGCACCGCCTCCGGTTGATGTCACAGGTCTGGCGGAGACTACACACCACCTCTTTCAACCCCCATTAAACAGCCCCTCCAAGCCACCCCTCTGAATACCGTGCTTGCTCTTAATACCGTACATGCACTCTCGCCCCCTCAAACAACCAGGGGGTTGAGGGGCGCACTCGACACCGCCTCCGGTTGATGTCACAGGTCTGGCGGAGACTACCCCTCCCCCCCCCTCTCAACCCCCATTACCCCCCCCCCCAAACCACCCCTCCAGGTCACCCCTCGGAACATCTTGCATGCTCCCTCACCTGCGTCAAACAAGCAGGAGGTGGAGGGGCGCACTCGACACCGCCCCCCGCGGATGACGCTGGAGGGTGGACGGTCGCCCCTCCAGACCAGCCCTCTAGCTAGACCCCGATTACACCGCCCCCCAAGCCACCCCTCCAGGCTACCCTTCTGAACATCTTGCGTGCTCCCTCACCCCCCTCAAACATGCAGGAGGGGGAGGGGCGCACCTGATGCCGCCTCCCGCTGACGATGCTGGGGGCGGGATGCAGCGGGGCGACAACCCATATAAACCCCACCTTCAAAAGAAATCCAAGCCACCCCTCTGAACATCTTGCATGCACTGTCGCCCCCTCAAACGAGCTGAAGGGGCTCACTCGACTCCGCCTCCTGCTGATAACACTTTAGGGGCGGGGGTCGCCCCTCCGGACCAGCCCACCAGATCACCCCAGACCCCTAAAAACCACACCTCTTTGAAGATCTGTATAGACCCTCGAATGACCCTCCCCCCCCCCAGGTGAAGAGGCTCACTCCATAGCGCTTCCCGCGGACGATGCGGGGGAGGGCGGACGGTCGCCCCTCCAGACCAGCCCTCTATACCCCTCAAAACCACCCCTCTGAAGATCTGTTGAGACCCTCCAACCCCTCTCCCCCCCTCCCACCCCTTACTTAGGAGGAGGGGCGCACTCGCCACCGCCTTCCGCGGATGACACGGGGAGGGGGGCGGGGGGCCAAACCACCCATGTAAACCCCGATAACCCACCCCTCTGAAGTTCTGTTTAGACCCTCAAACCCCCTCTCCCCCCCTCCCCCCCCACTTGCCCAGGAAGTGGAGGGGCGCACTCGACACCGCCCCCCATGGATGACACTGGAGGGTGGATGGTCGCCCCTACAGACCAGCCCTCTAGCCCCTCAAAACCCCTCTTACCCGCTCTCACCGCCTCCCCCCCCCTCTTACTTAGCAAGAGGAGGGGCTCACTCCACACCGCCTCCCGCTGACGATGCTTGAAGCGGGATGCTGCAGGGCGACAACCCATAGAACCTTAAAAAATACTCCAAGTCACCTTCCTTAACATCTTGCGTGCACTCAAACGAGCAGGAGGAGGGGCGCACTCGACACCGCCTCCCGTGGATGACACTGGAGGGCGGGGATCACCCGGCTGCGTGCCTGGAATCCCAGTCGCTGATTTCGCGCGGCAATGGCAGGTCAGTTTGCATGCGCGCACGCGCGCGTGCACGCACGCTCGCACGCACGCACGCACGCACGCACGCACGCACGCACGCACGCACCAGGCTTTGGGGGGGGGCTGCCAGGCTCTGTCGGTTTTCTTGGCGATGGCCTACCGGACTATCTGGGTTTCCGTCAGATCTCCCTGTGCCCGTGTTTTTGGTTAGAGGATTTTGATTTAATTTCCTGAAGCCGGAAAGTGTGAAACATTCACACTTTTCGCACTTTTGGCGCACTCAATTTTTGCTGGGGCATCATGTGCTTCGGGTTACATCTTCGCAGATTCTCTCTCTCCCACTCACCAGATCCCCCCTGCCTTCTACGTGAACGCCTGATTGCCGCCTCCTTTGACGCCGGAAGGGCCTCAGAGCAGTGGTTCTTGAGAAGGATTTGGGTTTTCATTACTTCATGCTCACGGCCCGGAGTGCGAGGGCCAAGAGGCCCCTTGCGGGGGTCGGGGGGCAGCGCCCCCGGCCGCTCAGAGCATTTTTTAAAAAGAGCGCTGAATTGCACAGGATTTGCTTGGAAACTTGCTCAGCATTGCTGAGTCCTGTGCGCACCTGCACAGCACCTGCACTATATAACTAGATCACGCGCCGGTTGAGCCCACATCCTCCGAGGTGTGCCCGCTCTTCTCCCCCTCCACCGTCTCCACCTATTTCTCCGCTGCTTCACCCTTCTCCCTAGCTAGTAGCTCCACGGTGGAGCCTCCACCAGTTCACCAGCGCCGCGCCCAGCGCTCAGCACCCAGCGCCTAGCTCCACCAGTTCGCCCACCACAGCGCCGCGAGAAAAAATCTTAAAACTGCCCTATATAGGTGTTGGGAAAGTCAAAAAAATATTTTGGACACAGATTCGGAAAGCTCTCGTCGCGTAGATCATTTAGACCTATAACACGTTTCATTAGACTCCGAGGAGTGTTCTTCCCCCACACTCGAATTTTCACAAAACGGTCATTCCGGCTGCTCAGCCGTGAACCGAATTAATTTATGTGCAGCTGGATTGCAGCCAGATGGCTGCGTGCAGCCGGTAACAAAAACACTGCCCTGTGCGCTCTTTAGGCTGACATCCAGTGGTCCCTGGGAAGGATTTTCGTAACTATTTTTTTTGCCGGCTCCAGCAACTTTGACCGCTCATACCAGGCACAATACACAGCGGGTATTCATGCAATGCATGCGGTTGTGCTGCTCTCGGCAAGAGCTTTCCAACGCATCACTCCACGCCCTCACCCACTACGTGTGGGGTGGTTTTCTGGGAAATGGGAAATCCGGCTCGGAGCGGTATACAGCTCGCAGGGGAATCACTGCTGACATCCCTGTTTTCAGGGGCTGCGCACCCTGACCCCCGCTTTTTCTGGCTGCCCCCTCTCCCCATCGGCAAAATGCTCGTTGGTCTCCTTATCGGAATCCGAAAGGCTAGGAAACCCCTGGCACGCACGCGTGCATGCACACACACACGCACACACGCATGCACCACACACACACACACACGCACCACACACACTGCAGGCATTGTTCTCCACACAGCAGCAGATCCAGCAGCAGCAGATGATGCAGCACGCACAGCAGGCGCAACAGCAGGCGCAGCAGGCGCAGCAGCAGGCGCAGCAGGCGCAGCAGGCGCAGCAGGCGCAGCAGGCGCAGCAGCAGGCGCAGCAAGCGCAGCAGGCACAGCAGGTGCAGCAGCAGCAGTACATGTACAACTCGTGGGCCGCTTCGATGTACTCCGGGGGTATGCCGCCAGGTGTGTGTGTGTGTGTGTGTGTGTGTGTGTGCGTGCGTGCATTCATGCGTGTGTGTGCGTGCGTGCGTGTGAGTGGGTATGTGTGTGTGTGTGTGTGATGACCGGAAAGAAGCTAGATAGGTCTGCCGTTCAGAGTTCTGTCATGAAATGTCTCTGTGCATGTGTGCGTGTGTGTGTGTGCATGTGTGTGTGTTTGTGTGTGTGTGTGTGTGCATGTGTGCGTGTGTGTGTGCATGTGTGTGTGTGTGTGTGTGTGTGCCATGCCAACAGCTTCCAGCACACGTTCATGCACATGCACACGCACATGCCTCTGACACAGGCTTGGCCACCAGCGCCGGTTCTGTTGGTTTTCTACTTAATCCCTAGATGGGTAGACAACTGGAGTTTCTGTTGAATACGACTTTCTAAGTTTGAAGTGGAATTTACAGAAGCCGCTTATGGTGCTAGCACCCCAAGATTCCGCTGTCACGCGTTACTGTAATCAAACGAACACTTCTAAAAGTCAGAGACAGCAAAACTCTCCCTACGCGCGCTCACTACCATCAGGGACCACCCAACCCGTCCCCTTCCCTCTTCCTCCCTACTACTCGGTCGTCTGACCCCCTGCCTCTGCATGCCTTTTCACCACAGGCGCAATGCCAGTGGGATCGCCCCCAACACACGCACAACACACTCTCCATCCCACCCACCCACCCGCCCGCCCTCCCACAATGCATGTGTAGGTGCAGAGCGCTGCCATGGTCCCCTCCCCTCTTCCCCCCTACTACTCGGTCGTCTGACCCCCGTGTCTCTGTGCATGCCTTTCCCACAGGCGCCATGCCAACAGGATCACCTCCAACACACGCACATGCACAGGCACACATGCACAGGCACACAAAAACACGCAACGAGAGATCCCACTCCCACTTGCCCCTATGCGTGTCTCTTCATCCCGTGACCCTACATATCCACCCACCCTTCCCCACAAGCGCAATGCCAATGGGATCGCCTCCGACACACGCTGGGCTTCCAACACACACACGCACATGTGCAAGCACAGCCCCCCCCCCCCTCCCTCGTTCCTCTGAGGGTTCAGGGAGTGCGGGTTCAGGGTTCAGGGTTTGACCGCACGTCTTGTCTGCCCACCCACCCTTCCCCATAGGCGTCATGCCAATGGGATCACCTCCAACGCGCGCTGGGCTTCCAACACACACACACGCACATGTGCAAGGACAGCCCCCCCCCCCTCCCTCGTTCCTCTGAGGGTTCAGGGAGTGCGGGTTCAGGATTCAGGGTTTGACCGCGCGTCTTGTCTGCCCACCCACCCTTCCCCATAGGCGTCATGCCAATGGGATCGCCCCCGACACACGACGGGCCGCCAGCACCGGCACACCCTTCCTATACGCGCCGGCCCTCAGCAGCAAACACGCCCGACTCGTCCCCTCCCCTCTTTCCCCTACTACTCGGTCGTCTGACCCCCTGTCTCTGTGCATGCCTGTTCACCACAGGTGCAATGCCAATGGGATCGCCCCCGACACACGCTGGGCCGCCCGCACCGGCGCACCCTCCCTATGCGCGACCGCCACCAGCGGCGCCCGCGCCCGACCCGTCCAACGCCCCTGCCGCCGCGTCGGCAGGAGCTGCCACGGCTTCGGCGGCATCGGCGGGGGCATCGGCGGCAGCGGCAGCGGCGTCAGCATCATATGTGTCGGCGGCTGCGGCGGCGGTCTCGGTCAAGAACCGCGGCAGCCGCGGGGGCAGCCTCGAGGGGCGGCCGGGCGTGTCGGGGAGCGGGTGTGAGAGCGAGGGCCACGCGTTCGCAGGTGCGTTTCCTGTTTGAAAGTAACGATTTAGTTTTGGTAGCGGCTGCGGCTGCGGTCGCGGTCGCGGTCAAGAGCCGCGGCAGCCGAGGGGCGCAGCCTCGAGGGGCGGCCGGGGGGGTGTTGGGGAGCGGGTTTGAGAGCGAGGGCCATGCTTTCGCAGGTGGGTTTTCTGGTGGAGGTTCAAGTTTCGTTTGGCGGCTTCTGAGGGTGGGTGTGGGGGGGGGGGGCGGGACCGGAGCCGAGGGGCAGCCTCGAGGGGCGGCCGGGGGGTGTCTGTTTCCGGCTGTGAGTGCGAGGGCCATGCTATTGCATTTATTTTTATGTTCAAGTTTTGGTTGGTGGCTTCCGGGGGGGGGGGGGGGGGGGTTGGCAGCGGCAGCGTCACATGTGTCGGCGGCTGCGGGGGCGGTGGCGGTTAAGAACCGCGGCAGCCGCGGGGGCAGCCTCGAGGGTCGGCCGGGCATGTCTGGGAGCGGCTGTGAGAGCGAGGGCCATGCGTTCGCTGGTGCGTTTTCTGTTTGAAAGTTCAGATTTGATTTTGGTAGCGGCTGCGGTCGCGGTTGAGAGCCTTAGGGCAGCCTTGGGGAGCGGCCCGTGGGTAGCTGGGAGCGGCGGTGCGTGCCTTATGGGTGGGGGTGGGTGGCTGGGTCTCTTGCAGGCAGATTCGGACGACGGCGGTGCCGAGCGAGGGAGGTGCGTTCGCTGGCGGGTTTATTTTTTAAAGTGCAAATTTGGTTTCGGTAGGAGCTGCGGGGGCGATTATGAGCCACGGCAGCCGCGTGGGCAGCCTCGAGGGGCGGCCGGTTGTTTGTCTTGGAGCGGGTGTGAGAGCGAGGGCCATGCGTTCGCAGGTGGGTTTTCCTTGGTGGAGGTTCTAAGTCTTGTTTGGTGGCGTCCGAGGGAAGGGCGTGTGTGTGGGTGGGTGGGTGGGTGGGTGTGGGGGGCTGCTGAGGGGGCAGCCTCGAGGGGCGGCCGGGGGTGTCGGGGAGCGGGTGTGAGAGCAAAAGCGGTGCGTTCGCAGGTGGGTTCTCTGGTTGAAAGTTCTATGTTATGTTTGGTGGCGTCTGGAGCTGGTTGGTTGGGTGGGTGGGTGGGCGGGGTGGGGCTGGGGGGGGGGTCAGCCTCGAGGGGCGGCCGGGTGTGTCGGGGAGCGGGTGTGAGAGCGAGCGCCACGCGTTTGCAGGTGCGTTTCAAATCCAAGTTGCTTTTCGGTGGCGGCGGTGGTGGTTGGGTGGATGCGTGGGTGGGTGGGGAGGTGGGGCTGGGGGTGGGCAGCCAAGGGGGGGCAGCCTCGAGGGAGTGGCTGGGTGTGTGTGTCGGGGAGCGGGCGTGAGAGCGAAGGCCATGCGTTTGCAGGTGAGTTTTCTGGCGGAGGTTCTCAGTTTTGTTTGGTGGCGTCCGAGGGAGGGTAACCGGCGCAGAGGGGGCAGCCTCGAGGGGCGGTTGGGTGTGTGTCTGGGAGCGGGTGTGAGAGCAAGGGCGGTGTGTTCGCAGTTTTTTTTTCTTTTTTTTCTTTGTGGCGGCGGTGGTGGGGTGACCGGAGCCGAGGGGGCAGCCGCGAGGGGCGGCCGGGCGTGTCGGTGAGTGGGTGTGAGAGCGAGGGCCATGCGTTCGCAGTTGCATATTTTCATTGGTAATTTCAGTTGTTTTTTGGTGGCGTCTGGGGAGGGGGCTCGAGGGTCGGCCGGGCGTGACGGGGAGTGGGTGTGAGAGCGAGGTCGGGGCTTTCGCAGGTGGGGTTTTCTATTGGGAGTTTTTGGTGGCGTCTGCGGGGAGTTGGGGGCGGGGATGGTCGGCAGCAGCGTCGGCATCACACGCATCGGCGGCTGCGGGGGCGGTCACGGTTGAAAACAGCGGCAGCCGCGGGGGCAGCCTCGAGGAGCGGCCGGGTGTGTGCCTGGGAGAGGGTGTGAGAGCGAGGGCGGTGCGTTCGCAGGTGGGTTTTTCTGTTTGAATTAGAAGTTGTTTTCGATGGCGTCCGGGGGGGAAAGGGGGGGGAGGGACGGCAACAGCGTCGGCATCACACGCATCAGCGGTTTCGGCTGCGGTCACGGTTAAGAACAGCGGCAGCCGCGGAGGCAGCCTGGAGGGGCGAGCGTGTGTGTCTGGGAGCGGGTGTTAGAGCGAGGGCCATGCGTTCGCAGGTGCGTTTTCTGGTGGAGGTTCCAAGTTTCGCTTGGTGGCGTCCGGGGTTGGGTGGGTTCATGGTTGGGTGAGGGGGGTGGGGGGGGGCTGGGGGCTGGTGTGTGTGTGTTGGGGGGTGAGGTTGGGCAGCCTTGAGGGTCGGCCGGGCGTGTCTGGGAGCGGGTGTGAGAGCGAGGGCCATGCGTTCGCAGGTGGGTTTTCCGTTGGATTGTTGAGGGTTTCGTCTGATTTATGTAAGTAATTTTCGTATTTTCGTCAAATCTCCTGAGCGTTCAAGTTGTATTCGATGGCGTCCGGGGGATGAGGAGTAACCGGAGCCTAGGGGGCAGTCTCGAGAGGCGGCCCGGGTGTGTGTGTCAGGGAGCGGGTGTGAGAGCGAGGACCATGCGTCCGCAGGTGCGTTTTCTGGTGGAGGTTCTTCGTTTGGTTTGGTGGCTTCCGGGAGAGGGGGGGGGGCAGCCTCGAGGGGCGGCCGGGGGTGCCTTGGAGCGGGTGTGAGATCGAGGGCCATGCGTTCGCAGGTGTGTTTTCTGTTTGAAAGTTCAAATTTGGTTTGGTAGCTGCTGCGGCTGCGATCGCGGTTAAGAACCGCGGCAGCTGCGGCGGCAGCCTCGAGGGGTGGCCAGGGGTGTCTGGGAGCGGGTGTGAGAGCGAGGGCGGGGCTTTCGCAGGTGAGTTCTTCCGTTGGACGTTCAAGTCGTTTTCGATGGCGTCCAGGGTGGGGGTGGGGGGGCTCGAGGGGCGGCCGGGGGTTTCTGGGAGCGGGTGTGAGAGCGAGGGCCATGCGTTCGCGGGTGGGTTTTATGTTTGAAAGTTCAAATTTTGTTTGGTAGCGGCTGCGGCCGTGGTTAAGAACCGCGGCAGCCGCGGGGGGCAGCCTCAAGGGGCGGCCGTGGGCGTGCCGGGGAGCAGGTGTGGGAGTGAGGGCCACGCGTTCGCAGGTGGGTTTCCTGTTTGAAAGTTCAAATTTGGTTTGGCAGCGGCTGCGGCCGTGGTTGAGATCCGCGGCAGCCGCGGCGGCAGCCTTGAGGGTCGGCCGGGCGTGTGTAGGGGAGCGGGTGTGAGAGCGAGGGCCACGCGTTCGCAGGTGCGGTTTCTGTTTGAAAGTACAAAATTTGGTCTGGTAGCGGCGGTGCTACACACACACACACACACACACCACACACAGGCACCCTCAGGGGCATGCATGGCTCATACCCGCCCTCTGGCAGCACTTCTGGAGTGGGCTACACACGCGCACACACACACACACACAGGCACCCTCGGAGGCATGCATGACTCCTGCCCACCCTCTGGCAGCACTTCTGTTGTGGCCTACACACACACACACACACACACACACATACATACACACACACATACACATACGCACGCATAGGATTGTGGGGAGCCGTACATCTTGCCCTGAAATGTACGCACATACGCTGTATATACGTACATCCGTACTAACGCTGTACATCCGTACATACGCACCAGTGGGAGGACGCTCGGCACACTCACAGCTGCCTCGTACATCAGTCAATGTGGGAGTGAGTTATGCCGTTTGAAAGCTGTATTTGCAGTGTATCGGGGAGCATCGTTACTCTCGCAGTGATCATCATGCAAGCTACGAGTTTCAGAAGTAAGTACTGGTCAAAAGTTATGTTGATGTACGAGCGGCTGCATGCCTTGCGGGAGCTCAGTGCCCCGCGACCCTCCTCCTCCCTTCCCCTCCCCTTCCTCCTCCCCTCCTCAGTTAAGTCCACGACCTGGAAGCTTATCTCCTCACACTCATTGTCCTCCACGTTCACAATCTTGCTGATGCCAGTGTTGCAAGTTGGGGCTAGTGAGGACTAGTGAGGGCTGGTAATACGCGTGCGCGCATGCCTGGGCGCCATGCGGTCATGCACATGCACCATGCATGCCCCCCCCCCCACACACACACACACAAGTACATCGCTTATATGCATCTCGAATAGTATATGTAAGTAGCGGGAGAGGACGGGGGCCAGTTGACGAGCCGCAGCAGTCCGATGCGAGAACCGATTCACACTTCCGGCTCGAGGTCGCTAGACCAGCAGGCCCCCAGCGACCGTCCCATGGCATCGAGTCGCCCCTGTGTGAGCCCCCTGTCCTCCTAGGGTGACAGAGCGCGTCACTTTGTGGCGCGCACTCCACACAGCCGCAAAAACCGTACAATTTGCATTTTTCAGTGCGTACATCTTCCCCTGAAATGTACGTACATACGGCGTATTGTACGGACATACGGTTGTACGCCTCCCCACAACCCCACGCACGCACGAATGCACACACACACACACACACACACACACACACACACACACAGGCACCCTCGGAGGCATGCATGGCTCATACCCTTCCTATGGCAGCACATCTGGAGTGGGCTACACACACACACACACACACATGCAGGCACCCTCGGAGGCACCCTCGGAGGCATGCATGGATTATACCCTCCCTCTGGAATCACTTGTGGAGAGGGCTACACACAGAGAGAGACAGAGAGACATTCGTTACAGTTCCCACCGCACGGGCAACCTGGATTGCGGCTCATGCCTGTGCTATATAAAGCACACACACCGATAATCGTTTCAGAAGTCGAAAAACACCCATGGATCTTAAGTCCATTCGCCACGGGTGACCAACCATATGCGCTAGTAAGAGAGGATATCCATGGGCTTGGGGATTTTACTTCATGGGTTCTTGTATCATTGGCTTTCATCATAAAACGTTCAGTTGTAGTGTTGCTGCGTGTGGTTACGGTTGTGGTGGGGCTGTTGCCACACACACACACACACACACACACACGCAGGCACCCTTGGAGGCATGCATGGCTCATACCCACCCTCTGGCAGCACTTCTGGATTCGGCTACCCTTCAGGGGCAGCAGCATCAGCGGCGGCAGCGGCAGCGGCGGCGGGGGGCAACCCTAAGCGTGGCGGGCGGAGGTCTGTCAAGGAGTCCAAGGTTCGTTGGGGGGGTGCAGGGCCTGGGATCCAGCCAGCGTTAGTGTTGGTTTGGATTGGGTCTTGATGGTAGCAATGGGCTGGGATGGTAGCTATGGACTTGGCAGCAAAAGTAGCAGCAGCGGCGGCAGCGGCGGCGGCGGTGGCGGGGGGCATCCCCAAGCGTGGCGGGCGGAGGTCTGTCAAGGAGTCCAAGGTTGGTGCAGGTCCAGCTGGTATTAGGCTTGGGGTCTACAGTTAAGGGTTTAGGGTTTACACCTTGGCAGCGACAGTGGCAGCAGTGGCAGCAGCAGCGGCGGCTGCGGCGGCGGGGGGGAACCCCAAGCATGGAGGGCGAAGCTCAGTCGAAGAATCCAAGGTTGGTTCAGGGCTTGGGTAAGTGTCGAGGTTTCAGGATTAACGTCTCTGCGGAAAAAGCTTAGGGGATTACCGTAGTACCGCTTTGCCTTGCCGATTATATAATTCGGAAAACGTCGCGGCAAGGCCGATTTCTAGAAAATATCGCCGAAAAAGTCAAAAAAACGCCAAAAGTGACGTCAAACGGGAAAACAAATCGGGGACAAATCCCGCGGCAAGGCGCCAAATTTCCAAACAATTACCCCCTTTATAAAAGTGGCGTCAAGGCAAAGCGGTACTACGTTCAGCGGCAGCGGCAGCGGCGGCGGCGGCAGCGGGGGGGGGGGGGGGAAGCGTGGCGAGCAGAGGTCGGCCAAGGATTCAGGGGTCGCTGGGTTTTAGGGTTTAGGGTTTAATTTTACCCAAGCTGCGGGGGCTGCGGGGGGCGCTTTCGACATCACTGGGGTACACCCGAGCCCAGCTCCAGCCCCAAACCCAAGGGGCTGGTCGGGGCTCTTGTCCTCTTGCGCCAAAGCTGTCTGCGCAAAATGGTTTAAGGGGTTTATATAGGGGTTTAAACTAAACCCTAAACCCTAAACCCTAAAACCCTTAAACCTAAACCCTGCAGAGGCAAATCGGCAAATTTCCTATTTTGTTACAGGGGCAAACAGGAATTTCTTGCTTCCCTTGAAGATACCACTGGCGTACCCCTTCAACTTCAACAACGCGTATTTAAGTTTTAAAATCGAAAACCGAAACCGCCCACACGCAGGTGCGCAAGAACTGTAGCACGGCAAACACACCGTTTCGGCGTAAGAGTACTAGAACGACGGCCAGCCCCTGCGCAACCTTTCCGCTTTGACCCAACAACGCGTATTCAAGTTTTAAAACCGAAAACGCGAGACCGCCCGCTTGCAGGTGTGAAAGAACTGAAGCACGGCGAACACACAGTTTTGGCGCAAGGACAAGAACGACGGCCAGCCCCGATGCAACCTGAAGCCCCTTTTTTTGTCACATAACCAAACACGCACACACACTGAGATTGCGCACCACAAACACACACACGCACACCGCGCCAAAATGTGCAGGTGTGCAAAAACTGCAGCACGGCCAACACACCGTTCTGGCGCAAGGACAAGAATGACGGCCAGCCCTTGTGTAATGCGTGTGGTCTGTATCATGCGAAGAACGACTCACACCGACCGAAGCAGCTGTGGAAGGTAGGTTTTTGATGTGTTTTTCACGTGTGTGCGTGTGTGCGTGTGTGTGTGCGTGTGTGTGGGTGTGTGGGTGTGTGGGTGCTGATTGTTGATGTAGAATTTAGGTGTGGGCTCTAATAGGTGTGGATTGTACCATGCCGAGAACGACTCAAACCGATCAAAGCAGCTGTGGAAAGTGTGTATGTGTGTGTGTGTGTGTTTGGGTTGTGTGTGGATGTGGGATTTAGGTGTGGGCTCTAGTAGGTGTGGATTGACCATGCCGAGAACAACTCACACTGACCAAAGCAGCTGTGGAAGGTGTGTGTGTGTGTGTGTGTGTGTGTGTGTGTGTGTGTGTTTGGATTGTGTGTGGGTTATATGTGGATGTGGAATTTAGGTGTGGGCTCTAGTAGGTGTGGATTGTACCATGCCAAGAACGACTCACACCGACCAAAGCAGCTGTGGAAGGTGTGCTTTGTGTGTGTGTGTGCTTTGTGTGTGTGTGTGTGTGTGTGTGTGTGTGCATGTGTGTTGATTGTTGATCTGGAATGAAGGTGTGGGCTCTAGTAGGTGTGGATTGTACCATGCCAAGAACGACTCACACCGACAGAAGCGCCCATACAACACACTCACACACACACACACACACACACACACACACACAGACACGTACACATACACAAACACACAGACACAGACACACACACACACACACGCAGACACACACAGACACACACAGACACACTCACAGACACACACACACACACACACAGACACACACACACACACACACATACACACACACATACATACACACACAGGAGGACCAGGGAGGCATGCCTGGCACGAGCAGCGGCGCCCCTGCAATTCTTTACACACACACACACACACGTGCACACACACACACACGCCCCACACACATACACACACACACACACGCACACACACACAAGACACACACACACACACAAACACATACACACACACATACACACACACACAGGAGGACCAGGGAGGCGCGCCTGGCACGAGCAGCGGCGCCCCTGCACTTTTACACACACACACACACAAACAAATGCACACACACGCACGTGCACACACACACACGTACACACACACACACACACGCACATGCACACACACACACAGGAGGACCAGGGAGGCGCGCCTGGCACGAGCAGCGGCGCCCCTGCACTTTCACACACACACACACACACTCAAATGCACACACATGCACGCGCGCACACACACACACACAGAGAGAGAGAGAGAGATATCGTTACAGAGAACTCTGCACGGCAGACCTAGATAGGCTGTTTCTAGTCATCAATTGAGGAGATTCCGTTTGAAGGCGGGAGACCAACCGTGCGCCAGCAAGAGGGTGAAAAACCTCATTCGTAAAGCAGTGGGGGAAAGGGGCAGTGGCGGGTCATTGACGGCTGTGTTCATCAATCCGCCTCGACTGAGTTTAAACTAGGTGTCGGCAGAAGGACTTCCACAGTTGTGGAATTCATGCTAAGATGATCCACTTGGTGGTGACTCGCTCGGCGAACTCGGGGCGCTCGGGGATGTCGCGTGTGAAGTTGAAGAGATGGATGTTTGCGGAGGGCGTAGAACGTGACGGAGTGGGCGCAAAAGTCATCGGCTTGAGCCGGAAGAAGGTGATGGCGCCGCCAGCATAGAGCGAAGTCGTGTCCGAACAGCGGTAGTCGTGCAAGTGGGAGGCAGTGGGAGGGAGGCAGCGGGAGGGTAGTCGGAGGGAGAGGGTGAGGGCGAGGGAGGGTTAGGAGGGGCGGGGGGCACAGGATGGGGTGGGGTGCAGTGGGGTTGGAGGGGTGGAAGACAGGAGAAGGGAGGGAGGAGAGGGGAGAGAGGAGGGAGCCACACTGTGGCCCGGCCACATGGCACATACATAGGCGCTGGTAGCATGGGGGGGGGTGCATGGGGTGCATGTGCGCACATGGGGCGCATGGGGAGGGGCAACTCCATGTGACGAGCATGTGGGTGTATGGAGGTCGATGGGGCAGTAGTGGGATAAGCGGTGGGTCTCTTGAGGTGGGGCGTGGGGTCGAATGAACGACTGGGCGGTGGGCGGTGGGCGGGACGGTGGCGGCTGGAGGAACTCGGTAGTTCAAGTTGAGCGCTGGCTCGGGCCGCATAGCGGTCGAAGTGATGGCACTGAGATACCTGGGCTCCGTTGTCTGAAGCTGCAGAGCTGCGAGGGGAGGGAAATCTGTGCGGTAGGGCGTCGCGTGTTTTTTGCCATGTGGAGGGCGTGCGAGAGAGTGCGGATGGACTGAGTTCCTGGATGCATGCGTCGACTGGCTGCTGAATTGGCAGCCCGACGATAGGGGGCGTACGGAGGAGGAGAGGCGGCGAGAATCGGCGGCGGCATCGGTGAAGGGGGGTCGACGTAGGCGGCGGCGATGACTGCGCGGGCGCAGCGCCCACAGAGTGGGGCGCCCCCCCACACACACACACAAACACACACACAAACACACACACACACACACACACACGCACGCACGCACGCACGCACATACACACACACTCACACAGGAGGACCAGGGAGGCGCGCCAGGCACGAGCGGCGGCGCCCCAGGTGCAGGTACATACCTGGGTTTAAGGGTTAGTAGGGTTTTAGCAGGGTTTAGTAGGGTTTAAGTAGGGTTAAGTAAGGTTTAAGTGGGGTTTTAGTAGGGTTTAGTAGGGTTTTAGTAGGGTTTAGTAGGGTTTCAGGGTGTTGGTTTTCAAAGTCATTCTGTGCGCCTCATGTTCAGGTACAGAACCGGTTTTAGGGTTAGGGTTTAGGATGTGGGGTTTGAAGGTCATTCTGTAAATGCTGGCATCTTAACCGTTAATGCTTAACCCTAAACCCAAAGCCCTAAACTCCAAACCCTAAACTCTGGACAGTTTGGTCCAGACCCTGGCACAAGCAGTGGCACCCCAGGTGCAGGTGCGAACACAGGTCGTTTGTTCCGCCCCAAAACCTAGACCCTCAACCCTAGACCCTACACCCTAAACCCTTAACCCCAAATCCTAAACCCTGATCAGCATTTCCCAGAGCCTGGCAGAAGCACCCCAGGTGCAGGCAGGCAGGTGTATCGCTCGGTTCAACCTAGGTTTCACCCTCGTAAAACCTGAACCCTTACCCCCAAACCCTGAACCCTTGACCCCAAACAGCTTGTCCCAAACCCTAATTCCTAAACCCTCAACAAAGCTTGTCCCAGACCCTGGCATGAGCGGCGGCACCCCAGGTGCAGTTGGGCAGGCAGATCGTGCGGTTCACCCTAGGTGTCACCCCCCCTAGCACGCGCATGCACGCACACACAAAAAAAACGCATACACACACACACACACACACACACACACATGCATACACACACACACACGCGCAGGCTCCGCTCCCGGCCCCTCCGGCCGCCCTCCTCCAGGGGGTGCCATGCCCCCTCCTCCCGCCCCAGGGAGCGCAGCAGCAGCGGCAGCAGCGATGGCGCAGCATTTTGCGTCCATGGACCCTGCTGCTGCTGCTGCGATGCATGCTGCTATGCGGGCGTCGGCCAAGGGCGGAGGGGGCGCACCAGGTGTGTGTGTGTGTGTGCTGCTGCTGCTGCTGCTGCCATGCGGGCGTTGGCCAGGGGGGGGGCACCAGGTGTGTGTGTGTGTGTGTGTGTGCTGCTGCTGCCGCTGCTGCAATGCATGCCGCCATGCAGGCGTTGGAGAGGGTGCGCCAGGTGTGTGTGGGGGGGGGGGCTGCTGCTGCTGCTACTGCTGCTGCTGCTGCCATGCGGGCGTCGGCCAAGGGGAGGGGGTGCACCATGTGTGTGTGTGTGTGTGTGTGTGCGTGCTGCTGCTGCAGTGCATGCCGCCATGCGGGCGTCGGCCAAGAGGGGAGAGGGTGCACCAGGTGTGTGGGTGTGGGTGTTTGTGTGCAGTGCAGCTGCTGCTGCTGCTGCTGCTGCTGTGTGTGGGTTTGTGCGTGTGGGTGTGACCCGGCTGCTGCTGCTGCAATGCATGCTGCTGCTGCTGCTGCTGCTGCTGCTGCTGCTGCTGCTGTGGTGCATGCTGCTATGCGGGCATCAGCCGTGCACTCAGCACTCAACACTCAACATATACAGGTGCCCCCCCCCACCCCCCAAATGCCCCCAGGCGAGCCCCAGGCTTCTGAATCCTCACACCTCCCCACACTCGGAAACAAACGTGAAAAAATACTGAAACAAGCAGGAAAACACAAAATAATCTGCACCCCACTTCCCCACACTCAAAATTCCACACATAGGCATGCCGACGCCCACCACCACACACCCTGAAAAACACAAAAAACGGTGACAGTTAAAAGGGGTAAAACAATCTGCACCCCACACATCCCACACTTGACACACGCGCAGGCGCCCGGCACCCAAACAGGATGCCCCCAGGCATGCCCCCAGGTGTCCCGACGCCCCCCACCACACACCTCGAAAAAACATAGAAACGGCAACAGTAAAAAGGGAAAAACACTTTGCACCCCACACCCCACACTCCACACTCCACACCTCCCACACTTGACACAAGCACAGGCGCGCGCCCCCCCCCAAAGGAATGCCCCCAGGCATCCCCCCAGGATTCAGACGCCCCACACCACACACCTCAAAAAAATATAGAAACGGCGACAATAAAAAGGGAAAAAATACTTTGCACCCCACACCCCACACTCCACACTCCACACCTCCCACACTTGACACAAGCACAGGCGCACGCCCCCCCAACGGGATGCCCCCAGGCATGCCCCAGGCTTCCCGACGCCCCACACCACACACCCCCAAAAGCATAAAAAAGATGACAGTAAAACGGACAAAATCAATCCGCACCCCACACCCCACACCTTACACTCCACACCTCCCACCTTTTTAAACACACGCAGGCACCCGTCCCTCCCAACGGGATGCCCCTAGGCTTCCCGATGCCCCCACACCTCCCCAACCACACTAAAACAAACACCGACATCTTGAGAAAGCCAATGCGCTCCACACTTCCCCACACTCAAATCCCACTCCACATTCCACACACACAAGCGCCCGCCCCCCCCAACGGGATGCCCCCAGGCCTCCCGATGCCCCCCACCACACACCCCAAAAAAACATAGAAACAGCAACAGTAAAAAGGGGGAAAACAATCTGCAACCCACACCCCACACTCCAAATCCAACACTCCACACTTCACACGCAGGCGCCCGCCCCCCCCCCAACGGGATGCCCCCAGGCCCCCCGATGCCCCCAACCACACAGTAACAGTAACAGTAACACGGGGTTTCCAGCTAAGCAGGCTACTCTTCAACTAGAGACACCCGCCGATACTCCAGCACACTTAAGTACTAGAGTACCGCCGGCTCCCGGCCGATAGACTATCGCTCCCGCCGGCTAGACTACTCCAAACAGCGGTCTCTGAGAGACATGTCTGGCAAGGAGCATATAGGAGAGGACCTTCCACAAGGTCACAGTAGTGGCCTTGTGGCCAGTCAAGCCGGCAGAGCGGACTGGCGCCGACTGGAACGGTCCCCGCCTGGCAGTGCATGGCTGTCCAGCTCTCGTTTGCATGGGGCTCAGCCGGCGCCCCATGCCTCATGCATGGCCAGGTCCCACCCTCCAGGGGTGCATGGACGACAGAGTTGTCATGGAGGCTGCCTGAAGACCTTCCAACGCCAGTCACCGGCAGACGAGCGACCCCGAGGATGAGCGCGGTGACGAACGCTGCGATTGGTGAAGCGGATTTACTCTGTGTTGCCTCGGCGGTCGCCACCGCTGAAGCCGTGATGGTAGCCCGCCTCCACGGGCAGCCATCTTGACCAATGTCCAGCATGCATTGACGGGCGCCAGCTCCTCCGCTCGTCGATCAACTCGTCGAGATCGGTGCCGCATGGCGTCCTGCATGGGGGGAGGATAAGGGCCGTCTCCCAGCACGGGCCGCGGCAGCGCCGCGGCTACTCGCCAAGCCATGGCAGCGCCGGGCAAGCCGCTCCTGAAGTGTTCCACCGAGGGGCAGTCTAGCAGGAGCCGGGCCAGTCGTATTTTACCCCGCTCGTCAGCGGCACGGAGATCCTCGTCACCAGCAGCGCCGCATTGCTGGGTCCAGGGCTCGGCGACGAGAAAGCGCCTCCGTTAATCGAGCCCCACCACACACCCTGAAAAAAACATAGAAACGGCGACATTAAAAAGGCGGAAAAAAATCTCCACACCCCACACCCCACACTCCACACCTCCCAAACTTCACACACACGCACAGGCGCCCGCCCCCCCAACGGGATGCCCCCAGGCATGCCCCCAGGCTTTCCGATGCCACCTGGCTTCCCCCCGGGTTTTCAGCCCCAGGCTTTTGCCGCACTGATGGCGGCCATGCGGCCATTTGGTAGGTGTCGGTTGCGGCCAGTGGTCCCTGGGAAGGATTTTAGTAATTAGTTTTTTGCCGGCTCCAGCGACTTTGACCGCTCACACTAGGCACAATACACAGCGGGTATTCATGCAACGCATGCCGTTGGGCTGCTCTTGGCAAGAGCTTGCCAACGCACTGCTCCACGCCCTCTCCCACCAAGTGTGTTGTGGTTTTCTGGGAAATGGGAAATCCGGCTCGGAGCGGTATACGGCTCGCAGGGGAGTCACTGGTTGCGGCATGGTTTCTTGGCTGGTTCACGATGGAGCTTTTGGGGGTTATTAGCAATTTTATTTTAGTAATAGACAAACAAACGCTGCGTGGGGTGTCGCGTCAGGCGCCCAGCACCCCAGGCGTTTGCCGCTGGCGGCGATGCAGCCATTCGGTAGGTTCGGATTTTGCGGGGGTGTGGGAAGCAGTTAGGACCTGTTTTGGAGGCGTCGCACAATAGCTCTCCTCTTTGCTCTGGGACTACACGTTGGCAGGCAGCCGGCTGGTGGCTACCGCCCCTCACAAGTAATTGTTAGGGCCAGAACTTGACTTGGGTCTAGGCGGTGGTACTAGGACTAGAGGTAGTCTTTGCTGGAAAGCCGATGTAACTGTAACTGTAACTGGGAAGTGTGGGTTGAGACGGTGTGCACAGCTGGCCACATACAAAAATACCAGGGAAGACAGGGGCGTGGGCGGGTGGGCCTCTGGTCCCTCCGGGGGGTTCCCCAACACGCATGGCGGTTGCCGCACTGATGGCGGCGATACGGCCATTCGGTGGGTGTGGATTTTGTGGGTGTGTGGGAAGTGTGGATTGAGAGCGCGTGCACAGCTGGCGTCAAAACAAATACCAAAGAAAACGGTGGGGCGTGGGTGGGTGGGCCTCTGCCCCCTCCGGAGGTTTCCCAACACCCCAGGCCGTTTTCCGCACTGATGGCGGCGATGTGGCCATTCGGTAAGTTCGGTTTTTGGGGTGTGTGGGAAGTGTGGGTTGAGAGGGCGTGTAAAGCTGGCCACAAAAAATTACCAAGGAAAACGGTGGGGTGTGGGTGGGTGGGCCTCTGTCTCCTCCAGGGGCTCCCTCAACACCGCAGGCGTTTTCCGCACTGATGGCGGCGATGCGGCCATTCGGTAGGCTCGGATTTTATGGGGGTGTGGGGAGTGTGGGTTGAGACGGCATGCACAGCTGGCCGCAAAATAAATAAGAACAAGGAAAACGGTGGGGCGCTGGGTGGGTGGGTATCTGTCCCCTCCGGGGTTTCCCCCAACACCAAGGCGCCTTCCGCACTGATGGCGGCGATGCGGCCATTCGGTAAGTTCGGATTTTGTGGGCGTGTGGAAAGTGTGGATTGAGACGGTGTGCACATCTGGCCTCTCTCCTATATGCTCCTTGCCAGACATGTCTATCAGAGACCGCTGTTTGGGGTAGTCTAGCCGGCGGGAGCGTTAGTCTATCGGCCGGGAGCCGGCGGTACTCTAGTACTTAAGTGTGCTGGAGTATCAGCGGGTGTCTCTAGTAGAAGAGTAGCCTGCTTAGCTGGAAACCCCGTGTTACTGTTACTGTTACTGCACATCTGGCCACGAAAAAAAATACCAAGGAAAAAGGTGGGGCGTGGGTGGGTGGGAGTCCCCAACACCCCAAGGCGTTTAATGCGCTGATGGCGACCATGCGGCCATTCGGTGGGTGTGGATTGTGTGAATGCCCGTGGATGTGTGGAGTGTGGATGAGTACGGCGAGGGCTGGCGAAACAAGGACTGTGGGGCTTGGGTGGTTAGACCTCTGCCCCCTCCGGGGGTTCCCCAACACTCAAGGCGTTTTCCGCGCTGATGGCGGCGATGCGATCGTTCGGCAGGTGTGGATTGTGTGAATTCCCATAGAAGTGTGGAGTGTGGATTGAGAGGTTGAGGGCTGGCGGAACAAGAACTGTGGGGGCGTGGGTGGGTGGGCTTCTGCCTCGTCCGGTGTTCGGTGTGCTGATGGCGGCTGTGCGGCCATTCGGCAAGTTTCCTCCAAAGGGGGGAGGGGGGCAGTGATCCTTGCTATGGCAGTATACTGCTCTGAGCGGAATCTGAGCGGAAGTTTTATTAATTGCTTTGTAGGCTATTCCGCCTTTCCGCTTTTCCGCTCAGCGAAGAAAACAATTGTGCCGAGAAAAAGCGGGAAAAGATAATCATGCCGGGAAAAAGCCGGGAAAAGCTGGGGAAAAGCGGAATAATAATGAATTGCTAAATCCTTCTCAAGGATCACTGGGGGGGGGGTCAGTCTGCCGGATGTTTCTACCAAATGCACAGGCACCAAACATGAAGACCCCCAAAAACAATGATAGCGGGATAGGCGACGCCGCGGCCAAGTTTCCTCCTACAAAAAAAACTCACACCCCACACCCCACACCCCACACGCATGCAGGCGGACCCCCCGGCGTGCCTGTTATCCAAGGGGGCATGCCCCCTCTGCCACCCATCGGAGCAGCAAATGGTGGGGCGGCGGCAGCAGCCGCTGCTGCGGCTGGGCAGTCACAGGCAAGTTTTAGAGTGTGTGGGGTGTGGGGTATGGGGTGTGGGGCATGCATGCCGGCATGGGCAGTCCGCTACCGCCATCAGAGAAGCATCAGCAAATTGTGGGGCCGCTGCGCTGCTGCTGCTGCTGCTGCTGCTGCTGCTGCTGCTGCCGCTGCTGCTGCTGCTACCGCACCCTTTAGGTTACAGAGGTGTCCCTGACTGTACCATCCAGCATCAAACCATACACCGCTAACCCAGACAACCCTCACACACACACACCCCCGCACACTCACTAATGCACTTATGCAAGCTGCCTTTCCGCACAGACACAGCATCCACACTTGCATCCACACTTTCATCCACATGTTCGCAGGCTGAGATGAAGAAAGAGGAGGACTAAAGGGGTGGCTTGCGTGTGCCATGGCTGGCTGGTTGCTGCTGCTGATGCTGATGCTGATGCCGGTGGATGGCTGACGGGCAGGCCAGCAGGCTAGCTGACTGGCTGTCTGGCTGGCGTCTGCTGCTGCTGCTGTTGCTGCTGCTGCTGGTGCTGCTGGCTGGCTTCTGCTGCTGTCTGCTGGTGCTATTGTTTCTGCTGGCTGGCTGCTGCTGCTGCTGTCTGCTGTCTGCTGGTTTTGCTGCTGCTGCTGCTGTTGGTGCTGCTGCTGCTGCTGCTGGCTGGCTGGCTGCTGGCTGGCTGACTGGCTGGATGGCTGAATGGCTGGCATGCAAGCTGGCAAGCTAGTTGATTGGCTGGTTGTCTGGCTGACTGGCTGGCTACTGCTGCGGCTGCGTGTGCTGCTGCTACTGCTGCTGCTGCTGCTGCGTGTGCTGCTGCTGCTGGTGCCTTGGTGCTACTGGCTGGCTGCTGACTCCTGGGTGGCTAGCTGCCGTTGGTTTTGCTGCTGCTGCTGCTGCTGGTTAGCTGCTGGCTGGCTGGCTGGCTGGCTGGCTGGCTGGCTGCTGCTGCTCCTGCAGCTGCTGCTGACCTTGCGGACTGGCCAAGAAAGCTATGGCCGCAGCAGCAGTGGCCAGACAACGAGCTGTCTGCTGCTGACCGAGCTGCCTCACTTTCTGGGCAGTTCCTCTGCCACTCACTGATCCCCTCGCACGTCTGACCCCGCGGGATGATGGGCGCACGGCCTGGCGCATGGCCTGGCGCACGGCTTGACGCACCAGGCACCACTGATGACGCAAAGAACCTCCCTCCTGCAGTCCCATCGACTGATCCACGCAAGTGAATGCGGTCAGACCGCCTGAGGCGGTCGGGGGTGTGCCTCAGGCGGTGGTGATCGCCTGAGGCGGTCGGGGTGGTGCATGAGGCGATCAGGGGTGCGCCTCAGGCAGCGCCTCAGGCAGTCGGCGCGCCTGAGGCGCCGCCTGATCTGTGCAAGTAAATGCGTTGTCTGAGGCACCGCCTCGGGCGTTGGGCATGTGGTAGGGCTGCAGACTGGGCTGCCCCGCCTTCTGGGCAGCGCCTTTGCCGCTGGCGATGGCGTGATCAGGGTATAGTCGTAGCAAGGGTGGGGACTCACGGAAGAATTTTTGGGGGGGGGAGGGGCAGGGCGCCTCAGGGGCACGCACGATGTGTGCGCTAGGGGAAGGGATGGAAGGCGGAGGGCCTGGGCGTTGGTGCGCCGCGGGCGGCTGGCGCGCTCTGGGGTGCTGCCGTCAGGTGGGCGCACAGCGGCCGCACACTGCGCCGCCGCCCCATCGTCTGATCCGCGCAAGTCAAGGCTGTCAGAACGCGTGATGCGGCCGGAGTGCGCCGCAGGAGGTGGCACGCGCCAAAGGCGGCGCCCAGGGAGGGTGGGGTTGCACCCCAGGCGGTCTCAGCGGAGTATCCTTGGTGGCCACCATGCCATGGCTCACTGGTGCAGGCAGAGCTTTTGCCCACTTTTGTGTGGGTAGAAAGTGTGGCATCAATGAAGTGTGGATAAGGACACATCCACTCAGTGAAGTGTGGAGCTGACGGGTGGAGGTAGAAAGAGACGTTAAAGGGATGATGATGAGAGTTTTACAAAAAAAGGGAGGTTTTTTGTTTGTCGCCGCAACGCCGCCGCAGGGCACGCTCGGTGCGCCAGGGGGGGGGGGGCGGGGCTGTAGACTGAGGGCTGTTTTTACACGGTTTTGCATGGCTTTACCGCTGTGTACGGCCTCGAGGCGTAGATTCTGGGAGACGAAGGGATTGAGTGGATAGAGGCCGAGGGAGCACAAGTGGCTGCGGTCAGAGAGGAGGGATCGGAGAGGAGCGGATGGTGCGGAGCGGATGGAGACTGAGGGAACGAGTGGATGACGGATGGTGACACAGGCGTGTCGAGGCGTGTCCTGGCGACGGATGCAGTGGAAGAGCCACACATTATTACAGAGCATGGCCAATGTAAGTACTACTACTGCGCCGAGCTATGCCAGGCGACTCATGACCAGCTGACCAGCAGCCACGCCAGCTCCACAGGACGTGTTCTGGTGATAGATGGAGTGGAAGAGCCATACATTGAGGAGATATCTCCTCACGGCTAATATAAGTACTGCGTGGAGCTTTGCCGGGTGACTCATGATGGCCTCGAGGCGTAGGTTCTGAGAGACGGAGGGACTGCGTGGATAAGAGGCCAAGGGAGCACGAGTGGCTGCGGTCGGAGAGGAGAGATCGGAGAGGAGCGGATGGTTCGGAGTGGACGGAGACTGAGGGAACGAGTGGATGAGGGATGGTGACACAGGGGGGTCGAGGCATATCCTGGTGGGGGGTGGAGTGCAAGAGCCGCTGCGCCGGGTGACTCAGGATCAGCTGAGAGCACCCACGTCAGCCACGGGACGTATCGAGGTGACGGACGGAGTGGAAGAGCCACACATCTCCTCACGGAGCACGGCCAATGTAAGTACTGCTGCTGAGCGGAGCTTTGCCAGGTGACTCATGATGGCCTCGAGGCGTAGATTCTGGAAGACGGAGGGACTGAGTGGATAGAGGCCGAGGGAGCACAAGTGGCTATGGTCGGAGAGGAGGGATCGGGGAGGAGACGATGGCTAGTCGGAGAGGATGGCTGGTCGAATAGGATGGCTGGTTGGAGAGAAGGGATTGGAGAGGAGCGGATGGTTAGGAGTGGATGGAGTCTGAGGGATCGAGTGGACAAGGGATGGTGGCACAGGCGGGTCGAGGCGTGTCCTGGTGATAGGATGGAGTGGAAGAGCCACACATCTTCTCACGGAGCACGGCCAATGTAAGTACTTCTTCTGCGGAGCTATGCCGGGTGACTCACGATCAGCTGAGAGCACCCACGCCAGCCACTGGGCGTGTCCTGGTGATAGATGGAGTGGAAGAGCCACACATCCTCACAGAGCACGGCCAATGTAAGTACTACTACTGCGCAGAGCTTTGCCGCGACCGGGTGACTCACGAGCAGCTGAACAGCAGCCACGCCAGCCACGGGACGTGTCCTGGTAATAGGATGGAGTGGAAGAGCCACACATCACCTCACGGAGCACGGCCAATGTAAGTACTGCTACCGCGCGGATCTGTGCCGGGCGATTCATGATCAGCTGACCAGCAGCCACCCCAGCAACAGGGCGTGTCCTGGGAATAGCTGGAGTGGAAGAGCCACACATCTCCTCACACGGAGCACGGTCAATGTAAGTACTACTACTGTGTGGAAGCCGGGGCCTCATGCGCGTGGTCAGCTGAGAGCAGCCACGTCAGCCACGGGGCGTGTCCTGGTGATAGGATGGAGTGGAAGAGCCACACATCTCCTCCTCACGGAGCACGGCCAATGCAAGAACCATTGCTGCACGGAGCTATGCCCGGTGACTCATGATGGTCTCGAGGTATAGATTCTGGAAGACGGAGGGACTGAGTGGATAGAGACCAAGGGATCGAGCGGATGGACGCCTGCAAAGCCCATCATGATCATATGATCTGGTCAGAGCACAGGCGCACTGCCAACCAGGCACAGATCTCTGGAGCTCGCCGGCTGTGCATCGACGCCACCGCCCAAGGGCGCTGTGCTTGACGCAGCAGTGTCCCAGGCCATATATGGCTATACAGCCCCTGTCCTGTGTCAGTACTACTAGATCTAGAGCAACGCTTCTATTCATGACCAGCCGTGTGGCGGCGTCAGTGGTGGCAAGCTCAAATGGCGCATCCATCGGCGCCGTCATGGCGGCGCTGTTTCACTACCACCAACAGCCAGCCATCTCATTAAGGTGCTCGGGCCATACGCGCCGAGCACAGTCTTGTGCGTCTTTAGAGGTGTCCCTGACTGTAACATCCGTCATCGACTAGGGGACTCTGGCCGCTGCAAGCGAGCGCCCGTGTTCATCGCCATCATCAGGCTGTGGGTTGCAGGGTTCCCCTTGGACATGTAGGAGTCCTCGTAGTCTACGCCTAACTCGCGCCCCGCGGCCGGGGTCGTCTGGGCGCGTACCTGTACGTTACAGTAACAGTAACAGTAACACGGGGTTTCCAGCTAAGCAGGCTACTCTTCAACTAGAGACACCCGCCGATACTCCAGCACACTTAAGTACTAGAGTACCGCCGGCTCCCGGCCGATAGACTATCGCTCCCGCCGGCTAGACTACCCCAAACAGCGGTCTCTGAGAGACATGTCTGGCAAGGAGCATATAGGAGAGGACCTTCCACAAGGTCACAGTAGTGGCCTTGTGGCCAGTCAAGCCGGCAGAGCCGACTGACGCTGACTGGAACGGTCCCCGCCTGGCAGTGCATGGCTGTCCAGCTCTCGTTTGCATGGGGCTCAGCCGGCGCCCCATGCCTCATGCATGGCCAGGTCCCAGCCTCCAGGGGTGCATGGACGATAGAGTTGTCATGGAGGCTCAACTCGTCGAGATCGGTGCCGCGTGGCGTCCTGCATGGGGGGAGGATAAGGGCCCGTCTCCCAGCACGGGCCGCGGCAGCGCCGCGGCTACTCGCCAAGCCATGGCAGCGCCGGTCAAGCCGCCCCTGAAGTGTTCCACCGAGGGGCAGTCTAGCAGGAGCCGGGCCAGTCGTATTTTACCCCGCTCGTCAGCGGCACGGAGATCCTCGTCACCAGCAGCGCCGCATTGCTGGGTCCAGGGCTCGGCGACGAGAACGCGCCTCCGTTAATCGAGCCCCTGTACGTAGAAACTGTAAAGCCACTTGGTCGTGTCCTTGTCACTTTTTTCACGGTCTACTGTAGTTGAAGAAGCCACAGCAGCGGCCAGAGAGTCGCCGGTGAGTTCAGACAGCTGGTTGGATCTGAATTGAAGCATGAGCCGCTCGGCAAACAGGAATGGTGAGACCAGGAGCTGCACCTGGTGGGACGGTGCTCAGGAGCTGTTGGGCTTGTGGTCGGGGTGGGGTGGTGGTGGGGTGGGGTGGGTAAGTGGGTGGGCAGGGGTGGGGGGCAGTACGGTTGGCAGTGCGGGTGGGCTCAAGCGCTGATCCGCTGCTGCATGGTGACGCTCTACACCAGGCGCCTTCAAAGCCCATCTCATCATGATCAGAGTACAGGCCCAGGTACCACGTGACGTGGCACAGATCTCAAGAGCTTGTGATCGAATGCAGACTTGAGTGCACCGAGGAGGGCTGCCTGTTTCCACTGGGAATGATGCTGTCACTGCTGTGCAAGCCTGCCTTTTACACACACAACAACACCCATTCGTCTGCCGCTCACTCTTCCATCACACTCCACTTACCACCGCCCCTTGTTCTTGTTCCTATGTTCCTACGATAGTAGTACAAAGCTAGTAGTACAGTTCGCCGCGTACCTGTACGCACAACCTGTAAAACCTGCTCATCCTTCCTGGTAATGTATTGGTCATGCCCTCATATTGCAGCTGCCGCATACTTTGCAATGGCCTCTGCTACCGCTACGTTGGAGGCCTACACGACAAGAACCTGGGCTCGTCAACCCCGCGCGTGCCGGGGTGCGGAGCGGGGGCGCGCAAGCTTCAAAGGCAGCAGGGGGCATTAAATCCCACGACATCAATCTCCACCCCCTCCGCCACAGACATATACTACCGCAAACCGCGCACTATTCTGTGTGATCTAGGGTCGAGAGATTTAAACGGGGTGAAGTTGGGGCGAGCGTGGTGAGGGAGTGGCATCCCGGATCTGGTTCCGCAACCCCATCTCGGTTTAGGTTTACACACACACACACACACACACACACACACACACACACACACACACACACACACACACACACAAACATACACACACAAACACACACACACA
>VFSX01000159.1:12500-15000 GCA_016618255.1 Chlamydomonas sp. UWO 241 | reverse complement strand
TACCCCATCACAATGAAACACACACACACACACACACACACACACACACACACAGACACACGCAAAACACACACACACACACACACACACACACCAAACGCAGCTTCAACAAGGAGCTCTTCACCGTGTTCAAGTACCCCAGCACAATGAAACACACACACACACACACACACACACACACGCGCGCACATGCACACACACACACACACACACACACACACAACGCAGCTTCAACAAGGAGCTCTTCACCGTGTTCAAGTACCCCATCACAACGACATGCGTGCAGTTCTTGATTGGGTCAATCATCTCCCTCGTTTTCTGGACGGTTGGCGCCGTCAAGAAGCCTGAGAACGACCCCGAGTTTGTAAGTGGGGTTTTGGAGGTTTCTGAAGGTTGTTTTATGGGGCTGGATGTGAGGTTGTTGTAGGCGGTTGCATTTATACGAAGATGAGGCGTTTCCGTCACCTCCCTCATTTTCTGGACGGTTGGCGCCGTCAAGAGGCCTTAGAACGACCGCGCGTTTGTGAGTGTGGAGTTTGCGGTTTGTCTGGGAGGTTGTTGGGGAGGTCGTTGGGGGGCTGTCGGGGTGTTGAGGGCAGTTACGGCCGCGTCATGATTGGGTCTGTCATTTTCCCTTGTTTTTTGGACAGTCGGGGCCGTGAAGAGGCCTGCGAACGACCCTGCGTTTGTGAGTCCGGCGCTCCACGGTTGGTTTGGGAGGTTGTTTGGGAGGTTGTCGGGAGGTTGTGTGGTTGGCCTAGGCTGTTCTTGCAACGCGCTCACTCGGTAACTCAGAATCAAAATCGAAGCAAACCGGACCAGCAGCCCCCCCCCTCCCTCCCGCGAATTCCACCCCGCTATGATGCCCCCACCGCAGTTCAACGCCATCTGCCCGCTCGCCATCATCAGCGTGCTCGGAGACGTGCTCACCAATGTGTTTCTCGCCACCCATCCACTTCAAGCATCACCGGGAATGCCCGAAACCGGATCACCTCACATTAGACCGCCACTTGCGAACCCGCGAACCGCAGGTCAAGGCCATCTACCCGCTCGCTATCATCAACGTGCTCTTGAAACGCGCTCACCAACATCTCAGAAGCAAAATCAAACCAAACCAAAGCAAAACCAAACCGGAAATCGAACCAGAGCGCAAGACCCCCCACTCAAATTCAAATCCGGTTTCAATTTCCCAACCGCAGTTCAAGGCCATCTACCCGCTCGCCATCATCAACGTGCTCGGAAACGTGCTCACCAACGTGTCGCTTGGCCTTGTCGCCGTTTCGTTCACGCACACCGTCAAGGCGGCCGAGCCGTTCTTCTCCGTGATCTTTTCGTGGATCTTCCTGGGGGACTTGCCTCCGTACCAGGCGCGTCGCATGCGTGCGCTCTCCCCATGTTTGGTCTATTTATTTTTTAATTTTGTTTTTATAGCGGAAATGTGTTCACGCACACCTTCAAGGCGGCCGAGCCGTTATTCTCTGTGATCTTCTCGTGGATCTTCCTGGGGGACCTGCCTCCAAACCATGCGCGTTGTATGCGTGCGCTCTCCCCATTTTTTATTTTTTTTGTTAGGGGGAAATGTGTCAATCCACACTGTCAATGCAGCCGAGCTGAGCCGTTATTCTGTCATCTTCTTCTGTTGGGTCCGCTTGGGTGCCCGGCCACCCCGCCAGGCAACTTGAACACGCCCTAGCCTCTCCCTGTCAGTTTAGCCCTCTCCCTGCCCTCTCCCCTTGCTTGTTTTGGGAGGGTCTTGTGCCTACGCACACCGTCAAGACGGCCGAGCAGTTATTGTCTGTGATCTTTCCATGGATCGTCCTGGGGGACCTGCCTCCGTACCAGGCGCGTCGCATGCGTGCGCTCTCCCCATGTTTGGGTTGTTCCTTTTTTAGGGGGAAATGTGTCCATGCGCACACCGTCAAGGCGGCCGAGCCGTTCTTCTGTGATATTTTCGTTGAACTTCCTAGGCGACCTGCCTTTGTACCAGGCGCGTCTCATGCGTGCGCCCTCCCCATGTTTGGTTTGTTTCATTGTTTATTCGTGTTTAGGGGGGAACGTCTCCATGCACACCGTCAATGCGGCCGAGCCGAGCCGTTCTTCTGTCATCTTTTCTTAGGTCCGCTTGGGTGACCGGCCACCCCGCCAGGCAAGTTGAACACGCCCTAGCCTCTCCTTGTCTGTTTAGCCCTCTCCCTGTCCTCTCCCCTTGCTTGTTTTGGGGGGTCTTGTGCTTACGCACACCGTCAAGGCGGCCGAGCCGTTCTTGTCCGTTATATTATCGTGGATCTTTCTGAGGGACCAGCCTCCGTACCAGGCACGTTGCATGCGTGCACTCTCCCCATGTTTTATTCATGTTTGCCGATTGTCAGTGGCGTCGTGATTGCGTATGTGGCCGAGGCTCTGATCCTCTCTCCTTGCACGCACCAACCACGCCTTACACGCACACTGCACTCCCGTGCCTCTCACGCGGCATGTGTCGCCATGCACACACAGGTGCTGC
>VFSX01000159.1:0-7500 GCA_016618255.1 Chlamydomonas sp. UWO 241 | reverse complement strand
GCGCGTATGGGTGTGTGCAAGTGTGCGAGTGTGCACGCGCAACAGTGGTTCCGCTCAGGATCTTGAGGAAAGGATGGCTCAACCCAAGCCTCACAACTGACTTCCCAATCTCAACCCGACAGATGCGATTTCTTGCAAAAACGGTGTGAGAATGTCGATTTCACAATTTTCAGGTCGAAATTCCTGCAATCTCAACCCAACGAGCCAGACGTTATGGGCCAAAAGCAACCCGAAAGTCCACTTCCTCGGGTTGCGGGTTGGCTGACGGAAACACTGATGTGCAAGCATGTGTGCTTGCGTGCCATGTCGCATGCTGCCTCTCCCCCCCCTCCCTCGGCCTTCTGCAAATAAACACACAAACGGTGCGCCGATGGCTCTCTCTTGCCCTCTCTCTCTCTCTCTCTCTCTCTCTCTCCCACTCTCTCGCTGTCTCTCGGTCTCTCGGTCTCTATCTCTCTTCCACTCTCGCTCACACATAGCAGGGTGTGACCCCACACGCGCACACACACACACACACACGCTCACACGCACGCACACACGCAGCTCTCCTGCATCGTGCTCTCACGCCTCTCGCCCGTCTCGCACTCCGTCGGCAACTCGTGCACACACGCGCATCCACATACACGCAAACACACACACACACGCACACACACGCACGTACAGACGCAGCTCTCCTACATCATGTTTCATTCTCGAACTCCGTCGGCAACCCCTGCAAACACACACACACGCACACACACACGCACACGCAGCTCTCCTACATCGTGGTCTCGCGCCTCTCGCCCGTCTCACACTCTGTCGGCAACTCGTGCACACACATATACACACACACACACACACGCGCATAAACGCGCACACACGCAGCTCTCCTACATCATGTTTCAGTCTCGAACGCCGTCGGCAACTCGTGCACACACACACACACACACACTCAAGACGCACACACACACACACACACACACACGCACGCAGCTCTCCTACATCGTGCTCTCGCGCCTCTCGCCCGTCTCGCACTCCGTCGGCAACTCGTGCAAGCGCGTCGCTGTCATCGTGGCGTCCCTCATCTGGTTCCGCAACCCCATCTCGGTCCAGGTAAGCTGCAGTTACTTGTCGTGATGCCACAGTTACGCCTGGCGGTTGCTATTCACGAGTTGGCTCAAATTTGCATGGGGTGCAGTCATGCGGGTGTGGTGAGAGGGTGTGGGGTGCGTTGCGGTCATCGTGGCGTCCCTCATCTGGTCCGCAGCCCCATCTCCTGCTTTTGTTTCAAAGCATGGGCTTCTTGCTCCTTGCCAGACATGTCTCTCAGAGACCGATGTTTGGGGTAGTCCAGCTGACGGGAGCGGTAGTGTATCGGCCGGGAGCCGGCGGAACTCTAGTACACTTGAGTGTGCTGGAGTATTGGCGGGTGATCTCCAGTAGAAGAGTAGCCTGCTGGAAACCTTTTGTTACTTGTTACTTGTATGGGGCTACTTGGGGCCGATACAGGGTACTTGGGGCAGTACAAGCGCATGGCTGTGGCTATGATGGGGTTGACTCTTTACCGCAGTGTGTGTGTGGGGGGGGGTATCTTGTGAAGTGAAAGTGTTAAATCACATATTTCACACTTTTCACACAAAACCTCACCGCGCTTCGCGCTCGAGCGTGGCGCAGCAACCCGCCGAACGACCCTCCCTTTGTGGCGCATGCGTCCGCGTCGCACCCTCCTGAACCACTGACAGTCACACACACACACACACGCACACACACACACTCACACATACACGCACGCATGCATGCATGCACATTCACACACTCACACACACACACACACACACGCCAGGGGTTTCCTTGACCTCAGTCATTCTTTCGTTTTTCCCAAAAAAGGTTTCCCGGTTTCCTCAGGATTTCGGCTGCAGCCCGAAGAAAAGTGCGAAATCGACGATTTCACGTTTTTTCTCTGAAAATTGCCTCCGCACGTCGGTTTTCCCGAACGTGCCCTCCCCAAAACCATCAGGAGCGCGCCTTCTGGACACGCATTTTTTCGTTTCCCGATCGGGAAGGAAACCCCTGACACACACACACACACACACGCAGAACGCAGAACGCGGTCGGTACTTCGATGGCGCTCGGCGGTTTGTTCCTCTACTCCCACTGACACACACACATACACACACGCACACACACGCACACGCAGAACGCAGTCGATACTCAATGGCGCTCGTCGGTGTGTTCCTCAACTCGCACTGACACGCACACACACACACACGCACACACACACACACACACACAGGCACACACACACACACACACACACACACACACACACACGCGCGCATGCAGACTGCGGTCGGCACGTTGATGGCGCTTGCTGTCGTGTTCCTTAACTCCCACTGACACACACACACACACGCGCACACACACACACACGCACACACCACACACACGCAGAACGCAGTCGGTACCTCGATGGCGCTCGTTGGTGTGTTCCTCTACTCCCAGGCCAAGCGCATCACCGACCAGAAGAAGCCCTGAAAATGCTGAGTAGCCGCACACTATTCGAGGAAGGGGCTTCGTCGTGTGTGTGAGGTAGCATATTCCTGGACACCAGGAGGAGGCACGGCTTGCACTGAAGTGGTGCTTGCAGCCCAAGTGTCTCTCTGGCGAGAGGAGAAGCCTTGGAGGCTGTGACCAGAAGTAGTGGGTCGACGAGTGCGTGAGGCAGCGTCTTCGTGGACCACAGGAGGGTGCACGGCGTGCACTGGAGTAGTGCTCGCGACCCGAGGGTATGCCCTGCGCATGCCACAAGAGGCGTGCCTCAGTAGGCAGGTGGACGCTGAGACCAGGTTCAGCGCTTGCATGGGGCGGCACCATTCCTGTGCCACAGTGCCGGAGCTGCTAGACTGGGGTGGCGCACACCGTTCGATACGGGCAGGCTGCTAGGCTGCGGGGGGGGATCTGGTCACAAGCAAGGGAGAGCTGTCAGACTGGAGGGGAGTTGGCACCGATGCGAATGACAGTGCCACGCAAGTGCCGCTGTGGTGCGACCGACAAGAACAATAACTGAAAAAACGGAAGAAGTGGAGAGCGGGGCATGCACTGGGCATGTACGCAGACGAGGGCGCGCGCTGCGGCAGTGCACGTCTGGCGGTAACAGGAGGGGGGGGCATGACTCAGCGGCTTGATTTTTTTTTGTAACCGACAAGTTACCACTGACAAGCCGGCCGATAAACCGCTGCATGTGAGGATCGCTGGTGCACAATGTGGTCCGTTCCCGAGGAACGAAGTGACACGGGACTGCCTGCAGCTGAATACGGAAAGGCGTCTGAAACATGGAGATCCGCGTTGCCTTGTCGCCCCCCGGCCTAAGACAGGAAATAACAGGCTCGCCGGGCTCAGCGTAGGTCGTGGCGTTGGCGTTTCAGTCGGAACGCGTGCTGCTCCGGGTCAGGGCTTCTCTCCGGTATGAACCATGCCACGTCAGCAGTATGCCATGCCGTCCCTTCGCCTCTCCCCGCTTCTGCGAGGCTAGCCTGCACATCCCAAGTGCTTGCTTCAACTCTGAGTCCCTCGAGGCTTGTGAAACAGCTTTGATTTTGACGGCACCATTGTCGACATCATAGATTTACAGACGTGCGTGGCGCGCCCAACAGGCAGCGTATCCGACCTCGCTCGGCGCATAGCGCCCCAAGCACCACAAGCAGGTGGCTTGCTCCAGCTTGTGGGACCCGAGTGTGTCATGGCGTGGGAATTCACGCCCCCTGTTGCAAAGTCGTCTTGAAGTTTGCCAGCCGCCTCCCGTGTGGGCACGGCCAGGGTCAACATGCCTAGGATTGTGTCCCCTGGACCTGCCCCCCCCCCACACACACGCTGGTGTGTGCGTGTGTGTGTGCCCACGCGGGCTCAGGAGGCTCGGAGGGGCACATCAAACAAAATGAATTCACCAAGTCTGACAAGGCGGTAACGAGTCAGTAAAGAGGGACCAGCCAAAGCAAGGCATACCAAAAACATACAGGCAAGGAAGACTGGTTTTTGTACAGCGTGTGGATTGCAGGAAGAGCCTATGACAACAGGGGTCAATGCAGCTGGTTGTTGCAGCGACCCTAGGTCAGGCCATATGATGTTGCGACTTCAAGTCAGGCCATACGATGCAGCGACTCCAAGCCAGGCCGTTCGATGCAGCAACTCCTGGTCAGGCCATACGATGCAGCGACTCCGGGCCAGGCCATACGATGCAGCGACTGTAGGTCAGGCCATAAGCTGCAGCGACCCCAGGTTAGGCCATACGATGTTGCGACTCCAGGTCAGGCCATATGCTGCAGCGACTCCAGGCCATGCCGTACGATTCAGCGACGTCAGGTCAGGCCATACGATGCAGCGACTCACGGTCAGGCCATACAATGCAGCGACTTCAAGCCATGTCGTATGATGCAGCGACTCCTGGTCAGGCCATACGATGCAGCGACTTCAGGTCAGGCCATTCGCTATGATATGCGGCCTTTTGTAGCAGAGTAACACTCTTCCACTCTTCTGGTGGAAGAGACAGACAGGCGCGCGCGTGTGCAGGCCCCCGGGGCCCTTGCCCCGCAGTACTGGCTTGCCAAGCACTGTCAACAGCATTATCAGCAGCAGCAGCAGAAGCAGGGGCCGTAGGCCTTCTGCTGCGCCCATCGGCGCGCACCTAGCTAGTCTGTGCCACTCTGAATACCACCATCCTGTGGCACAGTTGGCAGAGGCAGTGTCCGGCCTTCGGTGCCTCGATAACAGTGAGGGCAACGACACAGCCTGATCTGGCAATGCAGCCGCTGCAAGCAGCGGCCTGATCGACTCGCCGTAGAGGACCAACAGCGCCGCCATGGCACAGCGCCTCCTATGGCATGCATGCCGCCGCCGATGGATGCGCCATGCGAGCTTGCAGCCACTGACGCCGCCACACAACTAGATGCAAGAGTACAGCGACGCGCCCTTGGCCAAACTGTTGGCGTCGGCACAAAGCTCTTGGTACTGCCATCGTACTGCCATCGTACTGCCATCGTCCTCAGCGTTTCCGTGAACCACCTGGCACCCACCCGGCACCTCGCAAAAGTGCATTTGGGGGGTGAGAATGGCCGATACGGCGCTTCTCCTACATAGGTCATTTGAAAGCTCTTGATCTGGCGGCCTCGTCAGACGGCCACTTCACTGCACGGGTTGAGCTGTGCTCAAGGTCACAGTACAGCCGGGATACAGCCAAATGGCTGTGCAGAGCCGAAAAGGAAATCACTGATTGGCACCCTCCTGGATGTGCTAGGGTACACCCCTACCCCCCTGGGCTCACACCTGGATAGGAGGGCACCGCACACATGGTTGTGTCGATTGGCACCCTCCTGGATGCGCTAGGGTACACCCCTACCCCCCTGGGATCACATCTAGACAGGAGGCCACCGGTGGAGGCCAGACTTAGACAGGAGGCCAGACCTAGACAGGAGGCCAGACCTAGACAGGAGGCTAGATCTAGACAGGAGGCCACCGGTGGAGGCCGCCGGTACCGCGCGCGTGAGTGCGCATCAGTGCAGGTGCAGCGGGCGATTGCTGTTGAACCACTGGAGTGCCCCCCCCACCCAGCCTGGCAGGCGCACACGTCCTAACCGCACACACGCAAGCGCCGGGACCTCACACGACCGCGAAGCACATACTGCCGATGATGAGTTTTTACAATCCACTGCCGGCGGTCACACGTTCCAAAGCTCCAGCAGGACTTAGGGAGCAGGCACGAGGCCCACCATGAAGGTCAAGCTACAAAAAGTAGCCCACGGTAGCGTCAACCACGTAGTGGCGGGCGCCAAGCAAGCAGCACCACAATGCAGGCTCCACCCCCAACCCCTCCAGTGGCCGGAGGGCGGGCCCAAGGTATAAAACCATAAAGATGATAAGAGTTTTACAATCCACTTCTGGCGGTCACACGTACGGTTCCAAAGCTCCAGTGGGACTTAGAGAAACAAGGCTCAAGGCCCACAAAAGGTCAAGCTACAAGTAGCCCACGGTAACGCCATCCACACTGGTGGCGGGCGCCAAGCAAGCAGCACCACTGTGCAGGCTGCACACCCAGCCCCTCAAATGGCCACGAGGGCTACTTGTAGCTTGACCTTTTGTGGGCCTTGAGCCTTGTTTCTCTGTCCCACTGGAGCTTTGGAACCGTACGTGTGACCGCCAGAAGTGGATTGTAAAACTCTAATCATCATTCATGGTTTTATACCTTGGGCCCGCCCTCCGGCCACTGGAGGGGTTGGGGGTGGAGCCTGCATTGTGGTGCTGCTTGCTTGGCGCCCGCCACTACGTGGTTGACGCTACCGTGGGCTACTTTTTGTAGCTTGACCTTCATGGTGGGCCTCGTGCCTGCTCCCTAAGTCCTGCTGGAGCTTTGGAACGTGTGACCGCCGGCAGTGGATTGTAAAAACTCATCATCGGCAGTATGTGCTTCGCGGTCGTGTGAGGTCCCGGCGCTTGCGTGTGTGCGGTTAGGACGTGTGCGCCTGCCAGGCTGGGTGGGGGGGGCACTCCAGTGGTTCAACAGCAATCGCCCGCTGCACCTGCACTGATGCGCACTCACGCGCGCGGTACCGGCGGCCTCCACCGGTGGCCTCCTGTCTAGATCTAGCCTCCTGTCTAGGTCTGGCCTCCTGTCTAGGTCTGGCCTCCTGTCTAAGTCTGGCCTCCACCGGTGGCCTCCTGTCTAGATGTGATCCCAGGGGGGTAGGGGTGTACCCTAGCGCATCCAGGAGGGTGCCAATCGACACAACCATGTGTGCGGTGCCCTCCTATCCAGGTGTGAGCCCAGGGGGGTAGGGGTGTACCCTAGCACATCCAGGAGGGTGCCAATCAGTGATTTCCTTTTCGGCTCTGCACAGCCATTTGGCTGTATCCCGGCTGTACTGTGACCTTGAGCACAGCTCAACCCGTGCAGTGAAGTGGCCGTCTGACGAGGCCGCCAGATCAAGAGCTTTCAAATGACCTATGTAGGAGAAGCGCCGTATCGGCCATTCTCACCCCCCAAATGCACTTTTGCGAGGTGCCGGGTGGGTGCCAGGTGGTTCACGGAAACGCTGAGGACGATGGCAGTACGATGGCAGTACGATGGCAGTACCAAGAGCTTTGTGCCGACGCCAACAGTTTGGCCAAGGGCGCGTCGCTGTACTCTTGCATCTAGTTGTGTGGCGGCGTCAGTGGCTGCAAGCTCGCATGGCGCATCCATCGGCGGCGGCATGCATGCCATAGGAGGCGCTGTGCCATGGCGGCGCTGTTGGTCCTCTACGGCGAGTCGATCAGGCCGCTGCTTGCAGCGGCTGCATTGCCAGATCAGGCTGTGTCGTTGCCCTCACTGTTATCGAGGCACCGAAGGCCGGACACTGCCTCTGCCAACTGTGCCACAGGATGGTGGTATTCAGAGTGGCACAGACTAGCTAGGTGCGCGCCGATGGGCGCAGCAGAAGGCCTACGGCCCCTGCTTCTGCTGCTGCTGCTGATAATGCTGTTGACAGTGCT
>VFSX01000126.1:255000-460000 GCA_016618255.1 Chlamydomonas sp. UWO 241 | reverse complement strand
AGGAGAAGCTGTGACGTGGAGCCTCAGGTGGTTGCCGTTCAACTGCCTTAGTTGCGATGCTAGAATTTGTTGTCGTGATGGTTGAGGCCACAGCTGGACTGGGTTCACCTACAGAGGAGGGCGTGACGATGAAAATGTCCAAGGAGGGGCTGGAGTCTCAAGTGTGAGGGGCGCAACTGTCTTGGTTGCGATTGTGAGCAGGTCAGGGAGACCTGAGCGGCGTGGAGTTCGAGGTGGGGTGGGCTCAGCTGTCTTGGTTGCGATGTTTGGTTGTGATTGTGAGGACCTGGGTGGGCTGAGGTCCGGTAGGAGCTGGGCTTGGGTCCAGGCGGTGGCGCAAACTAGGACACGATTACGAAAAGTTCAAGCAGTGAGGTGAACGGCTTGCGGTGGAGTCACCGGAAACGCTACAGGTGATGGCGGAGCGCTCGCGCGCAACCACCAGCAGCGCCGCTGCGTCCACGCAAAAGACTCGCCACTCACTCCCCCCCCACCCCTCCTCCTCTCACTCTCTTCATCTCTCTCTCTTCTCTCTCTCGCTTGCACACACTCTTTCTCTCTCTCTCACACACTCCTTCTCCCTCTCTCCTCAATCACAGGTGATGGCGGAACGCTCGCGCGCAGCAACCAGCAGCGCCACGACGCTGGCACAGAAGAACGCAGAGCTGCGGGGGGAGCTGGAAAGGTTTGTCACGACTGTCAGCTGGGAAGAGGAAACCCCGCCATGCGCGCACACACGCACGCATACATGCATGCATGCACCCGTGCACCCACGTGCACACGCACGCACACGCACACACCGTTCCACACACCATACGGCCATCCAAGACGTCTGACGGACTGAAAAATCGCCCCCCCTCCCAAAGGACTCGTGAGATCGTCACCAAATTCAACAAACCGTACAAAGCCGCGGCCGAGGTGCACTTTGTGTTGCTCCGTGTGGCAACACCCACAAACACATAGTCCCAGTAATTCCCCTGCGAGCCGTATACCGCTCCGAGCCGGATTTCCCATTTCCCAGAAAACCACCCCACACTTAGTGGGAGAGGGCATAGAGCGGTGCGTTGGAAAGCTCGTGCCGAGAACAGCACAACGGCATGCATTGCATGAATACCCGCTGTGTATTGTGCCTGGTGTGAGCGGTCAAAGTTGCTGGAGCCGGAAAAAACTAATCACTAAAATCCTTCTCAGGGACCACTGCTCCCCTCCCCCCCCCCCACACACACACAAACACACACAAACAGGACGCACGAGATCGCCGCCAAGATCGACGAGCAGTACAAATCCACGGCCGGGGAGTGCACTTGCGTATGCATGTGTAAAACAACACGCACGCACACACACACACTCACGCACACACACACACCAACACACACAAACAGGACGCGCAAGATCGCCACCAAGATCAACGAGCAGTACAAATCCACGGCCGAGGAGTGCCCTTGCCCTTGCACCATCTGTACACACACACAAACACACACACACACACACATATTCACACCACACACACAAACACACACACACACAGGACAGGACGCGCGAGATCGCCACCAAACTTGACAACAGTACAAGGCCGCGGCCGGGGAGTGCACTTGCCTTTGCACCATCTGTAAACACACGCCAACACACACACACACACCACACACACACACACACACATTCACACGACACACACCACACACACACACACACACAAACACACACATTCACGCCACACACACACACAAACAAACACACACACAAACCACCAAACTCGGCGAACATTACAAAGCCACGGCCGAGGAGTGCACTTGCTTTTGCACCATCTGTAAACACACACACACACACCACACCACACCACACACACACACACACCACACCACACCACACACACACACACATTCACACGACACACACACACACACACATACACACAACACACACAGACATACACACACACACACACACATAAACAAACACACACACAAACAGGACGCGTGAGATCGCCACAAAAATCGACGAACAGTACAAAGCCACGGCCGAGGAGTGCACGCGCCTTCGGGCGCAGTACAAGTGCCAAGAGGACGACCGGCAGCTCATCGTGCGCCAGTTGGTGGCACAAAAGCTGGACAAGCAGCGCATGGTGTGTGTGGGGGGGGGGTGCCTGTGTGCGTGTGTTTGTGTGTGTGTATGTGTGTGTGTGTGTGTGTGCGTGAGTGTGAGTGTGTGTGTGTACGCGCCTACGGGCGCAGTACAAGTGCCAAGAGGACGACCGACAACTGATTGTGCGCCAGTTGGTGGCACAAAAGCTGGACAAGCAGCGCATGGTGCGTGTGTGTGTGCGTGAGGGGGTGCGTGTGTGCTTTGGATGGTGTGGGGGTGGCAGCAACCCCACAGGCTGCCAACCTGGTGGCCGTTGCCGAAGAGGGCATCGGCAGTGGCACCAGAGTGTGACGCAGCGGTGAAAGAGGCCGCAGCCCACCATTACCACCCACCCCCACACCATTTCCACAACACTGACCAATTCCCCACGCTGCACTGATTCCGCGCTCTGCGTCCGCCTCCCTGCTCTGCTACCGCAGGCGGCCGAGCTGGTGGCCGTCGCCGAAGAGGCTTCGGTGGTGATGGCGGAGCGCGACGCAGCAGTCGACGAGGCGCGACGCCTGCGCACGTCGGCGGCTGCGACAACGAGCGCGACTGGCGGTGCAATGGAGCTTGACGAGTGGGGCGAGCCGGTGACGACAACAGGGGATGACGTCGACGCAGAGGTGTGTGTGCGGGAGAGAGGCTGCTTGGGGGCTGCTGGCCATTTGTCACTCTCCTCCTCTCCGTCTGTCATTCTATCGCGCTCTATATCACTCTCCATCACTCTCTCCCTCCGTCTCCCTCTCTCTCCCCCCCTCTCTCTCCCCCTCTCTCTCTCTCCCTTCCTCTGTCCCGCTTTTCCTCCCTCCCTCCCTCCCTCTTTCCCTCTCCCCTCTCATTCTCTCTCCCTCGCCGTTGCGCTCGCCCTCCATCTCTCTCTCTCTCGTTCCCTCTCCCTCCCCCCCTCCCTCTCCATCTCCCTCTCACTACCTCTCCCTCCCTCGTCTCTCCCTCCCTCTCTCCCTCTCTCACTCACTCTCGTTCCCTCTCTCCCTCCCTCCCTCCTTCCCTCTCTCTCTCTCACTCTCACTCTCTCCCTCCATCTTCCTATCTCTCTCCCTCTATCCCACAATCTCGCCCCCTCCCTCCCTCTCCCTCTCTCTCGCACGCTCCCTCTCTCTCTCCCACCCCATCTGCGCTCCTCTGTCTCTCCCTCTCACAGGAGCAGCTCGACTCAAGCTGTGAGCCCCTGGGCGCTGGCGGAGATGGCGACGAGGGGGCGGCAGCTCCGCGACAGCATCAGCATCAGCGTCCGCCCTCGGGGCTGGCGCCCGCCGGCGGCGCGTCGTCGCAACCGACGCCCCCCGGGGGGAATGTGGACTACGACCGGCGCATCGCGCGTTACGAGGACGTCGTCGCCACGCTCAAGCGCATGCTGGATGCAGAGCGCAAGCGCACCAAGCAGGTGGGCGTTGCTGGGTGTTTCTGGGTGTTTCTGAGCTGTTGCGGGGTTGTTGCGGGTGGTGATGCGCCCTGGGGTGTGGACCAACCAGCGCATCGCGCGACACGGGGACGTCATCGCCACGCTCAAGCGCACGCTGGATGAGGAGCGCAAGCGCACCAAGCAGGTGGGTGCTGATGTTTGTTGCGGGTTGATGCTGAGCTGCTGCGGGCCTGTTGCGGGTGATGACGTGCCCTGGGGTGTGGAACATGGCGCAATACGAGGACGTCGTTGCTACACGCAAGCGCGTGCTGGACGCGAAGCGCAAGCGCACCAAGCAGGTGGGTGTTGCTGGGTGTTGCGTTGCTGTTGTGATTCTGTTGCGCGTGATGATGTGCCCTGGGGTGTGGACTGCGACCGGAACATGGCACGATACGAGGACGTCGTGGACACACTAACGCGCATGCTTGATGCGGAGCGCAAGCGCACCAAGCAGGTGTGGGTTGTCTGTTGTTGTCGGTTGCGGGTTGTTGCTGAGCTGTTGCGGGTGGGGTGTGAAAGTGTACGGTTGCCCTAAGGTGTGTGGTGTGGCCGACGTTTCGCACGACACAAGGACGTCGTTGCGGCACTCGAGTGCATGCTGGATGCGGAACAGAGCGCTCGGTGCCATTCCGCACCAAGAAGCAGCCTCTGCTTTGACTGTTGAGCGGTGTCACACAGTCGATCGGGCTTGGTCTCTCGACAGGAGGTCGTGCACACTCCAGATGCTGCTTCCTTGCTTCAGACTGCTGCTCTGTGTGTCTGTCTGGTCAGTCGATATCTCTCGGCATCGACCCCCACTCCCACCACCGCCATGACACATGCACGCACACACACACACACTCTGCTGCCCCCAATTTGGCAGGCGCGCGCCGCGCACACAGCTGTGCTCGCGTCCCGCACCGAGCTGCAGTCTCTTCTCAGGCAATGCGTTGACAACGTGCACACACACACACACACACACACACACACACACACACACACACACACACACAAAACGCGCGCACACACACTGCAGGCGCACGCCGCGCACACAGCTGAGTGCGCGTCCTGCACCGAGCTGCAGTCACTGCTCACGCAGTGCGCTGAAGACGTGCGCAAACACACACACACACACACACACACACACACACACACAAACACACATACACCCCACCCCCCAACAAACACACACACACGCACACTGCAGGCGCGTGCCGCACACACAGCAGAGCTGGCGTCCCGCACCGAGCTGCAGTCACTTCTCAGGCAATGCGTTGATGACGTGCGCATGCAGCGGCGGCGCGCGGAAGAGGGGTCTGGGGCAGCAGGTGGGGGTCCATGTGCGCGCTGGGTTCAACTCAACATGTAGGGTAAAGGAGGAGATGAGATGAGAGATGCTGATGCTGATGCTGATGCTGAGTTTACAGCGGGGAGGTGGGGGGGTGCATGGATCGCTGAGGAGGTGACGTGCGAACGCAGTGGCGCGCGGGGCAGGCTGGGTTGGGGGCAGCAGGTGCGCACTTGGGTTACGCGTGCAAGGCTTGGGGGGGAGAGATGACGGGAGTTGAGAATCTGAGAAGGGAGGGCTTGGATAATTGCACGGGAGGGGACGTGCGCACGCAGCGGCGGCGTGCGGAGGCGGGGTCTGGGGCAGCAGGTGCGCGCTTGGGTTACGCGTGCAAGGCTTGGGGGAAGGGGGGTAGCACTCCCCAGAGCCCACTGGGGTCACTCGGAAGCGGATGCGGAGTGTCCCCGCGGTACTTTTGCGCCCGGTCGCAGGGTCTGGGGCGCTCTGGGCAGGCAGCAACTTGGACTGGGTCGGAAGAGGTATGAGGTGCAAAAGTTGGTTCCCGTGTCGCGCATAGACGCCGTGGCGGCCACCGAGCCGTCGAAACTTGCGACAGGGCATTACTGGAAGACCCCTGTGCCCGCGCACAGCGGTGCGAGGGCCTCGAGGTTTGCCTCCGGCATCACCAGCTGTCGACTAGCGGTCGCGCAGGAGCGCAGCTCCCGCCGGTTTGAGGCGGCAGACGTGTCCTATATATCCGTTCTAGTCTCTGGCACGCCGGCAGAGTTGATTGGGGCCCGTTTGTGTAGTTGCATGGAGATGGCGCGCCATGCAGCTGGGTGCGCGCACATGGTTCACCATGCCTATAGGCCCCTGTCGAACCCCAGCCTTTACCAGCAAATGCTTTGATATATGTTCTATGTCTGTACCTCGATAAACACGCTTCCTGGGTGCGGTGGGCGCGCAGCAGGCTGTTTTTGCTCGATTTTTTAGGTGTGTAAAATTGCACCCACTTCCACCCGCTCCCAGCGCCGCCTCTCCACGCCCCGGCGCCCCCCGCCGGACCCTGGACCTAGTCACGGACACGACGCAGTTAATTCCTGGTCTGGGGGCCCGCAGCGAGTGCGCGGGCCGACTTTGAGGACCGGGATCGTGAAAAACGGCGCCCCACAGACGGCGGCCTCGCGCCCACTCTCCCACGCCGCCGCTCGGAACTTAAGCTCCTTATAATATATGTGATTCGCCCACGAAGTGGCGTCATGGGAGAGTGGGCGGAAGTCGACCGAAATTGTGACCCCAGCTGGTGTGGGGGAGTGCTACCCCCCTGCTTGGGGGGGAGAGATGACGGGAGTTCAGAATCTGCGAGGGGAGGGCTGAGATGACTGCAAGGGAGGGGACGCGCGCACACAGCGGCGGCCCGCAGAGGCGGGGTCTGTGGCAGCACGTGGGGGTCCATGTGCGCACTTACGGTTACAGTTACATGGCATTCCAGCTAGGACAACACTAGTCCTAGTGCCACCGCCCTGTGAAGGACGATAGCCACCAGCCGGTTACCTGCCGTCTAGACTACCGCTCCCGCCGGCTAGTTTAGACCCAAACAAGTCCCTGAGGGACATGTCTGGCAAGGAGCGTATAGGAAAGGACCGTCCTCCTCCTGGCCTTTGAGGCCAACCACGCCGGCTGTGCCGACTGGCGGCGCTGAAGCAGAAAAGTCCCCGCCTGGCATGGTGCATGGTTGTCCAACTCCATGCATGGGGCTCTGCCTGCGCCCCATGCGTCATGCATGGCCAGGTCCCACCCTCCAGGGGGGCCTGAGCAAACAGATTCGTCATGGCAGGCTGCCTGAAGACCAATGCCGACGCCAGTAACCGGCAGACGAGTCCCCTCGAGGATGAGCGCGGTGACAAACGCTGCGATGGTGAAGCGGATAAACTCTGTTGTTGCCTCGGCGGTCACCACCGCTGAAGCCCTGATGGTAGCTCGCCCCCACGAGCAGCCATCTTGACCAATGTCCAGCATGCATTGACGGGCGCCAGCTCCTCCGCTCGTCGATCAACTCGTCGAGATCGGTGCCGCATGGCGTCCTGCATGGGAGGAGGATAAGGGCCGTCTCCCAGCACGGGTCGCGGCAGCGCCGCGGCTACTCGCCAAGCCATGACAGCGCCGGGCAAGCCGCTCCTGTAGTTTCCACCGAGGGACAGTCTAGCAGGAGCCAGGCCAGTCGTATTTTATCCCGCTCGTCAGCGGCACGGAGATTCTAGTCACCAGCAGCGCCGCATTGCTGGGTCCAGGGCTCGGCGATGAGAACGTGCCTCCGTTAATCGAGCCCCAATGTGCGCACTTGGTTGAATTAAACATGTCGGGTTACTTAAGGGGAAGAGAAGATAAGATGAGAAATGCTGGTGTTGATGCTGATGCTGGTGCTGGCGCTGGTGCTGGTGCTGTCGCTGGTGCTGATGCTGATGCTGATGCTGAGCTTACAGTGGGGGCTTGGGGTGGGGGGGGTGGGGGTAAAGATCATAAGGAGGGGACGTGCGCATGCAGCGGCGTCGCGTGGAGGAGGCGGGGTCTGGGGCAGAAGGTGCGCAGTTGGGGTTGGGGTTAAGGGGTTAGAGTTCAGGGTAGAGGGAAAAAGATTATGGGACATGGGAGATGATGATTACGTTCAGACTCTGTGAGGGGATGGCTTTTAGGCAACTACTAGGGAGGGGATGTGCGGAGGAGGCGGGTTCTGGCGCGGCAGGTGCGCTCTTTGAGATACGGGCAGACCACGCACGACAGCTGTGGAAATCTCCTCCCCCGCTTCCTCACCTCCACCCCGTCTGGCACCCCACCCCCCCTGCTCTCTATCCGTGGGCCCATCCCGACCTGCCTCCGCCGTTCCGACCACGGCCCACAGCCTCCGGCCACCGTCCGCAGCGACATATGCACCAGCCCCCGCCCGCCTCTTTGTAACCACTCTCACACACACACACACACACACACACACAAAAAAAAACTCTATCTGCCTTCGTCGCATTCTGGGTGTGCGCCTGGTCGACCGGCACAGATTAACTTATATTCGGCAGGCGTGCGACACTGAGCCAATTGAGAGCCTTGTGGCAAAGCGATCAAAGCAGTGGCTAGGCCATGTGATGCGCATGCCGGCTTCTCGTCTTCCTCGTACGACTTTTGACTGCACAATGGATGTGGCTCGGCAGCAAGGCCGGCCTCCAGCCTCCTCCCGACACTATTTTCTTAAGCTACTGATTCAGCAGCTAGGCGAAACTAGTGGCACTCGTTCTGATTGGAAGACTTTTTCGGACACGGCGTTTGAGCGTGCTCAGGATAGGGTCGGGTGGAGAGCCGTGGTGTACGGTCCGGCTGCCCCTCAGGCGCCGGCCCCTCCACCACGGCGGTCAAGTAGATTGGCAAGCGCCACTTGACCCCCTATCCCCTAGAAGCAGTTAGGACCTATTTTGGAGGCGTCGCACAATAGCTCTCCTTTTTGCTCTGGGACTACACGTTGGCAGGCAGCCGGCTGGTGGCTACCGCCCCTCACAAGTAATTGTTAGGGCCAGAACTGGACTTGGGTCTAAGCGGTGGTACTAGGACTAGAGGTAGTCTTTGCTGGAAAGCCGATGTAACTGTAACTCACACACACACACACACACACACACACACACACACACACACACACACTGCTCTCCATCCGCAGGCTCATCCCACCGACCCGCCTCCGCGGCCGTCCCCACCACCGCCCACAACCACCGCCCTGCCGTCCGCAGCGGCCCATTCACTAGCTTTGGAAAGCCCCGTCCTTACCTCCCCCCCTCCACCTCCCCCCCCCCCCCCCCTCCCCGCACACACACATGAACAACACACAGAGAGAGAGAGAGAAAGAGAGAGAGAGAGGGAGGGAGAGAGAGAAATACGTTGCAGTTCCCACCGCTCGTGCAACCTAGAGAATGGCTCTTGACACACGCACACACACACACACACACGCTGACATACGCACTCACTGTTCTCCATCCGCAGGCCCGACCCACCGACCCGCCTCTGCAGCCGTTCCCGCCACGACCCACAGCCACCGGCCCTGCCATCCGCAGCAGTCCATTCACTCGGAATGAAAAGCCCCGCCCTTACCTCCCCACTTCCACGTCCCCACACACACACGCACACACACACACACACACACACACACACACACACACGCACTCACTGCTCTCCATCCGCAGGCCCATCCCACCGACCCGCCTCCGCGGCCGTTCCCACCACCGCCCGCAGCCACCGGCCGCCATCAGCGGCCCGTGCACTAGCTGGGCGCTAGCCCTTCCCCTCGTCCTCACCTTCATTCACCTCAGCCCCTCCCCCCCCCTCCGCACACACACTCTACCATGCTATCCATCCGCAGACCCTTCCCACCGGCCCGCCTCCGCGGCAGTTCCCGCCACGGCCCACAGCCACCGGCCGCCGTCCGCAGCGACGCGTCGCCCGGTCTCAGCCGCAGCGGCGCACTCCTCCCCTCCGCAGCCCGATCCGCTGACGGGCCGCCCGGGTGTGTATTTGGCGGCACACACACACACACACACACACACACACACACACTCAAGCCCCCCCCCGCCCCATTGCGTTTTTCAACCCCAGGCGGCCCATTGACGGGCGTGACACACACACACACACACACATGAGAGAGAGAGAGAGAGAGAGAGAGAAATACGTTACAGTTCCCACCGCTCGGGCAACCTAGATAACGGCTCTTGCCAGTGCTAAAGCACCCCCCGGCAATCGTTTCATGAGTCGAGGACCCTTGGATCTTAAGTTCGTTCAGTAGCGGGTGACCAACCATATGCGCTAGTACGAGAGGATATCCGTGGGCTTGGGGTTGTTTGCGGGATCCGAAAAAACTGTCATCAGAAACTGTCAATTGTGGTTTTGCTGCGTGTGGTTACGGTTGTGGGGCTGATCCGGCCTCAGCTACCCCGCGGCAGATGCTGTCCCACAGGTGTGGGAACCTAGCTAGGGTGGTCCACTTGGGAGGGAGCCTCCTGGCCTCCAGGATGGCGGCGAGCTCAGGAGGGGTGATCGCAGGGTCCTCGGCGTGTGCCTTGACGGCCTTCTCGTAAAGCGTCTTGACGACACTCATGAACTGGGCAGACGTGAACATCTCGTGGGCGTTGAGACGGTACGAGGTGATGGCACCCACCCTGTCAGGCATCTGGGCGTCCGGGCGTCGGAACATAAAGAGAGCGGCAGTAGGTGGGAAGATTGAGGTGTGGGGAGGGGGTGATAGGTGGGTGGGGGGAAGGGGGAGAGGGGGGAGGGAGGGAGGTGGCGGGCAAGGGATCCGATAAACGACATCCGATGTTTGTTGATGGCGTTGATGATGGGCGCTGTGGGTGGGTCCTTAGCGTGCATCTCAGAGGTGGAGGTGTGAGGGGAGGATGGGGAGAGGTTGTGGGGGATTCGCTTTATGCTGCGGAGGAAGCGGTTGTGAGTCACTTCCAGGCGGTGTGTGTGGGCGACGTTGAGTGTCCAGCCTTGGCAGCTGTACAAGAGGGCGGATGTGACAAAGGCGTTGTAGAGTTGGATCTTGGTGGAGGGCTGGATGTCGTTACTTTTCCATAGTCTGGGTGTGAGACGGTTGAAGGCGTAGCAGGCAGAGGAGATCCGGCGGGAGATCTCTCCATCGAGGGTGCCGAGGGACGGGGTGGGGGTTGACAGGATGCTGCCAAGGTATTTGAATTTCTCCGTGGGGTGGACTAGGTGGGGGATGTCAGAGGAAGTGGAAGGAATTGAGATTGGTGCTGGGGCGTCGGTGTGGGCAGAAGGGTGGCCGAGGGTTTGGTGCACAGTCTTGTCGTAGTTGATCTCGAGGGCGAGGTCAGAGCAGATCTGATCGAGGAGGGCAAGCATGTCTCTGAGGACGTCGATGTCGAGAGCCATCAGAGCTATGTCGACCGCGTAGAGAAGGAGGGGGAGGATTGTAGTCGCGTAGTCTGTAGTACGGGAATCAGGGGTTTGGAGAGTGCCGTCGACCATGTAGCCGATTTGGATGCCGGCATCGGGGAGTTGGGCAATCAGGGATCGGACGACAGTATCGATGTAGATGTTGAAGAGGAGGGGGGAGAGGGGGCAGCCTTGCTTGACGCCGGTGTCGAGGTTGAATGGAGCGGTGTACGCGTCGCCCACTCGGACTCTGGCGGTGGCATCAGTGTAGAGGCTCTTGATGCGGGCGAGGAGGTCTGGGTGCACGCCGCGGTGGAGCAGGGTTGCCCATAGTGCCTTGTGGTTGACCCGGTCGAAAGCCTTGGAGAGGTCGACGTAGGCCACGTGAAGGGGGGCTTGGGCACGGTGGGACTCTTCTTGTATGCGGCGTAGGGTGAAGATGGGGGCAGTGGTGCCTCGGTCAGGCCGGAAACCAAATTGGTAGGTGGAGAGGGAGGGTTCCAGCTGTCGCCGTAGGCGGTTGAGAAGGATGTGGGTGTAGGTCTTGCCGGGGACAGGTAGGAGGGAGATGCCCCGGTAGGCCTTGGCGAGTGTGGTGGGCCCCGAGGATGCGCCCTTGTAGAGGGGGCAGATGATGGCTTGTCTCCAAGCGGTGGGGGTGGTTTGGGTGTTCCAGCACTTGCGTATGATGCGGTGGAGGGCAGAGGCGACGACGGGCCCGCCGCACTTGATGAGTGGGGCGGTGACGTCGTCGGATCCGGGGGAGGTGTTTCTGAGGACTCTGATCGCAGCCTCCACCTCGTCCAGCGTGGGCTCGAGGGGTGGGGGGTGAGGGCGTGGGTCGGCGGCGGCGTGGGCGGGTGCGGGGGCAGGGAGGGGGGCGGCGGCGGGAGGGAGGGTAGGGGCAGGGGGGGCGGTGGGCGTGTGGGCCAGGTGGGTGTTGAGGGTGGCCTCGTCAACTGTGGAGGGGAGGGTGTGGAGTTGTTTGAAGTGGAGCCCAAACGCGTCGGCAACAGGCTGGGCTCCGAAGCGGAGGCCGGCATCTGTGCGGAGGGCTGGGGCGGCGGCGAGGGGGCGGTCACCAATGAGCTTCTGCAGTATCTGGTGGGCAATGTGAGGTTTGTGTGCGTCGAGGGCGCATTGGACGCGTACGGCGGTCGCGTTCCAGTGGGCGTCGGTGTCGTCACGCAAGGAGGCCGACAGTTCTGTCTCACAGGGCTTGATCTCTGCCTGCGGGGCGTCCCTGGCACGGGCCGCCTGCAGTGCTTGGGCTCGCTTGAGTGACGCGTCGGAGGGGTTGAAGGAGACGGGGATCTCACGTGGGCGGGGGCCGAGGATCTTCTTGGCCGCCTCATGGAGGGCGGCGGTGAAGCGGTTTGTCAGCTGGTCAAGGTGGGTGGAGGGGAGCGGGGAGCAGGGGGAAAGGGAGGGCGAAAGGGAGGGGGAGGGGAGGGTGCGAGGGCGGTCGCGGCTGCCGCAGCGTACCTCTGCCGCGTGTCGGGGTCGCGGAGAAGGTCGGTGAAGTAGCGCCGGGGGGGTGGGGTGCGTGTGTGTTGGGAGTGTGCGTGGCTCCACGCTTTGGAGAAGCGGAAGCGGATGACGGCGGTGACGAGGGAGTGGTCAGATTTTGTAAGGAGGGGATTGGGCGGGTGATGGGGCACTGTGCGCGCACACTTTGGACAGAGGACAGGTGGGAGCGGCGGACTAGGATGTAGTCCAGTATGCTGCATGTCTTGTGGTTGTTGCTGTACCAGGTGTACGCATGCACGGGGGGGTTGGGGAAGAAAGAGTGGGTGATGGCAAGGTTGTGGGCGGCACACAGGTCGAGGAGCATGTGGCCGTTGTCATTGATTTTGGGGCGGTGGCGGTATGATGCGAGGCGGGGGGTTGGGGGGAAGGGGCAGAGGGTGCTGTGGGGAGTGGGGCAGGCGTGTCGGCCTACCGATGGGTGGGTGGTAGGGGAGGCGCCGGTGGTGGTGGCGTTGAAATCGCCCATCACAAGGAGGTAGTGGTGTGAGGGTACGTCAGAGAGGATGCCGTGGAGTTGCTCGTAGAACGCGTCTTTGGCGAGTTTGTCGGTGGAGACGTTGGTGGGGGCGTACGCGATGATCGCGCTGATCGGGACGGTGCCGTTGGGGTGGAACCTTAGGACCAGCACGCGATCGTCGAGCGCAGCCGAGCCGGCGGTGGGAGCGCGGAGGAGTTTGGCGGTGTCGGGGGACAGGAGTGCTCCGACGCCCGACTCGTGCGGCTTGTTGCTGCCGGGGGGGCGGCCGGACCAGATGAAGAGGTATCCGTTGGCGAAGGTGTGTCGGCCGGAGCCGGGGTGGCGTACCTCTTGGAGCCCGCAGATGTCGACGCCACGATCTGCGAGGTGGTTGGCTAGTATGCCGGGTAGTGCCAGGGGGTCCTTGCGTGTGCCGTCTGCTGCCTTCCAGAGTGAGCAGCAGTTGAAGGAGGCGGAAATAAAGTCACGGGAGGGGTGGAGGAGACGGGGGCGCGCGATCCCCAGATATGGTGGGACGGGGTCGCGCGTTGCAGCCGGGGGGACGGGTGGTGCAGGGTCGGTGGCCAATCGCCCTGCCCGTCCTGGGGGGCGCTCACGCGCGGGGACCTACCGCGCTCTTGGAGCGGGTGCTGTACGCGGGGCCGGAGGGGGTGATGGTGGTCGCGGTCGTGGGGCCGGTGGTGGAGGGGAGGTTGTCGGGGCGGGGCGCGACGTAGAGGGCCTTGGCCTTGCGCGCGGATGAGTCGCGCGGCTTGGGGCCCCACTCGGGGGTGGTCGAGGGAGAGGTGCCTGCAGCGGGGTCCTGGGCAATGGGTGAGGCGGGGTTGCTGTGCTGCCAGACGTTGAGGGAGGCGGGCTGCACGAGGGAGGTGGGCGGGGAAGGCTGCAGGCCGGTGGCGATCACTCCGGTGGTGGTGAGCGGGGTGATCTCGCAGGAGAGGACGCGGTTGGAGGTGGGGGCGGTGGTGGTGGAGGAGAAGTTCTCCCTTGCTGAGACGAGCGGGGTCGGCTCGGTGCGCGGCGTGTTTGTGAAGAGCACATTGTTTGCGAACACGCGGCGCGCGCCGAAGAGGAGGGCACGGGAGGTCTCGAGAGTGGTCAGGGCTCGGGTGAGGAGGGAGGGGCTGGCGGGGACGGCGAGGTTGGCGGGGTTGAAGATGATGGGGGTGTTGCCGCCGCCGCTGAGGGAGGACTCAGTGGAGGAGGAGGCGGAGGAGGATGAGGAGGAGTAGGAGAGGGCGGTGCGAGTGGCACGCGCCTGCTTGGGGGGGCTTTCCGAGGAGAAGCGCACGTGCTTGGGGAGGGTGGCGTCCTGCTGCTTGGGCGAGGAGAAGCGCACGTGCTTGGGGAGGGTGGCGCGCTCCTGCTTGTGGGGGGCTGCATGGCGCGCCTCGGCTGGGGCGCCGCGGGCGTCAGGTGCGCGGTCTGTACGGGCGGGGGCAGCGGCAGGGGCAGGGGTGTCACCCTTGTGCATGAACCCGTAGTAGGGAGCGCGCTTGCTGGCTGGGCGCATGGAGTTCCTGGGCCGCATGGGAGGGGGGGGTTTTGCAGCGGCAGCGGGTGCGACTGGCGCCACTCCTGGGGCGGCCGGGCTGGCGGCGGTCGTTGCGGCGTGAGGGGGGAGGACGTCGTTGGGAGAGGCAGTGGGTGAGCGATGGGTGGCGGAGAGCGTGATGAGGACGCGGGTGCCGAAGGGGGACACGAAGTCGTCAGCGCCCGCCAGCAGCACCGCCGCGTGGGCCAGCAGCCACGCCACGGCCCTGCGGGCCCATGGGCGGCTGGCGACGGCGCCGACGATCGCCAGGCCGACGAATGTCAGGGTGGCGGCGAAGACGCCGACCAGCACGGTGATGAGGACGCCGATCATCAGGAGGAAGGGACTGAGGAGGGGACTGAGCAGGGCACTGAGGATCGTCAGGGCCGCACACACACACACATGCACACACACACACACATGCACACGCACACGCACCCTTCCTTGTTTCGACCCCAGGCGGCCCACTGACGGGCGTGGTTGTCACACACACACACACACACACATGCCCCTCCCCTTTCCTTGCTTTCACCCCAGGCGGCCCACTGACGGGCGTGGTCGTCACACACACACACATGCACACACACACACGCCCCTCCCCTCTCCTTGCTTTCACCCCAGGCGGCCCACTGACGGGCGTGGTCGTGGCCGGGGCCGAGGCGGGAGCTGGCCGGCAGATGGGTGAAGACAAGCGTTCAGAGCTGGTAGCAGAGCTGCGCGCAAGAGGTGCGATCAGTTGGGGGGTTGCGTGGGGCGCCTGGACTGCGTGGGGTGGGTGGCCGGGGCCGAGGCGGGAGCTGGCCGGCAGATGGGCGAAGACGAGATCTCAGAGCTGGTGGCAGAGCTGCGCGCACCTAGTGCGCGCAGTTTGGGGGGTTTCGTGGGGCGCCTGGACTGCGTGGGGTGGGTGGCCGGGGGCAGGAGCTGGCCGGCAGATGGGTGAAGACGAGATCTCAGAGCTGGTGGCAGAGCTGCGTGCAAGAGGTGCGCGCAGTTGGGGGGGTTGCGTGGGGCGCCTGGACTGGGTGGGGTGGGTGGGTGGCCGGGGGCGGGAGCTGGCAGGCAGATGGGCGAAGACGAGCACTAAGAACTGGTTGCTGAGCTGCGCGCACCTAGTGCGCGCAGTTGGGGGGGTTGCGTGGGGCGCCTGGACTGGGTGGGGTGGGTGGCCGGGGGCGGGAGCTGGCAGGCAGATGGGCGAAGACAAGCGCTCATAACTGGTTGCTGAGCTGCGTCCAAGAGGTGCGCACAGTTGGGGGGGTTGCGTGGGGCGCCTGGACTGGGTGGGGTGGGTGGCCGGGGGCGGGAGCTGGCAGGCAGATGGGCGAAGACGAGATCTCAGAGCTGGTGGCAGACCTGCGCGTACGAGGTGTGGGTTTGGTGGATGAATCCACCTTGAACTTATAGAATCCAACACCCAACGCATCCAACGCGCATGCGCGCGTGCCTGTGTCTCTGCAGGGGTGCTGCTCACGCGGCTTGCGCTGGCGGCGCTCCCAACGAGCGCATCACGCAAATCCCTTTCGATCCAATTCACACCAACTTACCAAATCTGCCTGCGCGTCTCTGCAGAGGCGCTGCTTACGCGGCTAGCGCTGGCGGCGTTCCCAACGAGCGCATCGCTGCTGCCCGGGGATGTGTCCAGTCTGGATCAGCTGGTTTCAATCCAGGTGCGCGCCGAGCGAGGGTTCGTTGTAATAAGCATTGTGCCTCCCCGAGGGATTGGTCCAGGGGGAGACACACACACACACACACACAAAACACACACACACACACGCGTGCACACACACAGACGCGCGCACACAAACACGCACACACAAACACGCACACACAAACACGCACACACACACACACACGCACACACACACACGTGCGCACACACACACGCACACACACGCGTGCACACACGCACACACACACACACACACACACACACACAGGAGGAAGACGACAAGGGCGTTGTGGCGCAGGCCCGACTGCTCGGCCAACGCGCGGTCGCGGCCCAGATCGCGGCCACGCGCGCTGGCGCGACCAAGGGTGCGGGTGGCGGCGTGGGGGGCGCGTCACTCCCCCACGGTAGCAGCTGCGGCAGTGGTGCCACGCAGCCGCGCTCGCGCCGCCCATCCAGCGGCGCCGCCGCCGCCGCTGCGCCAGCGGCAGGCGGCACGCGCGGCCACCCCGCGGCGTCGCCGGCGGGGACGTGGGGCTCGCTCGCCGGCGTGGGCGTGGGCGGCGGCGGGCTCGGCACCGGCGGCGGAAGCGGCAGTGGTGTTGGCGGCGGTGGTGGCAGCGGGCGGCCGTGGAGCGCGGCGAGCGGCGACGCGCGCGTGTCTGACTTCCTGTCGGGTCGAGCGACGCCGGCGACAGGCGGAAAGGGCGGCCCGGCGAAGCTGGCGAGCTGGGGGCGGCCGGTGAGCGCCGCGCCGCGTGGGGAATGATCTGCGGCGCGTTTTGAGCGGCGCGTGGCTTGCTGTGCTCGGGCGGTAGCCCGAAATGACTCGTGGCGCACGCGCACGCCCCTGCTGGCGCGTGTTTGCATGTGTCTGGTGGCTGTATTGTAGGGCCCTGTGAGGGCCGTAGGACCCTCGTGCCTGCTGTTGTACGCGTGGGCGGGTGTTGTCGTGATGACTTCTCGCGTGGCGAGCCCCATCCTGGCCGCAGTCCTCCCACGTGCACACACGTGTGCGGCATGCAGTAACACTGCGCTCGGCACGACAATCCTCAGGGAAAAAAAGCATCAACCCCCTCTAACGACGATATTTTTTGACGGGCAATTCTTCTCCACCCAAGTGAAGAGGATGGAGGCTGGCTCTGTGTGGCGGCGTCTGTGGGTGGACGGGCGTGCGTGCGTCCTTGCATCTGCGCGCGGGTGCTGTGGCTTGAGTCACTGGTACTGGCGTGTGCGACAATCTCTGTCTCCTTTCTCTCTTCGCACTGTTCAGCGTCTCTATCAACATCAGGGCCTCATACCAGATTTTCTCTATCAAGATAGCCTCCCACACTTCTCAAGTTTCCAATCATCCAGTCCACCGGTACCTGCACGAAACTTACACGCTTCGTCGCCATGCTGCACGTAGTGCTGAGTGCTGCGCTCGCCCTTGGGTTCCTCGCGACGGCCCTTGTTTTGGTCGTGGTGGTCTCTACGCGACGCAAGTTCTCCGCAGTGGCTTCCATCCCCACGTTTGATGAAAGCCACATCATTTGGGGCCACCTGCCGTGGTTTACGTCGCCGACCGTGCACAAGGAGTTGGCAAAACAAGCGAAAATCCTTGGCCCCATCTACCGAATCCGCATGGTGGTGGAATGCATGGTGTTCGTCTCTGACCCGGTAGGTCACGAGGGGGGAGAGGGGGGAGAGGGGGGGAGGGGGAGGCATATGCATGGGTGGCCTCACGTTGGACATTCCCGCATGACGTTTGCATGGTGTCGCAGTGCATGCATGCGCAGGGGGGAAGCATGCGCAGGGGGCAAGCATACGCGCGCGCCGCGTGCACTCGCTGTGTTCCTCCCGGGTGGGTGTGCAATCACCAGCCTGGTGCAGCAGCGCCACAGCGCATGCAGCGACCACACACCTGCCGTGGCCTTGCCGATGATGCACAGGCGGAGGTTGCCCGCATCTGCATGCGCGGCGAGGACTACATGGACAAAGCCACAGCAGCTTACAACTCCGTCAACGTCGCAGCCACGGGCCCAACCACCACCAATCTCCTGTCAAGCCACACCGACGACCAGTGGAGGCTGCTGCGCAAGTGAGTGGCAGGTGTCCTGGCGTCTCGGAACAAACAAACCGGTGAAACCAGCTGACCCTCCGTCTGCCCCGACCTCGTACACGCAGGGCCTTGTCGCCCTGCTTCTCCTCGGCCAACATGAAGGCGGCGTTGCCGGTCATCCAGTCGGTCACTGCCAAGATCATGGACCAGATCGAGGCCGCCGGCCCGACGCAGGCGTACGACGTCGTTGACCTTGCACGCCGCGTGACTGCTGAGGTCATTGGGCGCTGGGGCTTCAAGACAAGCTTTGGCGCTGACGACCTGTCAAAGCCCAGCAAGATTGTGTCAATGATGGACGGCTTCCTCAACGCCATACACCGCCTGTGGTCCAATCCGTTCTGGGCCATCTCCCTGCTGACCTCCAAGGAGGCGCGCGTGCACCGTGCAAATTCGCTCGTCTACGACAGCTTCATGGACAACGTCACGCGCGAGCTGCAGGCGCGCCCTCTGGACGAGCTCCCCACCGACTGCATTGCCGGAGCCCTGCTGCGCGCGACGGAGCTGTGCGGCAAGCCGCTGCCTTTCCACCAGCTGAAGTCAAACATATCGATCATGCTCGCTGCAGGTGCGTTCCACTGTCTGGAAGTCGGGTTTACAGGTTTTACACGTACGCGCCCGGAGGACCCCGGGGCGTGATTCAAGATCAAGATCTACTACACGTCTAGGGGGCTCTATTAGGAGAGTAGACCCGCAAGACCACGCTGCGCGCCAGCCTACCAGGGGCCTGGGTGTCGGCCATACTCACGCCGCCTGTTGTTCCATTCCATACTCACGCCGCGTGTCATTCCGACACTCGCTCTGATCTCGCTGTGTTGGTGCCCTTACCAGGCTTCGAGACAAGTGCAAGCGCATTCGGCAGCATTGTGGTGTCGCTGCTTCAGCACCCAGCCGAGCTGGCGCGCCTCGAGGACGAGCTCGATGCGTTCGGCCTGCTCAAGACGCCCAAGAGGCCGGAGGCGAGGTGCGCTCTTCATTCATTCGCTCAGCCAGCGCTTGCTTGAAACACAATACTATGATGACTGAGATGGACTAGGAAGACTCCTATGCGCCTCTTTCTCACTTCACCGCCTCGTCGCAAACTCCCCAGGGCTGTCGTGTGGGACGACCTGGGCCGGATGACCTTCCTCAACGCAGTCATCAAGGAGACGCTGCGCTGGCAGCCGCCAGCCAACCTTGGCACAGTCCGTGTGTCCACCAAGATGACCAAGGTGTGCGCTGCCTAGATCACGCTGGGTGCATGCATGCGCTCTTTGCAGCGCAGCAGCGTCCATGCATCCCTATTTCACCATACAGCTAGGGCGCTCTTTGGATCATCCATTGATCCCAGTACCACTGCGAGTGTGCTCTGATGAGTTCCGCATTTCTGGTCGCCTGCTCGCAACGCAGATTTGCGGCCACGACGTGCCTGCTGGCACATGGATCGCCCTCCCTGGGGGCGTCATCGACCGCTCCACTGCCGTGTACGGAGAGGACGCCGACAAGTTCCGCCCCGACCGCTGGCTCTCTCACACCTCCGAATCCGGCGGCAAGGATGGCGCTGCCTGGGCCGCCACCGGTGCGTACGACGACCACGGCGACAACGCCAGCAGTGGGGCCGTGGACCAGGCGCCGGCTGCACTTGCGCAAGGTGAGCTGTTGTCTGGTAATCGATACCCGCACGCACGTGCAGCGCCGTGCGCAAACACGCACCCACAACCTGTTGGCACGCTGTGTGCGCAGACCGCCTGAAGGAGCCGATCGCCTTCAGCATGGGCCCCCGCGACTGCGTCGGTCAAGCGCTTGCGCGCCTCGAGCTGCAAGTCTTCATCGCGGAGCTCTTCTCCCGCTTCCGAGTCTCCCTCGCGCCTGGGATGGGCAGCCCAAAGGAGATCTTTGACAGGCAGATTTTCCATGTTACGTTGTCTTTTGACGGCGAGGTGCTACTGCGCATGGAGCCGCGCTGACCGGCGTCCTCATCGCCGATGTTGGGCTGCTTGAAGAGCTGCTGGAATTGTCGCAGCCGTGTGCTATGCTGTGCTGTGCTGTGCTTAACATTGAATAAGTTTCTTATAGGCTACGAATTGAATGAGGTTCGTATAGGCTACTTGCAAGACCAGGCCCCTGCAATAAATGAGAGGCAGGCTGTGCGCACACACACACACACACACGGGTCGTGTGAAGCGTGTTCGACCAGACAGGCTGGCACCGTTTGCAGGCAGGTGTCATTTTCTTCGCGTGGTGGCCCAAGGAGGAAGGGATCGGCAGTGGGGAGAGGAGGAAGAGGAAGGGCCCTGTGTTGCCCCACTGCTCTGCCCTAACCCTGCCCCAAACCCCCTCCACACAAACTCGTTTTTTAACCGTCGAATCCGAGTCGCTGTCCACCCACGCATCCGCCTTCCAACTACGCCGTGCCGTGCTGCCCAGCATGGCGAACTCAAACTCTAACTCTCTTGCGCCAGTCGACTGGTCTTCCAGCCTCGACCTCTCTTCGACAGCCCAACCCCAGCGACCTGTCGTCGGCACATCGCGTGCTTCCTACGCGCGCCAGGCCCTGTGGACGTGAGTAACGTGAGTGCATGGTGATGCACCAGATCGCGCCCATGTGCCATGCCCCCGCGGGCCTGCCCCTTCTGCATGCCACTTGCATCTCTGCAGAAGGGAGGAGGAAAATGACAGGGCGTAGGCTGCTGTTGGGCAGCTCGAGTAGTGCGTGCCATGCTGTGCGTACCCGCCATGCACCCGCCATGCTGTGTGCACCTCGCGCCTCACCACTGCATGCCCTCACAAACACGTGGCGCCTCATCTGCCCTCTCACCCACTCACTGACGCCTGCGTGCAGCCACATCACGCACGATGCCTCCACTCCCACGCCGAGAATTGAGGAAACTGGTGCGCAAGCTGGGCGCGAACGCTCACGCCCGAGCCAGCAGAGGCAGGCAGTAATGTTGCTGGTGGTGCTGTGCCAAGATGGGGATCTAGACAGTCTGGCAGCAATCGCTGCTGCTGGTGCCGTCCTTCCACTGGTGCAGCTGCTGGGCACTTCAGCTCAGGTGCATCAGAACGCAGCAAGTGCTCTAATGGACCTTGCTCAGATTGCTGTGAATGTGGCCAGCATTGCTGCTGCTGGTGGCATCCCTCCACTGGTGCAGCTTTTGGGACCTGAATCATCAGCTGATGTTCAGTTGAATGCAGCAGGGGCACTGGGGCGCATCTCTGAGATTGCTGACAATGCAGTGGCGGTCGCTGCTGCCGGTGCCCCTGCTGCCGGTGCCCCTGCTGCCGGTGACCCTCCACTGGTGCAGCTGCTGGGACCTGACACTCCAGCTGAAGTGCAGGACCTTGCAGCTTGGGTACTGTCAATCCTCGCTGACACCACAGAGATTGCAGTCACCATCGCTGCTGCTGGTGCCATCCCTCCACTAGTGCAGCTTCTAGGACCCGATTCTGCTGACGTGCATCAAAATGCAACCTGGGCACTGATGCACATCTCTCAGATTGCTGACAATGCGGTCACCATTGCTGCGTCCGGTGCCGTCCCTCGACTGGTGCACCTGCTGGGGGCTGGAATTCCAGCCGGCGTGCAGCAGAACGCAGCACAAGCATTGAAGAAGCTCGTTTGTATTGCTGAGATTGCAGTCACCATCGCTGCCGCTGGTCCCGTCCCCCACTAGCACACCTTCTGGGGCCTAACTCTCCCACTGCCGCGCAGATGAGTGCAGCAGCAGCACTGAAGGCCCTCTCTGATGGCGCTGCTGTCAACAGTGCTGACATTGCTGCTGCCGGCGCCAGTGCCAACGTGCTGCAGCAGATGGAGAGGCTGGGCATCCACTGACCAGCTGAAGTGTTGACCAAGGAAGTGAAATCCTTGGTGGGCGATGCATGCTCGAAGAATAGGCATTTGCGATGAAGACCTGTGCCTGTGAGAAAGTCGCAGGAGAGAGAGCTGGCATAAAAACAAGCACATGCGGTTCGAAACTCAGACGGGCCGAGGGAGGGATGCTCGGGATGGCTAGACACAGACATTTGGACCCGTCTTCCGGCCGGGGGCATGTATGCCGTTCATGGGTTGGAACTGTGGCCACCTAGGCCCAACATATGTGTAGGAGCAGGCTGAAAGTAATATCCATGGCCTGTCCATCACCGTCAAATTGACACGTCACAATCGCCGGTACAGATACGGCGGCATGATAGCGGTAGGGGGCAGGGTGCGTCAGGCTGGTAGTCAGGCGGGCCCAAGCCCACTAATATCAACGCGGCGCAAACAGAGCTGGAGCTCCAGAGCCACACAAATGCACTGTGTTAACAATGAAATTGCACTGGCAAACGCAACAGCATTGTTCCCCACTGTAACTGCAAAGATTTACAACCACCCGCGGGCCCTCTCAACTCCCGTTCGTCGAGTGCCGTCTACCAGCTCAAACACCCCAGAATAAAGACGTGCTGTGGCAAAACTGGCCAGGTGGTGCCTGGTCGTCCCTGCAAAACCACCAGCACGCCATGGCAACAGCGCGAGCAGGCGCGGGATCCAGGCCGCAGGCGCTGTTGAGAAACTGTCGACTACGAGGAGCCAACCGACCAATTTGGTCTTCTGGTCCAAGCTCCAGAGCGCGCGGTTGAAAAAGTGTCTACTAGGAGGTAACCGGCCAATCGGGTCTTCTGGTCCCGAGCTCCAGATCGCGCGGTTGAGAAACTGTCAACCAGGAGGAACTGACCAATCGGGTCTTCTGGTCTCGAGCTCAAGAGCGCGCGGGCGAAACTGTCGAGTAGGAGGAACCAACCAACCAATCGGGTCTTCTGGTCCAGAGCGCGCGGGGGAAACTGTTGTCTACAAGGAGCTTACCGACCAATCGGGTCGTCTAGTCCTGAGCTCCAGAGCGCGCGGGAGGCGTGAGTCTGTTTGCGCACGGTGATTGAGATAGCTCCCGCCAGAAGTGGCGGTCGCTCTCGTATTCTGATGTCCTCTACTTGTCCGGCACCACCAACATCCAGTCCTCGCGGTCTGCGCGTGCGCATGCAGGCAGCGTGCAGGCGTGCGCATCAGGATGTGGTGGGGTGGATGGTTGTGTATGTGGGGTGGTGGTGATGGTGGGGGTGGGGGTGGGGGTGGGGGTCGGGGGTGTGAGCGTAGATGGGGTGTGCATGCAGGAAACATGCAGGTGTGCACATCAGGATGTGGGGTAGGGGGAGGTGTGTAGTGTGTGTGTGTGTGTGTGTGTACGTGCGTGTGTATGTGTGCGCACAGATGGGGCGAGCACGCGCTCGCACACACACACATGGACAGGTGTGTACGTGTGCATTGTGCATGCGTGCATATGCACGCGTGTGCAGCACGCGCGCATCGCTCACACGTGCAAGGGGCGCTCTTGCTCTTGAGGTAGAAGGAGTAGCCATTGTCGCCACTTGCGACGGCCTGAAAGGGGGGGTGCAGGAAGTTTAAGGGGGTGGAAGTAAGTTGTAGAGTCACCCGGGTGGAAGGATGGGAGCAGGTGCGTGTGTAGAGCATTCACTACCTCGACAGACAAACCCACGACCTGAAGGGTGTACAGGAAGCTGTGGGGGGTGAAAGTGAGTTGTACAGTCACCCCGGTGGAAGGATGGGAGCCAGATGGGAGCGTGTGTCTGCAGAGCTTCGACTTCCTCTGCGGAAGCACCCACTGCCTCTGCGACAGCGAGTGAGTGCAGCCTCTGCATGCCTCTGCGGCACCACTGCCTGGTTTTACACGTTTTACATGTACGCGCCAGGGGGACCCTGGAGCCTGGAGAGGTGGACAGGAACTTGTAGGTGTGTGTGTGTGTGTGTAAATCCATCATCATCAGGAGGGTGAAGGAAGTTGTTGGGGGGGGGGGGAGGAAGTCGTAGAGTCACTTGGGTGGAAGGAAGGCAGAAACACCCACTAGGAGACTCGTACCTCTACGGAAGCACCCACTGCCTCTGCGGAAGTGAGTGGGTGCAGCCTCTGCACGCACCTGCAACAACACTGCCCACGGATGCCCCGACCCTCAAGAACCCGACCACCAGAGGCCAGCCACTTGCTGGTAGTTCTCGGGCGCTATACGCCGAGCAAGGTCGAATAAGCTTCCTGTTAAATGCGTCACACACGCCTGTAAAATCCATGATCACGTGCGCATGCGTGCAACGCACCTTGCAGTCGTCATTGCGGGAGCATGCCTCCACCGCCGCAGCAAGGCCGTTGTTCAGCTCGCAGTAGGGCACTGCGGCGCAGTGATTGATCAGCTAGGTTAGAGGAGGACAATAAACAGACAGCAAAATCCACCGCCGCAGCAAGGCCGTTGTTCAGCTCGCAGTAGGGCACTGCGGCGCAGTGCTTGATCAGGTAGGTGAGTGGCGGTCATCAATCAGACTGCAGCATTCACATCTGCCGCAAGGACATTGTTCACCTGGCAGCAGGGCCAAGCGCGGTTAATATGGCACAGTGTCTGGTAAGGGTGTGTTCCCACTCACGACCCAGAAGTTCCTTTGAGCCTGGAAGAAGGGTGAGGAGCGACTTTGACTGGAGCGTTCTCGACGTCGGAGACTCTAGCGACGTTGACTGAACGTCGGCTGTGACTAGAAGAAAAAACACTTCTTCTAGATTGCTTAGGGGGCCGCTTGGGGGCCATTTAGCGCGACTAGAAAACCTAGACGTTTTCTAGAAATCTTCTAAGAATCCGAGTGAGAACGCACCTTAAGTTAGGTGAAGGTACGGCGACTGTGGATTCATTGGCGAGGCAAGGCAGAAGCAGCGTGGTGCGGGAGGCCTCCCCCCGAGCGACCGGGCTTGCATCATCAATGATCACTTTTTTGGCATGTGGAGTCGGATTCGGGAGCCATGGAGCCGGATTTGGGAGCCATGGAGCCGGATTTTCAGTCGCATGGCTCCAGAACTTCGTGACAAGGAAACAATCACTGCGCTTCATCTACGACTCGAGCACCCCACGCTCTCCTGTGGGTCGGCACTTTGTTGCGCAGGGGGCGGTATTGCAGCCCACACAGAGTGGGCACCCACCCACCCAGCCACCCACCGCCCACCCACCAATCGACCCACCGACCCACCCTCTCACCCTTGTTGCCATAGTAGTCCTTGTTGCCGCAGTCGATGTCATTGCCCTCGATGTCGCAGCGGAGGAAGAGGCGTACGCCGTTCGAAGGGCAGTCCGACTCGGAGGGAAGGGTAGTGGGACCATCGGAGGAAAGGGAAGTGGGACCGTCGGAGGGAAGGGTAGTGGGACCGTCAGTGCCGTCGTCCGCCTGCAGCTGGCGGCACTCGCAGCTGCGCGTCATGAGTGCCGCGAGGGCCAGGGCCAGCAGCAGCAGCGCGGTGCAGCGGACCTGCGTTGCAGAGTGCTAAATCACGACATGATCAAGAGTGCGCGCGTTGGGGTGCAGCAGCGTAGTGGGGCTGCGCAGCGATCGCAATCACGTGCGCGCAGCGCAGCGGATCTGCGTTCCAAAATGCCATGTCAGAGTATCAGATTATCAGAGTGCGCTCGTTGGGGTGCAGCAGCAGAGTCGGGCTGCGCAGCGATCGCGATCGCGTGTGCGCGGCGCAGCGGACCTGCGTTGCACTGCGTCATGTTGAGAGTGAGCAGCACGTCGTCATCGTGATCTTTCACGACCGTGAGACGTTGGGGTGCAGAAGCAGAACATTGGGGCTGCACGCAGCGATCGCGTGCCCTGCATCAGCTGCTGTGCTGACACGCGCCGCCCGCCCAACTGCATGGCAGCCCCAATTCGCGTGGGCAGGCCATTCGCTGCCCCGACACATCTCGCATGGACCTCCAGGGCGTCGCACACGCCATCATCATGCGAGGGAGATGGCGGAGGGGGTGGCGAGGGGAGGAGGAAGTGGCAGCTCCTTTTTTGCATCGCCCGGAATCGTTGCCCGATGCTGGCCATTGCCACCCACCTTGATTGCCATCGTGATGATAGCGAGGGTTTCGATTACTGCAGCACGCTAGGAATGTAGGGGCTCGGGATCGGCATCGCAATACGTATCCTTGCCCACACTTTGCCCACACTTTGCGCGAGTTGATGCGTGGCAATTGCGTTACCATATATGTCTTGAAGGCTTTGTTAGAATCTGGTTTTCTGATGATGTTGTTAGACCCAGCACAACGGGAGCTCCGACGCGATGATGCAGTTCACTTGGGAAGTCGGAGAGTTTACTCTCTGTGGGGGATCCAAAGTCGACGTCGTCCAGCGCACGCCGTCGCTGCAGCATCAATGTCGTTCGAATTAGTCACCGCTTTGTTTGCGTGGCGGGTGGTTGGAGGTCCACCCCTGCGGCGCTCTCAGAGGCTGTTTGCCTCTTCCGCTCGCCCGCACGTTCCGTCCGAGGGTGCGTAGCAAATGGGCCCAAATGGGTCCTAAGAGGCGTCTGTATTTGGCGCTGTTGGCCTTATGTATCGGTGCATTCGTGACACTCCTCCCCCCTTATACTGCACCCGCATCCTCGAGGGTGCTTCTTAGCTCATCCCCTGTCGTCGGACTTGTGCGGGCCTTGTGGGGTGGCTTCATTCGGTTTACGGCGCAGAGCCGGCGAAATTGAGAAGAAACGCTATTCGGTTCCTGACGACGCTTCTGCTATGAAGCTGCTACGAAGATGTGTGGTGCAGCTGCTATGTAGCTGCCTTGACAGAGAGTTTGTGGCTAGGCCATGAGGCAGACTGTTGCGAGATGAGGCGGGATAAAGGAGAGGAGAGTGTGTGACTGTAAGAAGCTTTTGCTGTGCTACGGTCGAGGTCTAGGGGGTGCGATCTCGTGGGCCTGCGAACCCTGGCCGTGCTTCCACGGGGAGGAAGGTGGGTCTGGGGACCGAGTGCCATGCGTAGGTCCAGCCCCAACCTGCCAGCCCCCCACCAACAGTAGCCAGCCCCCCGTATGTGGCGCTCCGGCACTGCAAGCCGAGCAACGTCGAATACACTGCCTGTAGGTACGTCACATACGACACAAAATCCATTATCAGTAGGAGTAACAGTAACATCGGATTTCCAGCAAAGCCTACTAGAGGCCTCTCCTAGGATGAGAGAGCCCTGTAACACAGGCGTCCCTTGGCTGGCCAGCTGGTGGTCTTCCCTCGCCAAAACCACCACCACACCAGCCCTACCACAGCCGCTGGTTGCCTGCCTCACGAGGCAGCTCCCACAAGGCCACACCCCAAGGGCGTGTACTGTCAACTGTCAACTGTCAACTGCCAACTGTCAACTGTCAACTAACCGACCATCGCTGATCCCCAGTGCTTGGAGCGCGCGGGGAGGCGCGTGTCTGTTGTTGCACGGCAGCAGCGAGGGCTTCGCACTAAAATGTGGCAGCCGCTCTCCACCTTCCACACTGTTGTCCACTACTTGTCCAGTGCCACCACCATCCAGTCCTCACGGTCTGCGCATGTGCACACGCAGGCAACGTGCAGGTGTACGCAGGCGAAGTGCCAGTGTGCGCATCAGGAGTATTTTTTGTACAGGTTGTACATGTACGCGCCCGGAGGACCCCGGGGCATGAGTTAAGGAGGGGGGGACGAGCCTCCCTGAGAGGTGAAGGATGGTCGGGGGTATGCGTGCAGATCTGCATCTATGCACGCGTGCGTACACACATGTATGGACCGGTATGCCTGAAGCGTGTTTGTGTATATAACGTGCTTATGTGTGCTTCAGGAGGGGGAGGGGGGGGGCCTCCCTGAGGGGTGGATGGATGGTCAGGGGTGTGGGTGCAGATGCACACGTGCGTACACACATGTATGGACAGGTTTGTCTAAGCGTGCCTGTGCAGGCGACGCGCAGGTGTGCGCATCAGGAGGGAGGAGGGGATAAGGGATGGTCCGGGGTGTGAGCACAGATGGGGTGAACGCGCGTGCACACATAAAAATGGACAGGTTTGTGCGTGTGTGTGAGTGTGTGTGTGAGTGTGTGTGTGTGTGTGTGTGCATGTGTGTGTGTGTGTGCGTGCGTGTGTGAGGTTGTTCACCCTCTTGCTGGCGCACGGGTGGTCTCCCGCCTTCAAACGGAATCTCCCCAATTGATGACTAGAAACAGCCTATCTAGGTCTGCCGTGCAGAGTTCTCTGTAACGATCTCTCTCTCTCTCTCTCTCATGTGTGTGTGTGTGTTTGTGTGTGTGTGTGCGTGTGTGCACGCGAGTACATCGTATGCGCATCACTCACACTTGCAGGGGTCGCTCCTGGTCTTCAGGTAGAAGTTGTAGTTGTCAGCGACGACAGCCTGAGAGGAAGGAAAGAAATTTGCAGCGGGGGGGTGAAGTTGTAGGGGATGGAAAGAAGTTGGAGAGTCACCCAGGTAAAAGGATGGAAGCAGCTGTGTGGCTGCGGAAGCGAGAGGTCACACGCAGTCTCTGCACGCGTCTGCAACACCACTGCCTGATTTTACAGGTTTTACACGTACGCGACAGGAGGACCCCGGGGCGTGAGTGAAGGCCTAGACGACCCGTCTAGAGGTGCTCTACTAGGAGAGCCCGCAAGGCCACGCGGCGCGCCAGGTGCTTCAGGTAAGGACTGTTTGTGGAGCAGTGGTTTTACAGGTTTTACACGTACACGTACACAGGACCCCAAGGCGTGAGCGAAAGCCTAAACTACCCGTCTAGGGGGGCTCTCCTAGACGAGCCTGCAAGGCCACGCAGTGGGCGCCAGCCTACCAGCACCACGCAACGCGTGCTTAAAAGGGGACCGAAACTTTGGAGATGGCGATTAGGGACAAGCACACACATGTGTGGGCATCTATGGGTGTGCCACCCTGGTAGGCTGGCGTGATACGTGGCCTTGCAGGCTCTCCTAGTAGAGCCCCCTTAGACGTCTAGTCTATGCCTGAACTCACGCCCCAGGGTCCTCCGGGTGCATGCATGTGAACCCTGTAAAACCCGCTGAAGCGAGCGGAAAGGATTGAGGCGGGTGCAAACGCGGCCACTACCTCTGTGAACGCGCCCACTTTCTCTGCAGAAGCGAGAGGGCACAGCCTCTGCATGCGTCTGCGGCACCACCACCTGGTTTTACAGGTTTAACACTTGTTTACAGGTGTTGCACGCACGCGCCAGAGCCAGATGGCGATGGAGGAGAAGCACACACGCGCCTGCATCTATGGTTTTACTCTTTTTTTTAAGCAAAAAATGCACCTTTTCGGATGTTGCGCTTTTTTGGATGTCACGCCCGGCGCGTATGGCGGTGATGCATGTGCACCGGAAGCAATGTAGTAATCTGGGCTGATAGACGCGGTACTTTGTGTTACAGATAGCAATACGTGGTCTCAGTGCCGCCAGGCGCTGCCTCTATGAACTACTGCACTTGTGTGTCAGGATGTACCAATGGGAGTGGCAGGGCCTAAGCGGCACACATGTGAATGCAAGCAATGCACCAAACCTTTGCAGATGTTGATAGGGGATTCACGCAATCTTGGCTGCATCAAGCTGGAGGGTGGCTGTGTGGCACACGTGGCAAACGCGCGCAACGCACCTTGCAGTCCCTGTTGCGGGAGCATGCCTCCACCGCCGCTGATAGGGGGTACAAGCAATCTTGTTTGCATCAAGCTGGTGGTTAGCTGTGTGGCACACATGGCAAACGTGGCAAACGCGCGCGACGCACCTTGCAGTCCGGGTTGCGGGAGCATGCCTCCACCGCAGCGGCGAGGCCATTGTTTAGCTGGCAGTAGGGCACTGCGGTGGTAGGGCGCAGTGAGGGGTTGGTAGGAACACTGATGGCACACAGGCCGTTCAATCCTTCGTCATATCAAGGCCGTTGTTCAGCTGGCAGTAGGGCACTGCGACGCAGTGATTGTTCAGATGGGTAAGAGCAGGACATCAAACAGACTGCAAAATCCACCGCCACCGCAAGGCCAATGTTCGGCTTGCAATAGGGCACTGCGGCGCAGCGATGGGCCAGGCAGGTGTGTGGTGGGCATGAAACAAAGGTCAACGTCAAGCAAAAAGCACAATCCACCGCCGCGGCATGGCCGTTGTTCAGCTGGCGGTACAGCACTGCGGCACAGCGATGGTTCAGGCAGGTGAGTGGTGGAAAAGAAACAAAGGTCGACGTCAAGCTCACAACAGCAAAACACACCGCCGCGTCAAGGCCGTTGTTCAGCTGGCAGTAGGGCAATGCGGCGCAGCGATGGGTCAGGCAGGTGTGTGGTGGGCATGAAACAAAGGTCGACGTCGAGAAAACAGCACAATCCACCGCCGCGGCATGTCCGTTGTTCAGCTGGCAGTAGGGCACTGCGGCGCAGTGATGGGTCAGGCAGGTGAGTGGTGGACACAAAACAGAGGCCGACGTCAAGCAAGCAGCAGGATCTACCGCCACCGCGTGGCCGTTGTTCAGCTGGCAGTAGGGCATCGCGACACAGCAATGGTTCAGGCAGGTGAGTGGTGGGCATCTAACAGAAGTCGACGTCAAGCAAATGGCAAAATCTACCGCCGCGGCTGGGCCATTTCTCAGCTGGCAGTAGGGCACTGTGGCGCAGCGATGGGTCAGGCAGGTGAGTGGTGGGCATCAAACAGAGGTCGACGTCAAGCAAACGACAAAATGAACCGCCGCGGCAAGGCCGTTGCTCAGCTGGCAGTAGGGCGATGGTTCGGGCAGGTGAGTGACAAGCGACAAACAAAGGTCGACGTCAAGCTCACAACAGCACAATCCACCGTCGCGGCGAGGCCATTGCTCAGCTGACAGTAGGGCACTGCGGTGGTAGGGCGCAGTCATGGGTTGGTAGGAACACTGGTGGCACACGGGCCATTCAATCCTAAGTCATGGCGAGGCTGCTGGCCAGCTGGCAGAAGGGCGCTGCGGCGCAGTGATTGGTCAGTTGGGTGAGATGAGGACATCAAACAGACTGCAAAATCCACCGCCGCGGCAAGGCCGTTGCTCAGCTGGTATTAGGGCACTGCGGTGGTAGGGCGCAATCATGGGTTGGTAGGGTACTCATGGCACACGGGCTATTCAACCCTTTGTCATATCAAGGCCGTTGTTCAGCTGGCAGTAGGGCACTGCGGCAAAGCGATAGTTCAGGCAGGTGAGTGGTCGAAAAGAAACGAAGGTCGACGTCAAGCTCACAACAGCAAAATAAACCGCCGCATCAAGGCCGTTGTTCAGCTGGCAGTAGGGCACTACGGCGCAGTGATGGGTCAGGCAGGTGTGTGGTGGACATCAAACAGAGGCCGACGTCAAGCAAACAGCAAAATCTACCGCCGCGGCAAGGCCGTTACTCAGCTGGCAGTGGGGCGCCGCGGTGGTAGGGTGCTGTGTTTGGTGGGTAGGGCAAGTGGTGGCACATAGTCAACCACCGATGGCGTGAACAATTTGGGTTTGTTGTAGGATTTAGGGTTGAGGTTTAAAACCCTAAAACCCTTATCCCGAACCGTCGTGTATGGTAATTGTGAGGGCCAGAACTGGACTTGGACTAGAGGTAGTCTTTGCTGGAAAGCCGATGTAACTGTAGCCGTCGTGTATGGGTGCCGAGGCACGGCGTACAGTGAGCAGGGTGGAAGGAGCGGAGAGAGGGGGGCTGAATGGCAATGCCGCATTTTCTGTCTGCCTGCTGAGCGACACCCACCCACTCACTCACCATTCTCACCAGTGAAGTGGGGGCTGCAACAAGATGCCGTATTTCCTGTCTGCCTGCTGAGGCAGCAGGCAGCAGGCAGCAGGCAGCAGGCAGCAGGCAGCAGGCAGCAGGCAGCAGGCAGCAGGTAGCAGGCAGCAGGCAGCAGGCAGCAGGCAGCAGGCAGCAGGCAGCAGGCAGCAGGCAGCAGGCAGCAGGCAGCAGGCAGCAGGCAGCAGGCAGCAGGCAACAGGCAGCAGGCAGCAGGCAGCAGGCAGCAGGCAGCAGGCAGCAGGCAGCTGGCAGCAGGCAGCAGGCAGCAGGCAGCAGGCAGCAGGCAGCAGGCAGCAGGCAGCAGGCAGCAGGCAGCAGGCAGCAGGCAGCAGGCAGCAGGCAGCAGGCAGCAGGCAGCAGGCACCAGGCACCAGGCACCAGGCACCAGGCACCAGGCACCAGGCACCAGGCACCAGGCACCAGGCACCAGGCACCAGGCACCAGGCACCAGGCAGGCACCAGGCAGCACCAGGCACCAGGCACCAGGCAGCAGGCAGCAGGCAGCAGGCAGCAGGCAGCAGGCAGCAGGCAGCAGGGCAGCAGGCAGCAGGCAGCAGCAGCAGCAGCAGGCAGCAGGCAGCAGGCAGCAGGCAGCACCAGGCAGCAGGCAGCAGGCACCAGCAGGCACCAGGCACCAGGCACCAGGCACCAGGCACCAGGCACCAGGCACCAGGCACCAGGCAGCAGGCACCAGGCACCAGGCACCAGGCACCAGGCACCAGGCACCAGGCACCAGGCACCAGGCACCAGGCACCAGGCAGCAGGCAGCAGGCAGCAGGCAGCAGGCAGCAGGCACCAGGCAGCAGGCACCAGGCAGCAGGCACCAGGCAGCAGGCACCCGCCACCCGCCACCCACCACCTGCCACCTGCCACCTGATCGACGCCGACCCACTCACCATTCTCGCCCTGTGCTGTCCTTGTTGCCGCAGCCGACGTCACGACCCTTTTGAAGCAAAATCATTGTGTTGTTCGATCCAAGCACTCCCCCTAGTCAACCAAACCAAGAGAAAGCTAGTAGCTCTCTCTTGGTTGGTTGACCTGCAGGTCTAACCAGCTGGTTATGGCTAGAAGCCCAGCTGACTCTATGCCGCACCGGAGGTGGAGGCGCAGGATGTTTGGATTGCTAGGCGTTCGGTGTGCTAAAGGACACCCACCCACTCACCACTCTCGCCCGTGTAGTCCTTGTTGCCACAGTCGACGTCCGACCCCTGTGTGTGTGTGTGTGGTGGTGGTGGTGGTGTCTGTGTGGGGGGTGGGTGGGGGGGGGACACACACGTGCACACATACACACACACACACACACACACGCACACACACACACACACACACACCTCGATGTCACATCGGAGGATGAGGCGCAGGACATTCCCAGTGCTGGGCGGTGGGCCAACCTTTGCCTTGGTGGTCGCAGGCTTGGGCTGAGTGGTGGTGTTGGTGGGCTCAGGACTGGACCCAGCTGGGGCGTTGGTGGTGGCGTTGGTGGTGTTGGCCGTGGTGACGTTGGTGTTGTTGGTAGTGTTAGCCTTAGCCTCAGCGGGGGCCTCGGTGAGGGCAGCCGTAGCGGTGGCGTTGGTGGGCTCAGTGGGGTCGGCAGTACTGGTGGCATTGGTGGGCTCAGCGGGGGCAGCTGTAGTGGTGGAGTTGGGGGGCTCAGGCGAGGCAGCTGTAGTGGTGGCGTTGGGGGGCTCAGTGGGGGCAGCTGTAGTCGTGGCGTTGGTGGGCTCAGCGGGTGCAGGCGTGGTCGTAGCGTTAGTGGTGTTGACATTAGTTCCGATGGTGGCGTTGCCAGAACCACCGCCATCGACGGAAATGGCGTCGACACCAGTGCCTGTGTCGTTGGCGTCCGCCTGCAGCAGCTCGCGGCACTCGCAGCCGCGCGCCACCAGTGCCGCGATCGTCATCAGTGCCAGCAGCAGCCGCGCGGTGCAGCGGACCTGCGTTACCATGACGCGTTGGATTGCAGAGTCCCGCTGATGGTGCCCCGTGAGCATGCAGATGTATGCGAGGCATGCCACTGCAGCTCAGCGGCCTGGCCTTGTGTAGGTGGCGCATGCGACCTCCCGACTGCCGCCCGTCTGCAAGCCCGTTTTTTTGATCGGCACACACAACATGCACCTCCCCTGATCCCCATTGGATCGCGCATGGCCTTATTTCAGTGGGGCGTCCAGCGAGAGCGAAGGAGGAGCGAAGATGCAGGCGGCAGGCTCTCTCTGAAATCGAACATACGTGTCGATTCGCCTTGATACCCGGCTGAACAGCGCCACCCACCGTGTGCGACATCGTAGGGAGAGATGGATAGAGCGGATTCGGCTGATGTGCGCGCACTGATGGATGAGGATCTCCACACTTTCCGCTCCACTCCTCATCCGCATCATCGGCTCAACTCGAGCTTGCTGCGGTCAACTGGTCTTCCAGCCTGGCCCTCTCTTCGACAGCCCGACCCCCGCACCCTGTCGTCGACACAACGCGTACTGCCCACGCGTGCGTGCCCTGAGCAATGTGAGTGCCGTGAGCTGCATGCCGCGTATCCGCATGGCTCGCCAGATCGCGTCCATGCAGCATGCCCCTGAGGGCCTGTCTGCATGCCTGGATGCCCACATGAGTGCAATCACAACTCGGCAGAGTGGATAGCAGGGTATGAAAGGCCCGTGAGCTTCTGTGTGACGGGGACAGCTCGCATGGTGCGTGCCATGCGTTGCGGACACGCCATGCACATCCCATGCGCACACACTCACACCTTGGCGCCACAGAATGCGTCTTTGCCTGTGTGCATGTAAACAGCCACATTACAAACATGTGTTGCCTCATCTGCCCACCGACTCACACCTCACTGCATGCCCTGCCAGTGCAGTGCCCCCTTCCCGTGCGGGCTCTACTTGTTGAGCTCCCCTAAACATGTAGTCTAGGCCTTAACTCACGCTCCGGGGTCCTCCGGGCGCGTACGTGTACAACCTGTAAAACCACAGCCGCTGTCCCGGTTTCCCCAGTGCTGCAGTCTACGCGCCCAAGGAAGTAGCTCACTGATCAGGGACCAGTCAGTACGTTGAAAGTGGATGGTCACCGAGGGTTTTCTCTAGGCACGCAGTGTGTAGCGCCCCGGGGCTGTGGCTGGAGTCGGGCACCAGCATGAGGCACGGGATCCAGGCCGCAGGCTCGGTGAAAACTGTGGACGATACTGGTTGCCCGCCTCATAAGGCAGCTCCCTCGATCCCACGTCCCAAGGGCGCGCACCGTAAACTGTTGAATTGCTAACTGTCGGCTAACCGACTTATCAAGCCTTGCTGATCCCCAACCGTTGGAGCGCGCGGGGAGGCGCGCGTCTCATTGCGCGCGGCAGCAGCGATGGCCCCTTTCCACCAAAAACAGTGCTGGTTGCTCTACCACTCTTCTCTCCTCTACTTGTCCAGAGCCACCACCATCCAGCCCTCGCGATCTGCGTGGGAGCATGCATGTAACGTGCAGGTGCATCAGATCGGGGTGAGGGTGGGGGGGGTCTAGGGATGGTCAGGGGTGTGCGTGCCGATGTGCGCGTGCGTACACACACATTGACAGGTGTGTGTTTGTGTGCGTGCGTGTGCACATGTGTGCGCATCGTGCATGCGTTTGCACGTGTGTGCATCGTGCGTGCGTAGCTCACACTGGCAGGGCGCGCTCTTGCTCTTGAGGTAGAAGTTGTAGTTGTCGGTGACGACGGCCTGAAGGTGGGGAAGGGAAGATGTAGGGGTGTTAGAGGACGTTTGGAGGAAGATGAAGAGTCACCTGGGTAGAAGGATGGAAGCACCCACTGCCTCTACGGAGGTGAGTGGGTACAGCCTCTGCATGCGTGTCTGCATGCGTGTCTGCAGAGCACCACTGCCGTACACCGCGGGCTTAAGGAGACCCAAACGTTTGACATGGCAATATGGGGCACAAGCACGCGTATGTGCATCTAGGGGGCGGCAGGGCCTACTAAGTGGCACACACGCGAATGCAAGCGACGCACCAAACCGTTGGAGATGGCAATGGGGGGCACACGCAATCTTGATCGCATATAGCTGGAAGATTGCATGGCTGGGTGGCACAAATGCGGATGCACGCAATTCACCTTGCAGTCCTTGTTGCGGGAGCATGCCTTCACCGCCGCGGGAAGGCCGTTGTTCAGCTGGCAGTAGGGCACTGCGGTGGTAGGACGCAGTGATAGGTTGGTAGGGTAAGTGGTGGCACACGGGCCGTCATGGCATGGCCGCTGCTCAGCTTGCAGGAGGGCACTGCGTTGGCAGTGTGCAGCGTATGGTTGTCGAGGAAAAGCGTGGTAAACAGGCTCAAGGAAGTGGAGAAAAGGGCTCCACCGCCACCGCAAGGCCGCTTTTCTGCCCCCTGCCCCCCTGCCCCCCCCCCCCTGCCCCCCTGCCCCCCTGCCCCCCCCCGCTGTCCCGCTGCCCCCGCTGCTCCCGCTGCCCCCTGCCCCCCTGCCCCTTGCCACCTGAGCGACACGCACCCACCCACCCTTGTTGCCAGTGTAGTCTTTGTTGCCACAGTCGATGTCGTGGCCCTCGATGTCACAGCTTAGGTAGAGGCGCTGGGGCTCCAAAGTGCCGGTCGATGGGACGTCGGCCTCGGCCTCAGTGGCATCAGTCTTACCATCAGTGGCCTCATTGTCAACAGGCTCCGTTAGGGAGGGGGAGGGGGGGGGAGGGGGAGGGGGGGGAGGGAGGGGGGGGAGGGGGGGGGGGTTGTGGCGTCAGTGGGCTCGCCGTTGGACTCAGCCGGGGGTTCAGCGGAGGCCTGAGCTGGAGGCGCAGCTAAAGTGGTGGGTGTATCAGTGGTGGCTGCATCAGTGATAGTGCCGCCGCCGCCGCCTATCACACTACCATACATGTCGCTGGCGGAGTCTGCCTGCAGCTGGCGGCCCTCGCAGCCGCGCGCTACGAGTACGAGCGCCAGCAGCAGCAGAGCGGTGCAGCGGACCTGCGTACGCCATGTCAGAGTGCGTGCAGTAGGGCGCAGCGATCAATCATGGTGCCCTCCCGCGCATCACCCGGCTTTTAAAAGTGAGAGCTCGCATGCGACCGCCCAACTGCCGCCTGTCTGCATGGCAGCCCCAGGAATTGGAACACAGCAGCCGCCACCTGGCCCTCATTGCATCCCGCATGGCAATATTTCCGTGCAGTACACCACGCTATCATGAAAGCAGAGGGAAGGAGGACAGAGCATGCAGACGTGGCTCTTTCCGAAATCGAAAAACGCGTCAATTCGTGTTGATGCTCTGCTAGCCAGCGCCACCCACCTTGTGTGACATAATAATGACAGAGAGGGTGTCGAAGTTATCGAGAGCCTCCGCGCTTTTGCTGTCATCACCTGCTGATGTGGTCACACCCCACACCGTTAGCGCGCTAAGTAATACTTAGAGCGCTATAGCGCGGCCACGAGGGCGTTACGTCGACGAGCGCCGTCCACAATGACGCAGTGTCGTTTGGTTGAGAAGTTGCAGAGTTCACACCTGGGAGCGTCCGAGATTAAGCGCATTCCTGCCACAAGTGCATTCCTTCTACAGCGCATTCCGTCAGTATGCCGTTTGACCTCATCACCGGGCGCTTCGTGGCGGGTGGGTGGCGCGCCCCCTCCCCCCCCCATGGAGGCTGTGTGCCTCGTTCGCTGGTTGCGCATGCTCCCTCCTGTGCGCATGCTCCCTTCTCTCCCTGCTGGAGAGGAGGGAGAGTCAGTGTGTGTGTGTGCCTCTTGCACTGGGTGCGCTCACTCACGCGCTCCCTCCCTGGCACACACGCCCCCTTGCTCCCCTCGTCGTGCAGAGAAGTCTAACATCTGGCGAGACGCCTGCGACGGGAACTACGACTGGTAGGAGCGGGCGGGGGAGGGCGCGAAATGGGCGGGGTTCTTGCGTGTGTGCGGGCGGGCGCACGCAAGAGTTCGAGTGGAGCACGGCTCCAATCTAAGCACACACACACACGCACACACACACGCACGCACGCACACACACACACACACACACACACACACACACACACACACACACGCACACACACCTGCTCGAGTCTACCAACCCATCAAACGCAATCCTCCCACCAGCACGAACCGCCCCGTCAAGCGTGTTGTATGGGGAGGGGGGAGGCGGGGACTGCTTGAGGGTCTTCCCACGCATAAACAACGCCTGAGCACGCAGCGGGCTGGTGATCAGTGATTTCCTTTTAGGCTCTACACAGCCATTTGGCTGTATTCCGGCTGTACTTTGACCTTGCACACAGCTCAACCCATCCAGTGGATTGTGAGTCTGACAAGCCCGCCAGACAGAGCACGTCAACAGCTTTCAAATTACCTATGTATGAGGACAAACGGTCAACGGTAGGTTAACGGTCAACGCGGTCAAAGCAAAATCCGGCTGTGGAATAATTAATTGAAAATCCTGAAAAGGAGATCACTGCTGGTGAGCCCCCCCTCCCCCCCCTCAACGAGTCTGACCTCTGCAGTGCACCAGTGATTCCCCTGCGAGCCGTATACCACTCCGAGCCGGATTTCCCACTTCCCAGAAAACCACCCCACACTTAGTGGGTGAGGGCGTGGAGCGATGCATTGGAAAGCTCTTGCCGAGAGCAGCCTAACGGCATGCGTTGCATGAATACCCGCTGTGTATTGTGCCTGGTATGAGCGGTCAAAGTTGATGGAGCCGGCAAAAAACTAAAAACTAAAATCCTTCCGAGGGACAACTGCTCTGCAGTGCACGTCTCTATCTCCCCTCTGTCCTGCTCACCGAAAAGCCTCACATACTCGCCCTCTTCTTTTTCTTTTCCCGCGTACACCCGCCGCCTCCTGAGCAAAGCAGAGTGAGTTTTTACAGTTTTTACATGTATGCGCCCGGAGGACCCCGGGGCGTGAGTTAAGGCCTACACGTCTAGGGGAGCTCGAGTAGTAGTAGAGCCCGCAAGGCCACGCAGCGCGCCAGCCTACCAGGAACGCAGAGTGAGGGAGCATCCGCCGGAGGGTGCACCTCTCAAATGAGTTATTCTCCCCTCCCTCCTAAATCAGACGCCCCATGACAAATACTGTTTTCCTTCACCTGGAGCTCACTGCCCTTCCAAAAGAGCCTCCCCCTCTCTGCCCTTCCCCACACGCAGGGCGAGGGAGCGTCTCCTTGAGGGCGCACCTTTCCCCCTCCCCTCCCCACTGCCCAGTCTGAAAGGGCCTTTGCCTCTCCTTCCTCACGCGCAGGGCGAGGGAGCGCCTGCTCGAGGACGCACTTCTCAACGAGCCAGACCACTGCGGCGACCCGCTTTCTCCCCTCTCTCGTAAAGCGGACCGCGCGACCTATTTATTTAAAAATAGCCTGCATTTGTTCTCGTGAAACCCACCGCCCAGCCCACAAGTGTCTACGACCCTCTCTGCACTTCCTCACACGCAGGGTGAGAGCACCTGCTGGAGGGCACCCCTCAATGAGCCAGACCACTGCAACGAGCCAGACTACTGCGGCAACCCGCTCGCTCCCCTCCCTCGTAAATTTGACTGCGCAACTTATTTGTTTAAAAATATCCTGCCTTTGTTTCTTCTGAAGCCCACTCCTCATCCCAGAGGGCCTTTCCTTCTCTTCCCTTCCTCACACGCAGGTGCAGGGAGCACCTGCTTTAGGGCGCCCCCCTCAGCGAGTCAAGACCACTGCGGCGAACCTCTATCTCCCCTCCCTCGTAAATCTGATGGCGCAACCTATTTATTTTAAAAGAGCCCGCCTTTGTTAATTTTGAAGCCCCAAGAGCCTTCCCTTCTCTCCCTTTTCCAACACGCAGGGTGAGAGAGCCCCTGCTTGCGGGCGCACCCCTCAACGAGCCAAGACCACTGCGTTGATCTCTCTCCCTCTCTCATCTCTCCTGAGGGAGGACTGCTGCTCGTGGCCAGCCGCGTAGCCCCCACCACCTGACACCCACTGCCTGGACACTGCAGGGTGTGGGAGCACCTGCTCGAGGGCACCCACCCTCCCCCCCAACGAGTAAAGACCCCTGCGGCGACCCTCTGTCTCCCCCCTCCTCCTCCTGGGCTCATCGCCCAGTGACAGACCCCCCACCACCCCACCACCACCACCACCATTACCATTACCTCCCACACACACGCTCACCTACTGCATGAGCACCGCAGGGTGAGGGAGCACCTGCTAGAGGGCGCCCCCCTCAACGAGTCAGACCACTGCGGCGACCCCCCCCTGCTGCTCGCCGCTGGCAACGGCCACCTCTCTGTCGTGAAGCTGCTGCATGATGAAGGCGCAGACATTGAGCAGCGCAACGTGGTGAGTGTGCCGTTGGGATCCTCGTTTAAATCGAGCAACCCGTTAAAAAAGGCTCAGGAGATGGCCACAGATCCCTTACTGGCTTGGGCAACGGCCACCTCTCTGTTGTGAAGCTTTGCTGCATGATGAGGGCGCAGATATCAAGCAGCGCAACATGGTGAGTCGGCCCCTGGGATCCTCAACCTGAACCCAAGATACCAGGAGATAGTCTGAGACCACTTACTAGCTTGAGTAAAAGCCACCTGGGCGGTGGTGGAGCTGCTGCATGATGAGGACGCCGAAATCGGGCAGCGCAACGTGGTGAGTGTGTACTTGATGGAGAGGGGGCTCTTGAGTCAATACCCCCAAACAAACCTCGAGGCCTGAGCCAACAAGAGGGTTTTACAATCACAGGCCGGCGGTCACAATCAGTTCCAGAGTTCCAGCAGGATCAATAAAAGCAGGAGCCCTGCCAAAAGTCAAAAAGGGGGGGGGGGACCCACGGCAGCGCCACCCACACGCGGCAGGTGAGCCATGACTTGGTAACGGCCACCTCTCTGTTGTGAAGCTGTGTTGCATGACGAGGGGAGACGTTGAGCAGCGCAACGTGGTGAGGCGGCCCCTGGGAACCTGGACCCAAGAGAAACTTTGATAGGGCTCAGGAGAGGGCCCCAGATCCCTTTACCAGCTCGGGCACCGGCCAACTCTCTGGCGTGAAGCTGTGCTGCATGTGGAGGGAGGGGATATCGCCAGCTTAACGTGGTGAGTTGGCCCCTGGGAACCTGGACTCAAGAGACCCTTTGATAGGGCTCAGGAGATGGCCCCAGATCCCTTACTGGCTCGGGCACCGGCCAAATCGCTGTTGCGAAGCTGCTGCACAATGAGGGCGCAGATATCAAGCAGCACGTGGTAAGTCGGCCCCTGACACGCCCTATCCCACAGACGCAGGAGACGCCGCTTCTCAGGGCTTCCAACCTAAACCCTAAACCCCTAACCCTTTACCCTTTACCCTAACCCCTTAACCCTTAACCCACAGCGGCCACCTGTGCGCCTCCCCCCTCCACCCTTCCACCCCACCCCACCCACCCCCCCCCACTCCCCATCAGAGAGGTCTCGCGATGGCCACCTGAAGCCCACCTCAACCCACCCACCCGCCCGCCCTTGCACATATGAAGGAGACGCCGTTCATCAGGGCTGCCAACAACGGTGACCTGAACGCCTTCCCCAACCGCCCGCGCGGCCTCCCAACAACCCGCATCTTTCCTCAAACACCTTCCCCCAGATGAAGGGAGACGCCTCTTAGCAGGGCTGCCCACAACGGCGACCTGAACGCCTTCCTCATCCGCCCGCGCGGCCTCCCAACCACCTGCACCTTCCCTTACCCGCCCGTGCACATGATGATGATGATGATCGATGTTACAGTCAGGGACACCTCTAAAAGCGTATAAGACCATGCTTGGCGCATATGGCCCGAGCACCTTACTGAGATGGCTGGCCGTTGGTGGTAGGGAACCCCAACTCTGTGAAGAGCATGGGCGCACCCCTAGGTCCCCTACCGCAGCGGCAGCAAACGCTTGCACATATGAAGGAGACGCCGCTCACCAGGGCTGCCTCAAAACAACCAAACGGATGCCTTTGCGTATCCACCCTCCCACCCGCCCTCTCCCACATATCAGGGAGATGCTCTGATTAGGGCGTCTCACAACGCCCACCCCAACCAGTGGTCCCTGGGAAGGATTTAAGTTTTTGTTTTTTGCCGACTCCAGCAACTTCGACCGCTCATACCAGGCACAATACACAGCGGGTATACACGCAACGCATGCCGTTGGGCTGCTCTCGGCATGAGCTTTCCAACGCACCACTCCACGCCCTATCCCAATAAGTGTGTGGTGGTTTTCTGGGATATGGGAAATCCGGCTCGGAGCGGTATACGGCTCGCAGGGGAATCACTGACCCCAACGCCTTCCCAAACGCCCACCCGATCTCCCACCTGCTGTCTCACCAAAGACGCCTCTGATCAGCATCTAAGCTTCCCCTCACCTGCTCCCCCGGTTGAAGGAGACGCCGCTTATCTCACCAAAAAAACTGAACGCCTCATCCCTCTACCTTCTCACCCGCCCGCCCTTCCACATATGAAGGAGACGCCGCTCATCAGGGCTGCCCCACAACGGCCAGCCGGACGCCTTCGCTTTTCCACCACCCCCACCTGCCCGCTCATCCCAAGACGCCTTTGATCAGCCCCCTCTTCTTCCACCCACCCATAAACAGATGAAATAGATGCCGCTGATCAGGGCTGCACTACGGCCAGCCGGACACCTGTGCCCCGCCACCCTCCCACCTGCCCGCTCATCCCAAGACGCCTTTGATCAGCCTCCCCTTCTCCCACCCGCCCACACACTGATAAAGGAGACGCCGCTGCTCAAGGCTGCCCACACCGGCCACCTCAACCCTTGCCCAGCAGCTCACTTCCCGCCCACCCGCTCAGATGAAGGAGACGCCGCTCATCAAGGCGTCTCACAAAGCCCCCCTGGAACGCCTCGTCCTTCCAGCCTCCCACCCGCCCGCCGTCTCCCCCAGATGAAGGAGACGCCGCTGATCAGGGCTGCCCACAACGGCCACACGAACACCTACCCGCTCATCTCAAGACGCCTTTGCAGGCTCATCAATTGACGAGCCTCCCCTTCTCTCACCCACCCACCCACGGATGACGGAGACGCCGCTGATCAGGGCTGCCCAGAACGGCCACCTCAACCCTCCCCCAGCCGCCCACTTTCAACCCACCTGCGCATCCCCAGATGACTCTGATCAGCCTGAATGCCTTCACCCACACATCCTCACACAGATGAAGGAGACGCTGCTCATCAGGGCATCTCACAGCGCCACCCTGAACGCCTCGTCCCTCTACCCTCCCACCCGCCCGCCCTTTCCAACCGATTTAAGGAGACGCCGCTGATCAGGGCTGCCCACAACGGCCACAAGGACACCTTTGCCCCTCCACCCTCCCACCTGCTCGCTCATCCCAAGACGCCTTTGATCAGCCCCCCCTTCTCACACCCGCCCTCCCACAGATGAAGGAGACGCCGCTGATCAGGGCTGCCCACAACGGCCACACGGACACCTTTGCCCCTCCACCCTCCCACCTACCCGCTCATCCCAAGACGCCTTTGATCAGCCCCCCCCTTCTCACACCCGCCCTCCCACAGATGAAGGGGTCGCCGCTTATCAGGGCTGCCCACACCGGCCACCCTAAACGCCTCGTCCCTCTACCCTCCCACCCGCCCGCCCTTTCCGACGGATGAAGGAGACGCCACTCATCAGGGCTGCCTACAACGGCCACCTCAACCCTTCCCCAGCCGCCCACTTCCCCTCCACCTGCTCATCCCAAGACGCCTTTGATCAGCCTGAACGCCTTCCCCTGCACATCCTCACACAGATGAAGGAGTCGCCGCTGATCAGGGCTGCCCACAACGGCTACACGGACACCTTCCCTCCTGCCCGTTCATCCCCAGATGACTTTGATCAACCTGAGCGCCCCCACCCACCCGCCCTCGCGCAGATGAAGGAGACGCCGCCCATCAGGGCTGCCCCACAACGGCCACACGGACACCTTTGCCCCTCCACCCTCCCACCTGCCCGATCATCCCAAGACGCCTTTGATCAGCCTCCTTTTTTCTGACCCCCCCACACACAGATGAAGGAGACGCCGCTGATAAGAGCTGCCCACAACGGCCACATGGACACCTTTGCCCCTCTACCCTCCCACCTGCCCGCTCATCCCATGACGCAGTTGATCAGCCTCCCCTTTCTCCCACCCACCCACACACAGATGAAGGAGACCCCGCTGATCAGGGCTGCCCACAACGGCCACCTGAGTGTGGTCAAGCACCTGATCTCCATCGGCGCGGCGGTTGGCGCAATCGACATGGTGCGTGTGTTGCAACTGCCTGCTTTTCTCTCACTCTCTCTCTCTTATTTGTGTAGTCTCACACCCCCATCAAGCACCTGATCTCCATCGGCGCGACGGTTGGCGCGATCAGCATGGTGTGTGCGCTGCAAACACCTTTTTCTCTCACACGCTCTCTCTTATTTGTTTAGTCTCACACACCCATCAAGCACCTAATCTCCATCGGCGCGGCAGTTGGCGCGATCAACATGGTGCGTGTGTTGCGACCACCTTTTTTCTCACACGCTCTCTTATTTTCGTCTCACACCCCCATCAAGCACCTGATCTCTGTCGGCACGGCGATTGGCGCGATCAACATGGTGCGTGTGTTGCAACCACCTGCTTTTCTCTCTCTCACACAGAATCTCTCTTATTTGTTAAGTCCTACACCCCCATGCGTAACCACGTGGAGACAAGTGTCCCCCATTCCTGTGCTGAAACCTCTCCCCTCTCCTCTTCTGTGCCTGTGCACTGCTGCCCAAGGGATCAGACCCCCCCCCCATCTGTGCTTGCGCACTGCGCAGGGCGACAACACCGCGCTTCACTGGGCGGCAATGCGCAGCTCCATGGAGGCAGCGTACCGCATTCATGTTCTGAACCCCCCGCCCCCCGCCCCCGCCCGACCCATCACACACTGTCTCAGGGTGACAAAACCGCGCTTCACTGGGCGGCGATGCGCGGCCATGTGGAGACAGGTGTCCCCCATCCCTGTGGCCAACCCCCTCCTCTCCCCTTCTGCGCCTGTGCACTGCTGACTGCTGGCTCAGACCCCCCTCCCCATCTGTGCATGCGCATTGCGCAGGGAGACACCACCGCACTTCACTGGGCGGCAATGCACGGCCACGTGGAGACAAGTGTCCCCAACTCCTGTGTTCAACCCCCTCCCCTCCCCGCTTCTGTGCCTGTGCACTGCTGGTCGCTGGCTCAGATCTTTCCTCCCCCCTTCCTCTGTGCTTGCGCACTTTGCAGGGCGACAACACCCCGCTGCACTGGGCGGCGATGCGCGGCCACGTGGAGGTTGTGCGCACACTGCTGGCCGCTGGCGCTGACAAGGAGCAGCGCAACGCACAGGTATGTATGTATGTATGTGTGTGTATGTGCACGTGTGAATTTGGGGTTGTGCGCGCACTGCTGGCCGCTGGCGCTGACAAGGAGCAGGGCAATGCGCAGGCGCGTTGCTTGCAACAGCAGGCGCAGTCATATGTCGCACGTCGCAAAACTGCTTGATGACAGTCAAAGCCACGTGCCTGTTGCTGTTGTGCCGTCCCACCTAGCCGTCATCTGCACCTGCCCCTTCCCTCCAACTCGCCCCGTGCCCCCCCCACCACCACCACCTCACCCCATCCAATCACAGGACTGCACCCCGGCCGACCTGTGCCAGCCGCAGTGGAGCCTCTCTTGGCGCTTTGCACGCGAGGCGCTGGCACCGCGTGCCGGCGGCCCAGCAGCACCTGCTGCTGCGTTCGCACTGCCTGCCGCGCACTGAGGCACCCGGCCGGGAGAGCAGGCGCTGTGCGTGAGAGATGCTTGCACCACAAAGTTGAGCCTCTCGTGCCGCTTTGCGCGCAAGGTGCTGGCACCGCGCGCCGGCGGCCCCACGCCACCCTCCGCCGCGTTTACGCTGCCTGCCGCGCACTGAGACAACCGGCAGGGAGAGCAGGCGCCGTGCGTGAGAGATGCTTGCACCACGCACACCACCCGCTGGCTGTGCCTTGCCTGCTGACTGAGCTGTACGGCTAGGGTGGCAGCACGTCCCCAGGGGCTCGGGGACTGGCCATACGAGAGAAAGGGGGGGGTGCTGGCATTGGCGGCCCCTCTGTGATGCCCACTGCCGCGCCCTCGCTGCCTGCGCAGAAAGGCACCGGGCCGGGAGAGCAGGCGCTGTGTGTGAGAGGTCCTCGCACCACGCAGTGCAGCCTCTCGTGATGCTTTGCGCGCGAGGTGCTGGCACCGCGCGCCGGCGGCCCCGCGCCACCCGCCACCGCGTTTGCGCTGCCTGCCGCAAACTGAGGAGCCCGGCCGGGAGAGCAGGCGCTGTGCGTGAGAGGCCCTTGCAGCACGCAGTGGAGCCTCTCGTGGCGGTTTCACGCGAGGTGCCGGCAGCCCGCGGCGCTCGCTGCTCCGTTTGCACTGCCTGCCGCGCACCGAGGAACCCGGTCGAGAGAGCAGGCGCTGTGTGTGAGAGGTCCTCGCACCACGCACATCACCCGCCGGCTGTGTTCACACTGCTGACTGAGCTGTCCAGCTAGGTTGGCAGCGCGCCCTCAGGGGCTCAGGGACTGGCCGTACGAGGGGGGGGGGGGAGGGAGTGCTGGCACTGGCGGCCCCGCTGCGCCCACTGCCGCGCCCGGGCTGCCTGGTGCGTACTAAGATGCGCCCGCACGGGCAGAGTGGCGTCCGCTCCTGCGCCAGCACTTCCGCTCGCTGCGCACTGGGCCTCCCAGTGTGGGCGCTGCCTGCAGCAAACCAGAGCACCCGCCGGGCAGATCCCCACACCGGACATATCCTCACACCGCACTACCGCCCGCTGGGCTGTCCAGATAGGGTGGCAGCACCCCCAGTCACTGGCCCGGGGTGGGGGGTGGGGGGGCTGACGAGGTGCTGGCGTTGGCAACCCCGCGGCGCCTGCTGCTGCGCCCGCACTGCCTGTTGCGCACTAAGAGGTATCCGCAACCAGCACGGCATCCGCTCCTGCGCCAGCGCTGCCGCCCGCTGCCCACTGCGCTGTCCAGCTAAGTGGCAGCGCGCCCCCAATCACTGGCCCAGAGGGAAGGACGGGGCTGGCAAGGTGCTGGCGCCGGCGGCCCCGCCGCGCCCGTTGCTGCGCTCGCGCTGCCTACCGCACACCAAGCCACGCGCGCACGAGCAGCACGACATCCGCTCCTGCGCCAGCGCTGCCGCCCGCTGCCCACTGGGCTGTCCAGCTAGGGTGGCAGTGCGCCCCCAGTCACTGACCCAGGGGGAGAGGGGGGAGGGTACTGGCGAATTGCTGGCGTTGGCGGCCCCACGGCGCCCGCTGCTGCGCTCACGCTGCCTGCCGCGCACCAAGACATGCCTGCACGGGCAGCGTGGTGTTCGCTCCCACGCCCTTGCTGCCGCCCGCTGCGCACTGGGTTGAGGGAGGGGGGGGTTGATGGGGGTGGGGGCGCAAAACCCTAGGGCGGTGGGGGGTGGGGGCGCAAAAACCTAGGTGGGTTGAGGGAGGTGGGGGCGCTGGCACTGGCGGCCACGTGCTGCGCTCACGCTGCCTGCCCCGCACTACGAGTCTGTTGGGTTGGCTCCCACAGAGAGTGGGGATCCCTTATCACCAGCAGCCATCCATCCTAGTTATTTGCTCGGGCACTGCATCCGAAGAACGGTCTTGACCGCCTGAAGAAGTGACCCCTGACTGTAACATCATCCATCATCATCATTCAGAGGTGCTGGCACCGGCGGGGCACGGCGCCCGCTGAGCTGCCCTGGCTACGGTGCGCGGGAGAGGCAGACTGTGTGGCAGCCAGTGAGGCAGTCTGTGTGGCAGGCAATCTGTCGCAGCCGGTGAGGCAGTCTGTGTGGCATGTTGCAGCCGGTGAGGTAGTCTGTGTGGCAAACTGTCGCAGCCAGAGAGGCAGTCTGTGTGGCAGGCTAAATGTTGCAGCCGGTGTGGCAGGTTTGGCAAACTGTCGCAGCCTGTGTGCCAGACAAACTGTGTGGCAGCCTCGAATGGATACCCAACGTGTCTGTCTCTCTGTAAACCAACGGCTTAGCTCGCTTGCTCAACCACTGTGGTGTTACAGCGTGGGGTGTGGTGCGCAGTGCAGGGTGTTAGTGCAGGGGTGTCGGTGCAGGATGGGATCGTTGTGCGTTCTAGCAGTGTATGCGTCTTGGCAGGTTTGTCATGGTGTACAGGGGTCAGGGTCAGGGTGCAGGAGAGGGGGGTGGGGGGAGGATCAGATTCCACAGCCTTGGAGGGATAACTAGCTGCATCAGCAGACAAGACGAGCTGCCCCGACTGACTGCGACGGTGGGGTTCCGCTTGCACACCGGCACTGGTGCGCTGCGCTGACACGCATCATCAGTGTGTGTGTGCACCGCAGTGCATGATAAGCACTGCTGCCCAATCAGTGCAGTGCTGCGCAGTGCTGCCTTACCACTGATCCATCATCATCACTGAAGCGTCACAATGAGTGCATGTGCGCACTGCACTTATATGCTGAGCACCTCATCAGGGCCTGTGCGCCGGCGAGTCTGCCTCACCACTGGTGTCCCATCTCTGATGCGTCATCACTGCTGCGTCACCATATCAGTGCATGTGCGCTGGCATGCTGAGCACTGCATCATCAGTGCATGCGCCCCGTCATGCTGTTGCCGCTCTGATGCCTTTGTCATAAGCACCGATGCCCCAATCAGTGCATGTGCGCCGGCATGTTGGGCCCAGCCGTGATGGCAATGCCGCCAAAGGGGCGCCCCTGGTAAGCAGTGATGCCGCAGCACCATCTCATGATCACAGGTGGTGCACTGGGGGAGAGTTGGCGCTGGCATCTCATCACTGCAGAGTCATCACGACCAGCGCGCGTGCACCGGAAAGTCAGGCGCCGGTGCCCCAGTGGGCGTCGGTGGGCCCCAGTGCGTGTCGGTGGGCCCGTCAGTGGTGCCTCACAGACTCACTGCTGCCTTATCAGCGCTGCCTGTGCAGTGGCGCCTGCTCAGTGCATGTGCGCTGGTGTGATGAGCACTGCTGCAAGGCACGCTGTTGACGCCCTGATGCCTCGTCACAAGCCCTGATGACGCATCAGTGCATGTGCGCCGGCATGTTGGGCCCAGCCGTGATGGCGATGTCGCCAAACGGGCGCTCCTGGTGCGCGACCACAAACGCCGTCGAGTGCGTAACGAGCAGCTGGTAGAAGAGCTTGACGGCCTCGGGCCTGCACACAGACAGATGAGAAGGGATTTGAGCGTTGAGGGAGAAAGGCCGTGTGTACACGGTGCGTGACCACAAACGGCGTCAAGTACGCCATGAGCAGCTGGTAGAAGTGCTTGGCGGCCTCGGGCTTACAGTCAGGTGTGTGCGGAATGGTCAGGAAGAGAACCAGAGAAAGAGGTCAGTCTATTGGGTAGAAGAGACGGCCTCGGGCCTGCACACAGACACGGGGGGGAGGGGGGAGGAGGCAGCTGTTCTTTTAAAAGGGAGATGGGCCATCTGCATGCGGGTGGTGGGACACCACGAACGATGTGAGATGAGTCACGAGCTGGTAGAAGAGCTCGAGGACCTCGGGCCTGCAAATGGAGGGAGAAGAGTTGACTGGTCAGTGAGAGACCATGTGCACACAGTTGCGACTCGGCAGGGGTGGGCAGCCACGACTGGCGATGCGTGTGTCACGAGCAGATGGTAGAAGAGTATGACGACCTCGGGCCTGCACACAGCAGATGGGGGGGGGGGGGAGTTGGCTGATCAGGGGAGAGACTGTGTGCGCACACCCTGGCAGGGTTGTGGGTGGGAAGGCAGGTGAAGGGCGGTTGCCGAGTGCATCCCGAGCAGCTGGTAGAGGAATTTGAAAGCCTCGGTCCTGCACACAGCAGACGGGGAGGGGGGGGGGGAGTTGGCTCATCAGGGGAGAGAGACTGTGCACACACCCTGGCAGGGTTGTGGGTGGGAAGGCAGGTGAAGGGCGGTTGCCGAGTGTATCCCGAGCAGCTGGTAGAGGATTTTGACAGCCTCGGTCCTGCACACAGCAGACGGAGAGGGGGGGGGGAGTTGGCTAATCAGGGAAGAGAGACTGTGTGCACACAACCTGGCAGGGTTGTGGGTGGGAAGGCAGGTGAAGAGCGGGTGTCGGGTGAATCACACGCGCTGGTAGAGGAGTCCGACAGCCTCGGGCCTGCATACCAATACGGGGAGGGGGGAGTTCAGAGGCCAGGGGATAGACTGTGTGCACACGCACGCTGACAGGGCTGCGGGTGGGAAGGCAGGTGAAGAGCGGCTGCCTAGTTCGCCACGAGCGCTGGTAGAGGAGTTCGACAGCCTCGGGCCTGCACACAGATAAGACGGGGTGGGGGGTGGGGGGAGTTGGTGGTCAGGGGAGGAGACCATGCGCCACCGGCAGGCGGCACCAGGTTGGGCGGCCATGTACAACGCGTCATGAGCAGCTGGTGGGCCTCAATAACTTTAGGGGTGCTGAAACTGCACTCGATCCCTGTTGTCATGCTGTTGAAACAGCAAGGCGTTGTCCTAACACGGGTTCAACAGGGTGGCTGTGTTGATTTAACTAGGCTGTTGTTTAAATCGGATGAACAAGATACAAGACAGCCCAGGCAGCGACCGTGCGCACAGCCCACCCGCCTGTCCTTAGGCCCATCCACGCATACAGCCCACGTTTGCAACCACACACGGCAACACACATACACACGGTCGCACACACACACACACGCACACGCGCACACGCACACACACACACACATGCGCAGCCCAGTGGCTATCTTAAAGAACGAGGTCGACGGCTGTTCAGTGTTGCTGTCGCCGCTGCTTTCGTCAGGGGGGGCCGCATTGAGTCACACACTCACACATTCCATTCCATTCCATTCCAGATCGTTACAAAGATAACGGCTATCGTTCCAGAGGTCGGCAAAAGGGCGTCTGTCAATAGCGGGAGACCACTCGTCACTATGAACACTCACACACACTCACACACACACACACACACACACACAAACTGAGTCTCACCACACACATACACACACCTGCGAAGCCCAGTGGCGAGCTCAAAGAACGAGGTTGATGGCTGTGCAGCGTCGCCGTTGATTTGGGCAGTGGGGCGGCAGCACTGAGTCACTTACACACACACACACACACACAGACAAACACACACGCACACACGCACACACACACAGACCTGCGCAGCCCAGTGGCAAGCTCAAAGAATGAGGTCGATGGATGTGCAGCGTCGCCATCACCGTTGGTTTCGGCAGTGGGGGCGGCGTCAAGGCGGCGCCTGAAGATCTCGACCACCATGCGAGTGGCCTGCGTGCGTGCGTGTGTGTGTGTGTGTGTGTGTCATAGCGATTGAATCTGTTATGAATGTCTCCTTGTGTTTATGTTTGTGTGCGTGTGTGTGTGTGCGCGCACGCGTATGTGTGTGTATGGTGTGTTTGGTGTGTGTTGAAGAGTTGAGGCGGTGTGAGGATCTCGACGAACATGCGAGTTGCCTGGAGGGGGGAGGTGGGGGGCCGGAGCGTGTTTGTGATAAGTTTGTGTGTGAGCAAGAGCGAGGCACACACACACACGCGCCAGAAAACCAAGGTCCCCCCCCAAGACAGTGGCCCTACTTTGCCACCGATGCTGCTTGCCATGAGTCTCCAGAAAGGAGGATTCACTCACACACGCACGCACACACACACACACACACAAAGCACGCACATACACACACACGCCAGTGCTGCGGAAAATTTTGATGGCGGTCTTTTAACGCGGAACACGCCCCACAGGACCGCTTTGGGGCGATTGGGGTTGAACTTGTGACGCGAAATTGTGAAAATCGCCGATTTTCACACTTTTCATACGAAAACGCGTCGCGCTCCGGGCTCTGGCGTGACGCAGAGGTCTCGCCAAAATAACCTCCCGTGTGACGCACGTAACCGCGTCACAGCTTCCTGTGTGTTACACACGCACGCACGCACGAACGCACACACACACACACACACTCACACACACAAGCACGCACACACACACACACACACCTTGCCCGCCACCGGCTGCTGCGTTTGCGCCTGCGTGCCGGACGTCTCAAGCAGCGAGTAGGCAGCAGTGCCAACGGTAGGGCGGCTGCCGGTGCCGGCGGAGCGAAGTGCGGCGGAGAGGCGGCGGGAGGAGCCTGGACGTCCGCTGCCGTCTCCAGCAGAGGGCTCCTGTGTGTGTGTGTGTGTGTGTGTGTGTGTGTGTCTGCATCAACAGCCGAGGGCTCCTGCATGGGGACAGCAAAGAAGGGCAGCGTTCGCGCATGTGTGCGTGTGTGTATGTCCCGCTGTGCCAAAGCTGTGGTCAGCCCGCAGCCTCAGTTACAGTTACATCGGCTTTCCAGGAAACACTACCTCTAGTCCTAGTACCACCGCCTAGACCCAAGTCCAGTTCTGGCTCTAACAATTACTTGTGAGGGGCGGTAGCCACCAGCCGGCTGCCTGCCAACGTGTAGTCCCAGAGCAAAAAGGAGAGCTATTGTGCGACGCCTCCAAAATAGGTCCTAACTGCTTCTAGGGGATAGGGGGTCAAGTGGCGCTTGCCAATCTACTTGACCGCCGTGGTGGAGGGGCCGGCGCCTGAGGGGCAGCCGGACCGTTCACCACGGCTCTCCACCCGACCCTATCCTGAGCACGCTCAAACGCCGTGTCCGAAAAAGTCTTCCAATCAGAACGAGTGCCACTAGTTTCGCCTAGCTGCTGAATCAGTAGCTTAAGAAAATAGTGTCGGGAGGAGGCTGGAGGCCGGCCTTGCTGCCGAGCCACATCCATTGTGCAGTCAAAAGTCGTACGAGGAAGACGAGAAGCCGGCATGCGCATCACATGGCCTAGCCACTGCATTGGTCGCTTTGCCACAAGGCTCTCAATTGGCTCGGTGTCGCACGCCTGCCGAATATAAGTTAATCTGTGCCGGTCGACCAGGCGCACGCCCAGAATGCGACAAAGGCAGTTAGAGTGGGCAACCTCAAATCGAGTCAGTTGTGTTTTAGTAGGGGCCCATGTTTCGCAGCCGTACAGAAAGTGGGGCAGCACGAAAGTGTTGTAAACCCGCATCTTAGACTGCACTTGCATCTTCTTGCTGGCCCAAATCTTATCAAAAGACGCAAACACGCCCAGCGCGCGACCGACACGCACACTGATCTCCTTTTCCACACCACCACTCTGGGTTATCCAACTCCCTAGATACTTAAATGCAGAGACGGGCTTCACCACCAGTCAGCGCAAACGTGGGCAGATCTGCGTCAAAATCTGCTGGAAAAATCATCACTTCTGTCTTAGCGGCGTTGATTTGCATGCCAAAGCTAGAGGACACTTTGTCAAGGATTTTCAGCATAAGCGCCAACTGAGCTGGGTCATGCGAGAACAAACATAAATCGTCGGCATACATCAGCATTACTATACGCTCAACCGACGACGACAACACAGAGCCGCCGGCTCGGGTCACGACTGACACGCCAGCCCTCTCTGGCATCATGTCTAGCACCTTTTTCACAATGTGGTCAATCAAAACATTGAACAACACAGGAGCAATGACGCACCCCTGTCGCACACCAGACGACACGGGGAATTCGTGCCCGATTTTCCCAGCCAGCCGCACGGCAGCTGCGGTGTTGGTGTGAAGATCCTCCAACAGATCAATAATGTGCGGATGAACACTATATAATCTAAGGACTCTCCACAGTGCCGCACGGTTTATGCAATCGTAAGCTTTAGAATAGTCGACAAATGCCACAGCCATGCATTGTTTGTACTCGGCATGTGCCGCGCTCAGCGAGCGCAGAGTAAAAATCGCATCAACAGTGCCTCTGCTTTTTCTGAAACCACACTGAGCCTCATGCAACTGACCATCAACCTGCGTGGAGACGCGGTGCAGAAGTATGGCAGCGTACACTTTCCCGGCAATAGAGAGAAGGCTTATACCGCGGTAGTTACCAGGGGAGTCACGCGGACCCTTCCCCTTCTATAACGGTGTGATAATAGCAGTTTGGTGGAGCCATGCAATGGCAGGTGGGCACCGCAACAGCATGGCGTCCAGCTGGTCACCGCCCGGAGCGGCGGCCGAGCGCAACGCTCGCACACACGCCTCCGTCTCAGCCAGGTCAGGGGGGCGCCCGTGCGCCTCGTCCACCTCTGTGGCGCGTGTGAGCTCAAACGCCGCTACATCGTTCTCCAGCTGGTTCAGGGTCACGTCGCTGAGCACGTCGCTGATGGTCTCCCCGCCATATAGCTTGTCGAATGACTCTGTCATGACCTTCAGCACCCCGTCTGGACCGCTGTGCAGCGCGCCCGAGACGTCCCGCATGGCAGGTGGGATCTGATGGCTGCGGCTGCGGCCCGCCAGCCTGTCGCACGCGCGCGCAAACTGGCGCAGATTCTTCTTGCGTAGCATGTCTTGCGCCTCCGCCACCTGCTGGCCGATCCACCTCTCCCTGTCTCTCTGCACAGCTGCGTCGGCCGCGCGGTTGGCGCGGTTGCGCTCTCGTTTGGCAGCAGCAGACTTGCTCCTGAGCCATGCCGTGTGCGCGCGCTGCCGGGCGTCCATGAGCCGGAGAGTGCGCTGCGGTGATCGCTGTCGCAGGTTGGGCTCCTACGCACCCTACAGTCTGTCACCGCATGCATGCGGCGGCGCGCGACCAGGATGTAGTCCTTGACGCTGTGCAGGCGGCGCACAGAGCATGCATGCCGTCTGCTCTGTGCAACAGCCATGGGGCTGATGTGGGTGTACTGGTGCTCAGGCCTGCCACGATGAGCAGCCTCGTCTAAATCAAATGCAAAGCGGCCCGCCGTGTCGAACGCGCCCTCCTCGATCGATGGAAGCGCCCCCCCCCCCCCCCCCCACACGCGTCACACGCACACCATGCGTGCCCTTCTCTTACCCAACTTTCTGGTCAGCCCCGTCTTAATCCAATGCGGTCCACGATGGGCCGCCCACCGTGTCAAACGCGCCCTCCTTGATCGAGGGAAGAATGCCCCCCCACCACCACACACAATACGCTGGGCGCTGGCGACGATTGGTTTGTGGGACGCGCTGGCGTCTTTTGCTGCGGGCGGCGTGGTGCCGCGAGGATGGGCGGGTGTGGTGGGCCCGACCCACCCCTTCGTTGGAGTGGTGGACGGCGGGCTCACTCTGAACAAGACATCCTAGGCCCCTGGGGGGGTCTGTGAGGGGAGGTGACGTCATACGCGTGCGCTGGCGGGTGTGTTGTGGTCGCTGAGTTGAGTGTTGCGGCGGGTGTGCTACCAGCCCCGCTTCCACTGGTTTGGGGGAGGGCTTTCTGGTCCCTTCATGGTTTTAATCCGTGGGCCTATCCTCCGGCCACTGGAGGGGTTGGGTGTGGAGCCTGCACCGTGATGCTGCTTGCTTGGTGCCCGCCACGCCGTGGTTTGGCGCTACCCTGGGCTACCTTTGTAGCTTTACCTTTCTTTGGTGGGCCTCGTGCCTGCTCTCTAAGTCCCGCTGGAGATTTGGAACCGAACGTGTGACCGCCGGCAGTGGATTGTAAAACTCTCATCTCTCTAATACACAGCGCACAAACACGCACGCACACACACACACCCCTCCCAACTATCTGATGACCTGAGGCCCTATTTCGATCCTTTGCAACCCACCGTGTCAAATGCGCCCTCCTTGATCGAGGGAAGAATGCCCCCCCCACCACCACACACAATACACAGCGCACAAACACGCACAAGCACACACACCCCTCCCAACTATCTGATGACCTGAGGCCCTATTTCAATCCTTTGCAACACACCGTGTCGAACGCGCCCTCCTGGATTGAGGGAAGCAGGTCCTCCAGCGCGCCATCGCCAAAACGCAGGCCGCCGCCGTCTCCGTCGTAGCCTGTGTGCGTGCGTGCGTGTGTGTGTGGTGTGGCGGTGTGCACGCCGTCGCCAAAACGTAGGCCGCCGCCATCTCCGCCGTAGTCTGTGCGAGTGTGTGTGAGTGCGTGTGTGCAAGTGATGCGTGCGTGTTCGCCTCTCCGTGCGAATGCGTGTCTGTGCGAGTGCGCATGTGTCTGTGGGTGCTTGCTATTGCGTGAGTGCGTGTGCGCATGCGTGCATCTTCGCGTGTCTGTGCGCGTGTGTTTGCGTGTGCGGGATGGCTACACACGGTGTGTGCGTGCGTGCGCGTCCGTGCCTGCCACTTGTCGCTCCACATTTGGTTTGTGTGGGCGACACCCAGATCCGGCACCCACCCATCGCCTCGTCGTGCATGTAGCCGTCATCATCGATGGGAGACAGCCCACCCAAAGAGCCGCTTGCTGCGCGCCTACCAGGGCGCATGCCAGTGGGCATCGCGCCGCCAGACACCTGCGTACACACAAATGTGCGTGCAACGTGCAAGCATCGGTGGTCTCAGTGGCGGTGGTGGTATTGGTGGTGGTGTTTATTTTCATCCATGGGTCCCAGGCCCTAGGCACCTTAACCTAACACGTAAGATAAGATAACTTGGTTAACAGCTCACCCCGCCAGATCCCAGCAGCTTGGCCAGCAACGACAGAAAACTGCCGCCAGCTGAAAAAGGGTGCAAGTGGTCTCCCGCGCCCGCGCTCAACCCGTCCTCTGCACCCCATATAACTTAGGTCCTTGGCACCCTCATTACCCCAACACACACAACTCACTTTGCCAGACCCCAGAATCTTCGCCAGAGAAGACTGAGAGCCGCCGCCCGCCGACGACGGGTGCGAGCGGTCGCCCGTGCGTTCGTTCAGCAACCTCTCTGCCGCCCATGTAATCCAGGCCCTGGGCACCCTCCCAAACCGTCCCTAACACAATGAACCCAACTCACCCTCCCAAACCCCAGCATGTTTGCCAGAGAATACAGAGAGCCGTCGTCCAGCACAACACCGGAAAGCGATCGCCCGCGCCTGCGCCCAGCCTCCTCTCTGCACCCCATGTAATCCAGACCCTAGGCACCCTCCTGACCCCTCCTAAGTGCAATTAACACAACTTTCCCCACCAGATCCCAGCATCTTGGCCAGAGAGGAAAGAGAGCCACTGCCGGCCGACGACACCGGCAAGCAATCGCCCGCGCCTGCGCCCAGTCTCCTCTCTGCACCCCATGTAATCCAGACCCTAGGCACCCTCCTGACCCGTCCTAAGTGCAATTAACACAACTCACCCCACCAGATCCCAGCATCTTGGCCAGAGAGGACAGAGAGCCGCCGCCGGCCGACGACACCGGCAAGCAATCGCCCGCGCCTGCGCCCAGTCTCCTCTCTGCACCCCATGTAATCCAGACCCTAGGCACCCTCCTGACCCCTCCTAAGTGCAATTAACACAACTCACCCCACCAGATCCCAGCATCTCGGCCAGAGAGGACAGAGAGCCGCCGCCCGCTGACGACACAGGAAAGCGATCGCCCGCGCCTGCGCCCAGTCTCCTCTCTGCACCCCATATAGTCCAGGCCCTAGCCACCCTCCCTAACACAGTAAACACGACTTACCCCACCAGATCCCAGCAACTTCGCCAGAAAAGACAAAGAGCCGCCGCCAGCCGACGACGGGTGCGAGCAGTCGCCCATTCCCTTTGCCCTATAAAATTCCATCAACCCACAGAATGCCTTACTCGGACCCAGAGAACTCTCTGGGCGACTCACCCGGCTAGATCCCAGCATCTTGGCAAGAGAATACAGCGAGTCACCGCCCGCTGATGACATCGAAAAGCGATCGCCCGTGCCTGCGCCCTGCCTCTTCTCTGAAACCCATGTAATCCAAGCCCTACCCCTCCCTAGTACAAAAAACACAACTCACCCCACCAGACCCCAGCATCTTGGCAAGAGAAGACAGAGAGCCGCCGCCAGCCGATGAAGGGTGCGAGCGGTCGCCGGTGCGCTCATCACCAGACAGCCCACCGGTGGATCCGCCAAGGCCATGCAGGCGCGCGCGCGCGAGCGCGGCCGCGGCGCTGCCGCCCGGGGTTGCGGTCGCCGCGCGCAGGCTGCGGTGTGTGCAAGATTGTGTGTGTGTGTGTGTGTGAGAGAGATACAGAGAGATACAGATGAAGAGAGGGGAGGGACGGAAGGGGGAGAAGGAAAGAGAGAGAGGGGAGGGAGTGGAAGGGAAGGAGGGGGTGAGGTTGAGGCCGTGCAGGCGTGCGCGCGCGAGCGCGACCGCGGAGCTGCCGCCCAGGGTTGCTGTTGCCGCGCGCAGGCTGCGGTGTGTGTCAGTTTTGTTATGGGCGTGTGAGAGTGCGTGTTTCAGCGAGAGCCAGAGAGAGAGAGAGTCAGAGAGAGAGAGAAAGAGAGAGATGGAGAGAGAGAGAGAGAGAGAGAGAGAGATAGAGAGAGAGAGATAGAGAGAGACACAGAGAGAAAGAGAGACGGAAGGAGGAGATGAGAGGCCGTGCAGGCGCGCGCGGCCTCGGCGCTGCCGCCTGGAGTCGTTGTTGCCGCACGCTGGCTGTGTGTGTGTGCGCGCGAGTGTGTGCGTGTGGGCGTGAGAGACAGAGACAGTGAAAGAAAGAGAAAGAGAGGGGAGGGACGGAAGGGTGAGAGGAAGGGAGAGGGAGGTGAGGAAGAAGAAGGGAAGGAGCCGCCAAGGCCGCGCAGGCGCGCGCGCGCGCGAGTGCTGCCGTGGAGAACGGAGTCGCGGTTGCCGCGCACAGGCTGCGTGTGTATGTGCTCGAGTGTGTACGTGCGTGCGTGAGAGACAGAGACAGTCAAAGAAAGAGAAAGAGAAGGGAGGGACGGAAGGGTGGGAAGAAAGGAAAGGGGGATGAGGAAGAGGAAGGGAAGGGGCAGTTGAGGCCGTGCAGGCACGCGCGCGCGCGCGAGCACGGCTGCAGCGCTGCCACCTGGAGTTGCGGTCGCCGCGCGCAGGCCGCGGTGTGTGAGAGAGTGTGTGTGTGTGTGTGTGTGTGTTTTGTGTATGTGTCAGTGAGCAAGAGAGAGAAAGAGACGCACAGAGAGAGAAGAGGCAGAGAGAGACAGAGATGAGCATAGATAGCAAAGGCAGTTTGTTTGCATGTGCCTGCGCGCGCGTGTGTGTGTGCGGTGTGTGTGGGGGGAGATTGAGGGAGGGAGGAAGGGAGAGAGAGAAGGAGGGAAGGAGAGAGAGGAAGTGGGTGGGTGGGTGGGGTGGGGGGTGCAGAGAGAGACATAGAGAGGGAGAGACCCCCCAGACCCACCCTCACTTTCAAACCAACCAGCTCAACCCCAACCAACCATCTTCTTTGGCCAACCCCATTCTCCCCAACGTGCAGCGCGCCACCCACTCGTCAATCGTGTACGGCTGCATCACGTCGGCGTCGACATCTGCGAACACACCCGCACAACCTATCACTGCAGGCGGCAATCCGGCCCCTGCACATACATGCCTTCCGATCGCAGCATCATCGCCTGATGCTTGCCTGCTGCTGCTCTACTACAACCTCAAAGGCTAGCATACAACCCCAACCAAACAACACAAACAAGAAACCCACCGCCCCACCTCCAACTTCTCATCGTCCGTGTATGGCTGAGGCACGTCGGCGTCGGCATCAGCGAACACTCTCCCTCTTCTCACACACACGCACACATCGCAACCAACCACTCTTTGGCAAGCCCCTACAGGGACACAGCTGGACCACCCCCAAACAACCCAAGCAGAGCAACGCACCGCTCCACCTCCACCTCCTCATCGTCAGTGTACGACTGCGGCACGTTGGCATGGTTACCCCTGCTCCCCTATCTATGTCATGGCCTGTCGCTATTCAAGCAGAGACCTTCGCCAATGCTCCTCTCTGCCCAACACCGTTCCACCTCCACCTCATCATCGTCAGTGTACGGCTGAGGCACGTTAGCGTGAGCATCTGCATACTCACCCACATTCCAACTGAACACTCGTAGAACTCGATTAGAGCTCGATTAACGGAGGTGCGTTCTCGTCGCCGAGCCCTGGACCCAGCAATGCAGCGCTGCTGGTGACGAGGATCTCCGTGCCGCTGACAAGCGAGGTAAAATACGACTGGCCCGGCTCCTGCTAGACTGCCCCTCGGTGGAACACTTCAGGAGCGGCTTGCCCGGCTCTGCCATGGCTTGGCGAGTAGCCGCGGCGCTGCCGCGGCCCGTGCTGGGAGACGGCCCTTTTCCTCCCCCCATGCAGGACGCCATGCGGCACCGATCTCGACGAGTTGATCGACGAGCGGAGGAGCTGGCGCCCGTCAATGCATGCTGGACATTGGTCAAGATGGCTGCCCGTGGAGGCGGGCTACCATCACGGCTTCAGCGGTGGCGACCGCCGAGGCAACACAGAGTAAATCCGCTTCACCAATCGCAGCGTTCGTCACCGCGCTCATCCTCGGGGTCGCTCGTCTGCCGGTGACTGGCGTTGGAAGGTCTTCAGGCAGCCTCCATGACAACTCTGTCGTCCATGCACCCCTGGAGGGTGGGACCTGGCCATGCATGAGGCATGGGGCGCCGGCTGAGCCCCATGCAAACGAGAGCTGGACAGCCATGCACTGCCAGGCGGGGACCGTTCCAGTCAGCGCCAGTCGGCTCTGCCGGCTTGACTGGCCACAAGGCCACTACTGTGACCCTGAGGAAGGTCCTCTCCTATATGCTCCTTGCCAGACATGTCTCTCAGAGACCGCTGTTTGGGGTAGTCTAGCAGGCGGGAGCGGTAGTCTATCGGCCGGGAGTCGGCGGTACTCTAGTACTTAAGTGTGCTGGAGTATCGGCGGGTGTCTCTAGTAGAAGAGTAGCCTGCTTAGCTGGAAACCCCGTGTTACTGTTACTCGTAGAAAACCCTCAGCGGCCATGATGCAACTACATCCTACTCAACGAGCCCCCAAACAAAACCCAATTAGAGCAACCCACCGCTCCACCTTCTTATCGTCAGCGTACGGCCAAGGCACGGCACCATGTTCCTCCACCAACCATACACCACTCTTCACCCCCTTTTTCTTTACGGTGGTCCAAGACTCTTCCTCTGGGCTTCTGAATTTGGGGCTCTTGGCTTAGAAATGAGATATAATTGATCATGGCACATGACACCCACCGCTCCACCTCCACCTCCTCATCGTCAGTGTACGGCTGTGGCACGTCGGCGTCGGCATCGGCAAACTCCTCGGCCAGTGGTGCGTCGTAGTCGACGTCACCAAACTGCGTGTGTGTTTGGGGGGGGGGGGCGAGGAGGTTGAGTGTCTCAGTGTCTTAAGTGTCCAATTACGTCAGACAGATTGTGTGTGTGTGAGTGTGTGCGTGTGTGCGTTTGTGCATGTGAGTGTGTGTGTGTGTACGGCTGCGGCACATCGGCGTCGGCATCTGCAAACTCCTCGGCTAGTGGTAGGCCGTAATCGACGTCGCCAAACTGTATTTGGGGAGGCAAAGCGTGTGCGTGCGTGTGTGCATGTGTGTGTGTGTGTATGTATGTGTGAGTGTGTGTGTGCGTGCGTGTGCGTGTGCGTGTGCGTGCGCATGCGTGTGCGTGTGTGTGTGTGTACAGGCACGCCGGCGTCGGCATCTGCAAACTCTTCGGCCAGTGGTGCGTCGTAGTCGACGTCGCCGAACTGCGTGTGTGTGTGTGTGTGTGTGTGTGTGTGTTTGTGTGCGTGCGTGCGTGTGTGTGTGTGTGTGTGTGTGTGTGCGTGAGAAGGAGGAAGAGTGGGAGTGACAGTGTGATTGTGTGATAGTGTGTGTGTGTGTGTGTTGCGTCGGCATCTGACAACCCATCAGGGGCACGTTGAAGGCAACAACACCGAACTACGCGCGGGGGGGGGGGGGGGGGGGAGAGATGAGATTGAGCGAGTGTGCGTGTGTGTGTGTGTATCCTCCGCATGGGGCGCAGCAGCAGAGCAGCAATCGCAGTCGACGCCACCAAAGTGCGTGGAAATGCGGTCGATGTGACTGTCCTTGAAACGTCTTTGATGGCGTATACGACCCCAGCTAGGAAAGAGACTGGCAGATGTGTGTGCGAGCACGCACGCGTGCGCGCGCACACGTGCGTGTGTGTGGGGGGGGTATGTGGGTGGGTGGGTGTGTAAGTGTGTCCTACGCATGGGGCGCAGCAGCAGAGCAGGAGCCGCAGTCGACGCCACCAAACTGCGTGGAAGTGCGGTCGTGTAGCTGTCCTTAGGACGCCTTTGATGGCATATTAGACCCTAGGAAAGAGGCTGGCAGCTGTGTGTGTGTTGTGTGTGGTTTGTATAGGCATCCCACACACGCACGAAGGCACGCGTGCACACCCACCCACCCACCCACCCACCCACACACGAGGGAGGGAGGGAGAGAGAGAGAGAGAGAGAGAGAGAGAGTGAGAGAGACATTCACCACAGTTCCCACCGCACGGGCAACCTGGATGACGGCCCATGCCTGTGCAAACCAAATCACAAACTTCGGCAATCGCTTGCACGCACGCTTGCACACACACGCATGCCCCCCCCTCCCACACACATACCTGCTGCTCGTCCCTCTCCTTCTCTTCCGTCTCCTCCTCCTCCTCATCAGACTTGGCGCCACGGCGCGCACGCTTCTTTGCGGGGCCCCGCTCCTCCTGCGACTCCTGCTCTGCTGCGCCGCCGCTGCCGCCGCCGCCGCTGCGCACCTGTGTGTGCGTGTGTGTGTGTGTGTGTGTGTGTGTGTGCGCGCGTGCATAAATATGCGGTGACTAGGGTTGACGCCACGGCGCGCGCGCTTCTTTGGGGGGCCCGCTCCTCCTGCAACTCCTGCTCTGGTGCGCCGTTGCTGCCGCCACCGCCGCCGCGCACCTATGTGGGTATGTGGGTATGTGTGTGTGTGTTTGTGTGTGTGTGTGTGTGTGTGTATGTGTGTGTGAGCGTGTGTGAGCTTGTGTATGTTTGCCGCGTAAGTATCTGGCGACTAGGGTTGGCACCGCGGCGCGCGCGCTTCTTCGGGGGGCCTTGCTCCTCCTGCGACTCCTGCTCTGCTGCGCCGTCGCCGCCGCCGCCGCCGCCGCTGCGCACCTGTGTGTGTTTGTGTGTGTGTGTGTGTGTGTCTGTGTCTGTTTGCCGCATAAATATTTCGTGACAAGGGTTGGCGCCACGGCACGCGCGCTTCTTTGCGGGGCCCCGCTCCTCCTGCGACTCGTGCTCTGCTGCGTCGTCGCCGCCGCCGTCGCCGCTGCGCACCTGTGTGTGTGTGTGTGTGTGCCGCGTAAATATTTCGTGACAAGGGTTGGGCCACGGCGCGCGCGCTTCTTTTCGGAGGCCCGCTCCCCCTGCAACTCCTGCTCTGCTGCGCCGCTGCTGCCGCCGCCGCCGCACGCCTGTTTAACGGTGCTGGAAGTTGAGGGGGTGGGACGTCAGGAAAAGTGAGGGGGGGGGAGGGGGGGAGGGTCACCAGGGCCTCGCTCCTCCTGTTCTGCTGCTACGCTGCCGCCGTCGCCGCGCGCCTGTTCAAAGGTGTTGGAAGTTGAGGGGTTGGGATGTCAGGAGGATTGGACGGGGGGGGGGGATCTCCGGGGCTCCGCTCCTGCTCTCGTGTCTGTATGTGTGTGTGTGTGTGTGTGTGTGTGTGTGTGTGCACGCGTAATTTTGTTGTGACTAGGGTTGGCGCCACGGCACGCATGCTTCTTTCCAGGGCTCCGCTGCCCCTGCGACTCCTGCTCTGCTGCACCGCTGCTGCCGCTGCCGCCGCACGCCTGTTCAACAGGGTTGGAAGTGAAGGGGATGGGACGTCAGGAGAAGTGGAGGGGGGGGGGTCGCCGGGGCCCCGCTCCTCCTGCGACTCCTGCTCTGCTGTGTCGTCGCTGCCGCCGCCGCTGCGCGCCTGTTCAACGGTGTTGGAAGTTGACGTGGTGGGACGTCAGGAGGAGTGGAGGGGAGAGGGGGCGGGGGGGGGGCATCTCTGAGGCTCCGCTCCTCCTCAAACTCTTGCTCTGCTGCTACGCTGCCCCGCGCCCCTGTTCAACGGTGTTGGAAGTTGAGGGGATGGGATGCCAGGAGTAGCGGGAGGGGAGGGGGGGGGGGGTCTCCGGGGCCCCGCTCCTCCTGCAACTCTTGCTCGGCTGCGCCGTCGCCGCCCCCATCGCCGCGCGCCTGATGGTGTGTGTGTGTGTGTGTGTGCATACATGCGTACGTACGTGTGTGTGTGTGTGCGCGTGTGTGTGTGCATGTGTGTGTGTGTGTGTGTGTGTGTGTGCTCGTGTGTGTGTGCAGCATCAAAGCACCCTCCTTGTCGTACAGCGCAGCCAGTGCCAGATGCAGCGTCCCCGGAGGCAACCGCAGCAAGCGGCCAAGTGGCAGCGTGATGCCGCCGCCGGCTGCACCGGTCAAACACACGCGCGCATACACCCACACCCACACCCACATACCTTGTCGCACAGCGCAGCAAGTGCTGGGTGCAGCTTCCCTGGAGGCAGTCGAAGGGAGCGGCCGAGTGGCAGCAGGATGCTCCAGCCGCTGCGCCGGTCGCACCCACACCCACGCCCACACCCACACCCGCGCACGCACACCCACTTTGTCGTACAGCGCAGCAAGTGCTGGGTGCAGCTTTCCTGGAGGCAGCCGAAGGGAGCGGACGAGTGGCAGCGGGATGCTCCAGCCGCTGCGCCGTTCGCACCCACACCCACACCCACACCCACACCCACACGCGCGCACGCACACCCACTTTGTCGTACAGCGCAGCAATTACTGGGTGCAGCTGTCCCGGAGGCACCCGCAGCGAGCGCCCAAGTGGCAGCGGGATGCCGCCGCCGGCTGCGCCAGTCGTACCGCCGGCCGCGTGGAAGGCGAGCAGCTCTGCGAGGGACGCGCCGTGCGGCGGCTGCGCGGGGGGGGGGGGGCATGGGGGGGGGAGGTGAATTGAGGTTGTGTGCGCAGTGGCAGCATCTGCGCCAGTCGCACCGCCGGCAGCGTGGAGGGAAGCAGCTCTACGAGGGATGCGCCGTGGGGCGGCTGCGAGCATGGGGCAGGGAAAGGCAGAGGAGTAGAGAGTCAGGGCCGAGGGTGTTTGGGGCCGACAGCGGCAGCATGTGCTGAGGGAGCGTCCCATGGCTGCCGCGTGGAAGGCGAGCAGCTCTGCGAGGGTGGCGCCGTGTGGCGGCTGCGCGTGGAAGGGGACAGGGAGGGGGGGTGTTTGGGGGTTAGGGGAAGAAGGGTCAGGGAGACGGGGGATTTTAGTCACCGGCTGTTTGGGGGTAAGGCGAAGAAGGATTAGGGAGAAGGGGGATTATAGTCACCGGCTGCTTCGGTCACACCGCCAGCAGCGTGGAAGGCGAGGAGCTCTGCGAGAGTGGCGCCGTGGGGCGGCTGCAAGGAGATGGGCAGGGGGCAGGTTGGGTGAGAGTCAGGGTCCAGGGTGTGGGGTGCAGAAGCAGCGCCAGTTGCACCGCCGGCAGCGTGGAAGGCTAGGAGCTCTGCGAGGGTGGCGCCCTGCGGCGGCTGCGCGAAAAGGGGGGGGAGAAGGGGGGGGGGGTTCGTTTGAGTGCATCGGCAGGGGCAGCTTGTGCAAAGGGGGCAGGGAGTGCCCACACCCCTGCCGCGTGGAAGGCCAGGAGCTATGCGAGGGAGGCGCCATGGAGCGGCTGCGCGGGGGGAGGGGACGTCTGTGTGGGGGGAGAGAATTGAGGTTGTGTGTGCAGTGGCAGCATCTGTGCCAGTCACACCGCCGGCCGCCTGTGGAAGGCTAGGAGCTCTGCGAGGGACGGGCCGTGCGGCGGCTGCGCGAGGAAGGGAACATGGCGGGGAGAGAGGGGGGGGTGAGTTCAGGTTGTGTGTGCAGTGGCAGCATCTGCGCAAGTTGCACCGCCGGCCGCGTGGAATGCCAGGAGCTCTGCGAGGGACGCGCCATAGCGCGACTGCAAGGGGATGGGGCAGAGCAGGGCAAGGCAGGGGAGAGTCAGGATCCAGGGTGTTTGGGACTGGCAGCAGCAGCGCCAGTCGCACCGCCGGCAGCGAGGAATGCGAGCAGCTCTGCGAGTGCAGGCCGTGGGGCGGCTGCGAGAGGATGGAGAAAGGCAGGGCAGGGGAGAGTCAGGGTCCAGGGTGTTTAGGTCAGACAGAGCCAGAATGTGCTGAGGGTGAGCCCAAGGCGTGCCGAGTGGAAGGCCAGGAGCTCTGCGAGGGTGGCTCCGTGCGGCGGCTGTGCGAGGGAGGGGAGGGAGGGGGGGTGTTTCGGGGTAAGGGGAGAAGGGGTGATTGTAGTCACCGGCTGCACCGGTCGCACCGCCAGCAGCGTGGAAGGCGAGCAGCTCTGCGAGGGTGGCGCTGTGCGGCGGCTGCGCGTGTGAGGGGAGGGGGAAGGGGTGTTTTGGGCTTGGGGGATGAAGGGTTAGGAAGAAGTGGGATTTGTAGTCACCGGCTGTTTGGGGGTGAGGGGAAGAAGGTTTGGGGAGAAGGGGGCATTGTGGTCACCGGCTGCACCGGTCACACCGCCAGCAGCGTGGAAGGCGAGCAGCTCTGCGAGGGTGGCGCCGTGCGGCGGCTACGCGGGGGGAGGGGACATGAAGGGGGGGGGGGATTGAGGCTGTGTGTGCAGTGGCAGTGTCTGCACCGGTTAAGCCGCTGGCCGCCCGTGGAAGGCGCGGAGCTCTGCGAGGCTGGCGCCGGGTGGCGGCTGCGCGGTGGGAGGGGACCGAGGTGCATGCGTTAGGGTTGAGGAGGGCGGCAGTTGCAGCATGACCACAGGACCAGAAAGAAAGCAGGTCTGAGGGAGGCGCCGTGGGCGGCTTTGCAGGAGTAAGGAGTGGAGAGTCAGGTTTCAGGGCGTAGGCAACTGCCAGCGGCAGCAGGTGCTGAGGGAGCGCCCCCCTGCCTGCCGCGTGGAAGGCCAGGAGCTCTGCAAGGGAGGGGCCATGGGGCGGCTGCGAGTGCATGGAACAGGGCAAGGCAGGAGAAGGGAGGGTGGGAGGTGAGTGTGGGTGCACGCACACACACAGACTCCCCTCGCACTTACACAAGGGGCGTGCAACTGGACCACGACCAGCTCAGCCGTTGCTACCCCCCCTCCCCACCACACACACACACGCGAGCATACAATACAAACACCCACCCACCTACCCACCTACCCTCCCAGCCCCCCCCCCACACACACCTGCGCGCGGCGCGGCGCGCGCACGGCCGCGGCCGCCCCGTGCGGCTTGACCAGCGAACCCGTGTTGAACATTCATTCTCGGTAGATGTTTCTGCGGATGGCAACCCTTCCCACCCCCAAACTCACACTCACACACCCACACACCCACCCACAAACACACACTCGCACACACCTGCGCGCGGCGCGGCGCGCGCGCGGCCGCGGCAGCCCCGTGCGGCTTGACCAGAGATCCCGTGTTGAACATCCACTCTCGGTAGATGTTTGTGCGGATGGCGATGCCGTCGAGGGTGTCGACGACAGCCTTTACGTGGGGGGACACGTTGGTGTGTGGGGGGGGGGGGGTACAAACACAGGTGTCCGTGTGCGTGTGCGTGTGTGACTCTGCCTGCGTGCCTGTGTGCGCGCGTGCGTGCTGTGCGGGCGCGTGCATGCATGCTTGTGTGCGTGCGTGCGTGCGTGCATGCTCGCGTGTGCCGCGCGTCAACGCACCGGCTTGGTGCCCTTGCGCTTGGCCTTCGTTGCCGCCTTGGTCTTAGCTTCCTTCTTGCCCTTCTTGGCCTTGGGCTGCTTGTGTGTGTGTGTGTGTGTGTGTGTGTGTGTGTGTGTGTGTGTTGTGTGTGTGTGTGTGGTGGGGGGTCTCTTGGTGAACTTAAACTTCTGCCCGCCCGCCCACCCGCCCGCCCACCCGACTTTTTGTGCTTCTCTGTGCTGTATGGGTATGATGCCTCGTCCCAGCCCCCTCCTCATCTGCCTCTTCTGCCTGATGGAAAACTTGTTGCAAGGTTAAACAACATTGCCTCCACATCTAGGTCATACTCCTCCCCCCCCTCCTCTCCCCCCTCCCCCCTCCCCCTTGCGCCTTGTCCCAAGCTCAACCCAACTGCTCGCTAGGAGGCCATGCTCATGCACCCTGGTGGTGGCAGAGTGTAAAATAATGCATGATAAGGGGGGCACCCACAATTGCCTCCACGTCCAGGTCGTCCTCCCCCCCCTGCTCTGCCTCCTCTGGCTGCGGCTCCCCAGCGAGGTTGTTGACCTGAGCAGGTGAATGATGCAGGGAGGAGTATGGATCAGGTGTAGGGGGGGAGGGGGAGTGTGGGGTGTGTGGGGGGAGGGGGGAGGGACGTCGTTTCCACGACTTGGGGCTCTCTCCTCCTCTCTCTGGAGGAGTATGGATCAGGTGTGTGGGGGGGAAGAGTAGTGTGGGGTGTGGGAGAGTGCGGGGGGGAGGGGGATTTTCTCATGACTTGCCCCCCCCCCCCTCTGCCTTGTCTGGCTGTGGCTCCCCCCTCGTTCACCTGAGCAGGCAATGCACATGGGTGCTTGTGTGAAGGTGCGGGCGCGCCTCAGCCGCTCCACCCTTGGAAAACATCAGTGCCCAGGCACTTTCCCCGCCTGCGGAGACACGCACAAGCACCTGGTGCTGGGGGCTCCTGTCTCTCAAATCTTGCCACTGCTGGTGGGCAGGTTGAGTCTCACAGCCCCCCCTCCCCTCCCCATGAGGTTAAATCAGCGCCCTCCCTCTTTCCCCCGCCCGCGCCGGCCCGTTCATACACGCGCACGCGCACACGCATACACACAAGCACCTGGTCCTGGGGGCTTCTGTCTCCGCTCTCGCCCCTGGCGGCGCGTGTGGCGGAGCGCGGGTGCTCACCGGAGCCCCTTGCGTTTGAATCAGTGTCCTCACTTTTTTCTCCGCCAGTGCGCGCACACACACACACACACACACACACACACATAAACCTGGTCCTGGGGGCTCCTGTCCCCGCTGGCGGTGCGGGTCCCAGAGCGCGGGAGCTCACCGGAGCCAATTGGGTTTGAATCAGTGCCCTCACTCTTTTCTCTGCCAGTGCACACACACACACACACACACACACACACGCGCACACACGCGCACACCTGGTCATGGGGGCTCCTGTGTCCGCTCTCGCCGCTGGCGGTGCGGGTGCCAGAGCGCGGGTGCTCACCAGAGCCCATCGGGTGGTCGCCATCCTCCCCCTCTGGCTGCATGCCCTGGTCAGGCGAGCCCTGAGTTGGGAAGGGTTAAGGTTTCAGGGTTTTAGGGTTTAGGGTTTAGGGTAAGAATTTAGGGTAAAGGGTAAGAACTTAGGGTTTAGGGTTTAGGGTTTAGGGTTGATGGCTTAGGGTTTAGGGTGGGTTTGGGGGAGGTTTTTGGGAGGTTTTTGGGAGCTCAGTGCCAGGTCAGGGAGAGCTCTGCATTGTGGGGGTTGTTGGGAGGTTGGAAGATTATTGAGAGTTTTTTCAGAGACTGTTGGTAGGTTGCTGATCAGTTGGGGAGGCCATTGGGTGGCCACCATCCCCCTCTGGCACCATCCCCTGGTCAGTTGAGCCCTGCGGGGGAGGAGTGTTGGGAGTCTTGTTTGAGAGGTTGTTGGGAGGTTGCTGGGAGGTTGTTAGGAGTCTGTTGGGAGGCTGTTGGGAGGTTGTTGGGAGCTCAGTGCCAGGCCACATCTTCTTCTGGCTGCATGCCCTGGTCTGAGCCCTGCGTTGGGAGGGTTGTTGGGAGGTTGTTGGGAGGTTGCTGGGAGGTTGTTGGGAGGTTGCTGAGAGCTCAGTGCCCGGTCACCATCCTCCTCTGGCTGCATGCCCTGGTCGGGCAAGCCCTGCGTTGGGAAGGAGGGTTGTGGGGAGGTTGTCGGAGGGTTATTGGAAGGTTGTCGGGAGGTTGTTGGGAGGTTGTTGGGAGGTTGTTGGGAGGTTGTTGGGAGGTTGTTGGGAGGTTGTTGGGTGGTTCTTGGGAGGCTGTTGGGAGGTTGTTGGTTTGTTAGTTGGGGAGTGCCGTGCCAGGTCAGCACCCTCCTATGGCTGCATGCCCTGGTTGGGCGAGCCCTGTGTTGGGAGGTTGTTGCGAGTTGTTTTAGAGCACAAAGTCAGGTCACTCTCCTTCTCTGGCTGCATGCCCTGGTTGGGCGAGCCCTGCGTTGGGGTGCGGGGGGGGGGGGGGGGGGCGCAGATTTCTTGGAGGGGAGGAGGTTGTTGGGTGGGTTGTTTGGAGCGCGGTCACTAGGAGAACGGCTGGCAAGCTCTGGTCGGGCGAGCCCTGCACGGGTTTATTTTTTTGGGGGGGGGGAGGTTGTTGGGTGGTTGTTTATGGTCATTTAGGAAGCGCAGTGCAAGGTCGCCCTCCTCTGGCAGCATGCCCTCGTCAGGCAAGCCCCGCGTTTTGTGGTTTGAGAGGCTATTGGGAGGTTGTTCGGAGGTAGCCCTGCATTGTTTGGATTGAAAAGTTATTGGGAGGCTATTGAGGGTCTAAAAGGAGGTTGTTCGGAGATTGCTCGTCAGTTGGGAAAGGTTTCAGAATGCTGCGCCACTGAGTGGTACATGTAAAACCCTGTTGTTGTGGTACATCCTTGCTGCGCATGTGCGTGCGCTGGTGCGGCTCAGAAACTTGGAACTGTGCCTTCACTTGTTTGGAATCAGATCCACGTTTTCTGCATCACTGCCGCGTGGCAAGCAGATTCGAATGCAGTCGCACAGTGCCTGTGCGTGAGTGCGTCTGCGTGTGTGGCTCAGGCTACTTCAACGGTTGTCTTCGTCCTTTCCGCAATTGCGGATTGGAAGAAAGAAGTTTAGAACCACGGCCTTGGCAAGTAGATGCAGGCGTAGGACCAGAGTGAGTCAGCAGAGCGCATGTGCGTGAACTGGTGCAGTGCTAGTGCGGCTCGGGCTTCTTCAGCGGTTGTCTTTGTCCTTTCTGCAAGCGCGGATTGGAAGAAAGAAGTTCAACATCATGACCACGGAAAACAGATGCAGGCGGAGGCGCAGAGTGAGCAAGCAGAGTGCATGTGCGTGTGCTGGTGCAGTGCTAGAGCTGCTCAGGTTAATTCAGCGGTTGTCTTCGTCCTTTCTGCAATCATGGATCGGAAGAAAGAAGTTGAGCACCACGGCCTCGGCAAGCAGATGCAGGTGCAGGCCCAGAGTGGGTAAGCAGAGTGCATGTGCGCGTGCTGGTGCAGTGCTAGTGCGGCTCAGGTCAATTCAGCGGTTGTGTTTGTCCTTTCCGCAATCGCGGATCGGAAGAAAGAAGTTAAACACCACAGCCTTTGCAAGCAGATGCAGGCGCAGGCCCAGAGTGAGTCAGCAGAGTGCATGTGCGTGTGCTGGTGCAGTGCTAATGCGGCTCAGGTAAATTCAGCGGTTGTCTTCGTCCTTTCCGCAATCACGGATCGGAAGAAAGAAGTTTAACATCACTGCCGCGGCGTGCAGATGCAGGCGCAAGCGCACAATGCATGTGCATGTGCGTGTGTGCGCAGAATGCATGTGCATGTGCATGTGCGTCAGTCATTTTTGGGGGGCTCCTGGGAGCCATTGGGAGCCATTTGGCTTTTGACAACCCCATCAGATAGAGCTCGTCCAGGGCTTGAAAATTACCTATATTTGACAGTCAATGCTAAGGTCATGGTCAAGGCGGTCAAGGCGGTCAATGGGACGTTGTCTGCGCGCCGGCTCCCAGAAAATAACAAAAAAAATGAAAACAAAATCACCGTTGTGTGTGTGTGTGTGTGCTGCTGCAGCGCGGCTCAGGAAAATGTCTTAGGTATCAATTTACGATCAGATCCAAGGTGATTCAGCATAACTTCTGAGCGCAAGCTGATGCAGGCCTGGCAGGGCGCATGCGTGCCAGAGTGCTCGTGCGAGCTCGAGGCTGCTCAGGCTTCAACGAGTGTGGTCCTCTTGTCCATTCAAAGATCGGAGCATGTCTAAGATGGTGTCATCACCGCCGCAGCATGCGGGGGCCCGTGTAGCGGGGTGCATGCACGTACGTGCGCTGACGCGGCTCCAATGGAGCATGCTGTCTTCTGAATGCAAATGATCAGACGAGAGACTTGTAAGCATCACTGTCGGGCGAAGGGTTTATGCGCGTGTGATGGTGTGTGTGTGCTCGGACATGGCGGCTCAGGCTTCACCGATTCTGTGTCTTCCTCTTGTCCATTCAAGGATCGGAGCATGTCTAAGATGGTGTCATCACCGCCGCAGCGTAGCAGGATGCATGCACGTGCGTGTGCTGGCGTGACTCAGGATGTATTGAATCTTCCATGAGCATCAGGTCAACAAAAAAAACATTGCCGCCGCGGCAGGCGAATGCAGATGTAAACGCAAGGTGCATTCTTGTGCGAGTGCTGTTGCGGCTCAGATTAAGTCATTATATTCATCGGGGCTCAGGTCTAAGGCAATTCAGCATCAGTGCCGCTGCCATCAGATGCAGATGCGGGCGTAGCAGGATGCATGCGCATGCGTGTGCTGGGCGGCTCAGGACATTGTCTTCTCCATTCAGGATCAGCATTACCCAATTGAGCATCACTGCCGCGCCGGGCGGGTGCATGCGTGTTCGTGTGTGCGTGTGCGGCTCAGTGAATGTTGTCTTCTTCACTCATGGTCAGACCCATTTTTGGTGTTTCAGCATCAGTGCCGCGGCAAGCGGGTGAAGGTGCAGGGTGCATGCGCGTTGTGCGTGTGCTGGTGCGGCTCAGCTGCATAGTCTTCTGCATTGAGGATCACCGCCGCGTGCAAGCGGGTGGATGCGCAGGCATAGCAGGGTGCATGCGTGTTACGCGTATGCAGGTGCGGCTCAGAGCTACATCTGTCTTCTGCATTGAGGGTCAGGTCAAAGTGAATTCAGTATCACCGCCGCAGCATGCAGGTGGAGGCACAGGCGTAGGGTTCATGCCTGTTGCGAGTGTGCTGGTGCTGCGCGGCTCAGGGAATACTGTTGTCTCCATTGCGGATCAGGTCCAAGGTGATTCAGCATCACTGCCGTGTGCAAGCGGATGCAGGCGTAGCAGGCGCAGCAAGGTGCATTCATGTCGTGCGTGTGCTGGCACGGCACAGTGAATGTTGTCTTCTTCATTCATGGTCAGATCCATTTGGGGGGGTTCAGCATCACCGCCGTGTGCAAGCGGATGCAGGAGCAGCAGGGTGCATGCGTGTGCGTGTGCTGGCGCGGCTCAGTGTAGTAGATTGTTGTATTCATTTAGGATCAGCAGTTGCTGCAATACAGCATCACCGTCGCTGCCATCACATGCAGGTGCAGGTGCAAACGCAGGGGGTGCATGCGTGCGTGTGAGCTTGTGCTGGCACGGCTCAGTGTAGTAGATTGTTGTATTCATTTAGGATCAGCAGTTGCTGCATTACAGCATCACTGCCACTGCCACGTGGCAGTGAATGTGCATCAGATGCAGATGCAGTTGCAAACTCAGGGGCATGTGTGCGTGCGGGGCGGCTCAGACTTCACCGATTATGTTTCTTCCTCGTCCTTTATAGGATCAGAACACGATAGATGGTATCATCACAGCCGCAGCATGCAGATGCAGGCACAGCAGAGGGTTATGCGCGTGTGTGTGCAGTGGCAGCTCAGCGAGAAGATTGTTTTTTTCATTGAGAATCAGGTCAACGTGCTGGGAGACGGCCCTTATCCTCCCCCCATGCAGGACGCCATGCGGCACCGATCTCGACGAGTTGATAGACGAGCGGAGGACCTGGCGCCCGTCAATGCATGCTGGACATTGGTCAAGATGGCTGCCCGTGGAGGCGGGCTACCATCACGGCTTCAGCGGTGGCGACCGCCGAGGCAACACGAGTAAATCCGCTTCACCAATCGCAGCGTTCGTCACCGCGCTCATCCTCGGGGTCGCTCGTCTGCCGGTGACTGGCGTTGGAAGGTCTTCAGGCAGCCTCCATGACAACTCTGTCGTCCATGCCCCCTGGAGGGTGGGACCTGGCCATGCATGAGGCATGGGGCGCCGGCTGAGCCCCATGCAAACGAGAGCTGGACAGCCATGCACTGCCAGGCAGGGATCGTTCCAGTCAGCGCCAGTCGGCTCTGCCGGCTCGACTGGCCACAAGGCCACTACTGTGACCCTGAGGAAGGACCTCTCCTATATGCTCCTTGCCAGACATGTCTCTCAGAGACCGCTGTTTGGGGTAGTCTAGCCGGCGGGAGCGGCAGTCTATCGGCCGGGAGCCGGCGTTACTCTAGTACTTAAGTGTGCTGGAGTATCGGCAGGTGTCTCTAGTAGGAGAGTAGCCTGCTTAGCTGGAAACCCCGTGTTACTGCTACTGTTACTGTTACAGGTCAACGATTATAAGCATCGCAGCCGCGGCATGCGGACGCAGATGCAGGCGCTGGGATCATGCACGTGCGTGTGCTGGCGCGGCTCAGAGCACATGATTATATTCATTGGAGATTAGGTCTAAGGCAATTAAGCATTACCGCCGCTGCCATCAGATGCCGATGCAGGTGGAAACGCAGATGGTATGCATGTGTGTGTGCAGGCGCGGCCCAGTGAGTACTGTTATCTGCATTCTTGGTCGGATCATTTTTTTGGGTGTTCAGCATCACTAATGTGCACACGTGATGCAAGCGCAGGGGCATGCGTGTGTGTGTCCCAGTGCATGGCGGACCAGGCTCCAACGACTGTTGTCCTCCTGTGTCCATTCAAAGATCATGCCTTAAGATTCCAGGAGCGTGTCTAAGACGGTGTCTTCACTGCCGCGTCATGCAGATGCAGGCGTAGCGGGGAACATGCGTGTGCCAGTGCAACGCTGCTCAGACGTAAACGATTATTTGTCCTCCTCTTGTCCATTCAAGGACCGGAGCATGTCTTAAGGTGCTGTCACCACAGCCGCCGCTACGCAAGTACCCAAGTGTGTGTGCAACCCCTGTGAAAACCTTCATCCCCTGCGCCTGCATGCCCAACTCAACCCTACTGGTGGGCTGGCGCGCTGTGCGGCCTTGTGGGCTCTCCTAGTAGGTTTTCCCTCAGACGTGTAGTCTAGGCCTTAACTCACGCCCCGGGGTCCGGCGGGCGCGTACACGTAAAACCTGTGCAAACCCTGCAACTTCTGCTTCTGCATGCCCTACTCAACTCTGGTGGCAAAGACCAGCGCACCTCCATGTAGGAGTCTACTATCACGTCGCCGCCCCCCGAATTTAACAAAAAAAACGCCCTGGCTTAGAGGATACCCAGCAAACCACAGCAAAAGCCCCAGCAACGATCCCTGGGGAGGGTTCAGTCACACGCACCGCCATGAGGTCCAAAGCAAACAAACACTTCGCCCTGTCCCAAGCAAACCCCAGCAAAATACTCCCAGACTAGTAGAGGGGAAGGCCATTCAAACGCACCGCCATGAAGTCCATCATGTCGTCGCCCACAGGAGCGAACATCTCGTCTTCGTGCGCATCCTGTACGTGTGAGATCGTGTGTGCATATTTGTGTGTGTGTGAGAGAAAGAGTGTGTATTGTGTTTGTGAGAGTGTGTGTGTGTGTGTGTGTGTGACCAAGTTGTTGCCCACAGGAGCAAACATCGTGCACGTCATTTACGTGTGAGAGTGTGTGTGTGTGTGTGTGTGAGAGAGAGAGAGAGTGTGTGCGTGTGTCTGCGTGTGCGTGTGCGTGTAAGTGCATGTCAGACCACGCGTGTGTGCGTGGCGAACGTGCACACTGGAGCCCATCCCATACGCACCTGTGGGCCAACAGACACCGAGCTAGTTGTGACTGACCTGGCCTGTTTTCAAGGTCGCTCCTGCGCCAGCCTCCCCCCCTCCTCCTCCAGGCCCCGATCCCTAGACCTCCAAGTCCACAACAGGCGGTAAAGAATATTAATGTTAGAATGCTTGTGGCCGGTACTTCAATAAGTACTCAAATCCGCTTGTTTCACAAAGCGTGCCATGAGAGCTGTGCTGATCCGTTCCTGGCGTGGGGTGGCTTGTTGGAAAGATGAGAATCTCCTCTGTCTGCGGCTTCCCGGCGGTTACATGGGTTCACTTTGAGCAGTTCAAAATCGCCGCCAAAACTGCATGATCTTCGGGAATAAATAACACCCACCCAGATCCGAATCAACCAGTGGGTACGGGTCCACCCAACCGGTACCAGTAAAGGCCGAGCGGCGCAGCAGAGACGGCCCTCGCGTCTGCGGCACGTAGCCGCCCAGCGCTCCCCCACCTGGGCCCGCGAGTTTTCTCCTTCAAAGCCCGCACCCTGGACCCCATTTTCCCACAAACAAACAAAAACAAAAACGGAAACCCACCTGGACGCCGGTGGACGCAGAGCGCCGCAGAAAAGATGGCACGGGCGCCTGCGGCACGTAGCCCCCCCAGCGCTCCCCCGCCAGCCGCCTCCTTCAAAGCCCGCAACCAAGAGACCCTCCCAGATCCTAACTCACAAGTGGATACGGGTCCACCCACCTGAGCTCGAGTGGAGGCCGAGCGCGCGCAGCAGAGAGGGCCCGCACGCCTGCGGCACGTAGCCGCCCAGAGCTCTCCGCCACCGCCCGGCTGACAAGAAACTACAAACGCACAAATCAACCAAAGGCAGACCACCCACCTGCACGCAAAAAGATGCCGAGCAGCGCACCAGGGACGGCTCGCGCGCCTGCGGAACGTAGCCGCCCCGCGAACCCCCGCCAGAGCCCCGCTGCTCAGGCCCTACAAACGCATAAATAAATCAACGGCCGCCAACGCACCTGCACGCCAGTAGATGCAGAGCGGCGCAGCAGAGACGGCCCGCGCGCCTGCGCGCATAGCTCCCAGCTCCCCCGCCACCACCCTGCTGCCCAGACCCTACAAACGCACAAAAACACCAACGGCCGCCAACCCACATGGACGCCGGTGGACGCTGAGCGGCGCAGCAGAGACGGCCCACAGCATACAGCTTGCGGCACCCCCCCCCATGGGTAAGGTCGCTCCTTCGCCAGCCTCCCCCACTAGAGCCTTATCCTTAGACCCTCCCATCCCTCAACACAAGGTAACACACATGGACACGCAGCCACCTGGATGCCGGTAGACGCCGAGCGGCGCAGCAGAGACGGCCCGCGCGCCTGCGGAACGTAACCGCCCAGCGCTCCTCCGCCAGCCGCCTCCTCCAAAGCCCGCTCCCTAGACCCAATTTCCCCACAAAGAGAAGGGGTGGTGAGACGCCGTTCCCGGGCTACTAGCAGCTTTTCGAGCTGCTAGTAGCTGTCTCGTATAAAACAAAAACAGGCATTTACCTGGACGCCGTAAACGACGAGCGGCACGTGGCCGCCCAGCTCCCCCGCCACCACCCCGAGCGGTAGCGCTGCCCAGACGCTAAAATACACACAAATTAACCAGCAGCAGCCCACTCACCTGCCCGCCGGCAGACGTCGAGCGGCGCAGCAGAGACGGCCCACGGCACACAGCGTGCAGCACCCCACCCCACCCCATGGGTATGATCGCTCCTGTGCCAGCCGTCTCCTTCCAAGCCCGCTTCCTATACCCTCCCAGCCCCTACCAAGACTTGGAAGCCAACAGTCAACACCCACCTGCACGCCGGTAGACGCCGAGCGGCGCAGCAGAGGCGGCCCACGGCCCACAGCTTGCGGCACGTCCCCCCCCACGGGTATGATCGCTTCTGCGGCAGCCGCCTCCTTCCAAGCCTGCTCCCTGCTAGCCCCCCCCCCCCTCAGCCCCAATCAACACTTTTAACAGACACTCACCTGGGCTCCAGTAGTCGCCCACCGCTCCTCCTCGAGCCGCCTCCGTCAAAACCCACTCTCTAGACCCTCCCAGACGCTACCAAGACTTACAAGCCAACCATCGACACCCGCCTGCACGCCGGTAGACGTCGAGCGGCGCATCAGAGACGGCCCACGGCCCACAGCTTGCGGCACCACCCCCGTGGGAACGATCGCTCCTGCGGCAGCTGTCTCCTTTCAGGCCCACTTAATAGATCTTCCCAGCCTCTACCCAGGCTGACAAGTTAACCATCGACACCCACCTGCACGCCGGTAGACGCTGAGCGGCGCAGCAGAGACGGCCCTCGGCACACAGCTTGCGGCACCACCCCCCATGGGTATGATCGCTCCTGCGCCAGCCGCCTCCTTCCAAGCCCGCTTCCCTCCGAGACCCTTCCAAGAGTTACATACCAACCATCGACACCCACCTGGACGCCGGTAGAAGCCGGGCGGCGCAGCAGCGACGGCCCGCGCGCCTGCGGCACGTAGCCGCCCAGCGCTCCCCGCCAGAGCCTGGCTACCCATACCCTACAAACACACAAACAAACCAGCAGCAGCCCACCCACCTGCACGCCGGTAGACGCAGAGCGGCGCAGCAGATAGGGCCAGAACGCCTGCAGCTCTTAGCCACACAGCGCTCCCCCGCAACCGCCCCGCTGCCCAGACCCTGCAAACACACAAATGAACCAGCAGCAGCCCACCCACATGCGCGCCGGTAGACGCAGAGCGGCGCAGCAGCGACGGCCCGCGCGCCTGCGGCACGTAGCCGCCCAGCGCTCCCCCGCCAGAGCCCGCGAGCGGGGGGGATGCCACGCGGTGGCCCCCGCTGGCGGTGGGGCTGTCGGGGCCACTACCGGTGCTGGGTGCGCTGCCTCCGGGCCCCTTTGGGCCCGGAGAGGAGGCGCGGCGGCGCTGGCGGGGCGCGCCGGAGCTCAGGGCGCCGTTGTGAAGGTCGGAGGGGTCGCGCGGGGTCGCGTGGTGGCTGCGGCGTTTGTGGGGTTGTGGTCAGGCAGGCAGGCAGGCGGGTCAGGTGGCAGCGCAGGCGTGGGTGCCAGAGCTGAGGGCGCCATCTTGCAGGTTGCGAGGGGTCGCGCGGGGTCGCGTGGTGGCTGTGGCGTTTGTAGGGTTGTGGTCATGCAGGACGCCATGCGGCACCGATCTCGACGAGTTGATCGACGAGCGGAGGAGCTGGCGCCCGTCAATGCATGCTGGACATCGGTCAAGATGGCTGCTCGTGGGGGCGAGCTACCATCAGGGCTTCAGCGGTGGTGACCGCCGAGGCAACAACAGAGTTTATCCGCTTCACCATCGCAGCGTTTGTCACCGCGCTCACCCTCGGGGGCACTCGTCTGCCGGTGACTGGCGTCGGCATTGGTCTTCAGGCAGCCTGCCATGACGACTCTGTTTGCCCAGGCCCCCCTGGAGGGTGGGACCTGGCCATGCATGACGCATGGGGCGCAGGCAGAGCCCCATGCATGGAGTTGGACAACCATGCACCATGCCAGGCGGGGACTTTTCTGCTTCAGCGCCGCCAGTCGGCACAGCCGGCGTGGTTGGCCTCAAAGGCCAGGAGGAGGACAGTCATTTCCTATACGCTCCTTGCCAGACATGTCCCTCAGGGACTTGTTTGGGTCTAAACTAGCCGGCGGGAGCGGTAGTCTAGACGGCAGGTAACCGGCTGGTGGCTATCGTCTTTCACAGGGCGGTGGCACTAGGACTAGTGTTGTCTTAGCTGGAATGCCATGTAACTGTAACTGTAACTGGTCATGCAGGCGTGTTAGGTGGCAGCGCTGGCGGCGGGCGCCGGAGCTGAGGGCGCTGGCGTGAAGGTTGGAGGGGTCGCGCGGGGTCGCGTGGTGGCTGCGGAGCGGGGCGTTTGTGGGGTGGTGGTCAGGCAGGCAGAAAGGCAGACGGGCGGGTCAGGTGAGAGCGCTGGCGGGGGTGCGGGAGCTGAGGGTGCTGTCGTGGACGTTAGAGGGGTCGCACATAATCGCATGTCGGGCGAGGTGTTGGTGGGGTTGTGATCAGGCAGGCAGGCAGGCAGGCAGAGGCAGGCAGGCTGGCAGGTAAGCAGGTGCGTCACAGGCGGCGGTGGTGGCGTGGGTGCCGCAGCTGAGGGGGCCGGCGTGGAGGTCGGAGGGGTCGCGCGGGGTCGCGTGGTGGCTGCGGGGCGGGGTGGTTGTGGGGTGGTGGTCAAGCAGGCAGGCATGCAGGTGGGTCAGAGGTGGGAGCGGTGGCAGGGAGCCCCCTACGCTGAGGGTGCTGTCGTGGAGATCAGAGGCGTCGCACGGGGTCGTGTGTTGGCTGTGGTGTTTGTGGGGTTGTGGTCAAGCAGGCAGGGGGGCGGGTCAGGTGGGAGCGGTCGCAGGGGGGCGCCGGAGCTGAGGGCACCGTCGTGGAGATCAGAGGGGTCGCAAGGGGTCGCGTGGTGGCTGCGGCGTTTGTGGGGTTGTGGTCAGGCAGGCAGGCAGGCAGGCGGGCGGGCGTGTCAGGTGGGGGCGCTGGCGGGGCGGCCGGAGCTGGGGGCGCCGTCAAAGAGGTAGTAGGGGTCGAGCGGGGTCGCGTGGTGGCTGCGGCGTTTGTGGGGTGGTGGTCAGGCAGCCAGGCAGGAGGCAGGCGGGTGGGCGGGCGGATCAAATGAGAGCGCTGGCGGAGGGGCGCCAGAGCTGAGGGCGCCGTCGTGGAGGTCGGAGGGGTCGTGCGGGGTCGTGGTGGCTGCGGTGCGGAGGCCAAGGAGTGAGATTTGAGAATTGAGAGTTGAGTATCGCAGGACAGATCAGACGAGCAAGTCACACGGGATGCCGGATGGTCAGGCACACCCGCAGGAAGGGCAGGCAGCAAAGCGGGCGGGCGGGGGGCGGGCGGGCAGTGGGCAGGACAGCAAGCGGGGCAGGGAGACAAGCTGGCACGGCAGACAGAAAGCGGGCAGGGCAGGCACAAACACCAGGCAGGGCAGGCGCAAGCAGAGCAGGCACGGACAAGGCAGGGTGGGCAAGCCGCGGGCAGGCGCATGACAGGCCCGCACCTCCTGCGCGCTCCTCCCCTAGGGACGCATGCAACCCACCTCAGACGCGGGCAGGGCAGGCAGGGCAGGCGCTGGCACAGCAGGCGCGGGAAGGCCCACGGCAGGCGCAGGACAGGCCCGCACCTCCTGCGCGCTCCTCCCCCAGGCGCGCATGCAACCCACCTCGGGCGCGGGCAGGGCAGGCAGGGCAGGCGCTGGTACAGCAGGCAGGGCAGGCAGGGCAGGCCCAGGGCAGGCGCGGGATAGGCCTGCATTTTCTGCATGCCCCTCCCCCAGGCGCGCATGCAACCCACCTCAGGCGCGGGTATGGCAGGCAGGGCAGGCTCTGGCACAGCAGGCAGGGCAGGCCCAGGGTAGGCGTAGGACAGGCCCGCAGCAGCCGCGTGCTCCTCCCCCAGGAACACATGTGGCCCACCTCAGGCTGCGCCCCAGGCTGTCCTCCCCAGGCAGCGTTGGCACCAGCAGCAGGTCGTTGAACATGTCGTCTCCCGGCTGCAAAATAGGCAGGCAAAGGGTCACACACTTGAAGGCACACAGTCACCAGCATCAGGCCGCATCGCCCAAACACGCACGCATACTGACACACATGACCACCAGGTCCCACGCCTCATCACCCAAGGTTTCCATCACGGACAGGCGTCACGGACAGGCGTCACAAACACACACACACACACACACAAATGCACAGCAGTCCCAACACACCAGGTCCCACGCCTCGTCGCCGGGAATCGCCATAGCGTCGTCCATGTCGGGCAGGCCTCCGTCGCCGGCCGCGTTGAGCAGGTCATCTGCGTTGACGGTGATGTCTCCGGCCCTGCATGGGCCGCATGCAAGTGGGGGCAGCGCGCAGTCAGTGAGCAAACAAGGGATGGTGGAGGGAGCGCTGTGCTCCAAGTGATCATGCATGAGCTCCTCCTCCCCGGCCCTGCGGCGCAGGCAGGGAGTGCAGAGGGAGCGAGCAGCAGGCTAAGTCGGCTCACAGGCAGAGAGACGGAGCGGGGAGGGAGGGTGAAGGGCCCAGGAGTGTGGAGAGCGCAGGCAGCAGCCACTGTCAGCTCACTGTCAGGGGGGTGGAGCGGTGAGTGCGGTGGATCTGAGAGAAATGATGAAGGGAGCAAGGAGCAGTCCCCAGGGAGCGCGCTGCGCTGCCAGCCAGCTCATAGGTGGGGAGGGAGATGAAGGGAGGGGGCCCGAGAGAGCGGGGCAGCAGCGCTGTCAGGTCACAGGCAGTGAGGCGCAGCGAAGCGGGAGGGGAGGGTGGAGGGAGCGAGCAGCAGGCTAAGTCGGCTCACAGGCAGAGAGACGGAGCGGGGAGGGAGGGTGAAGGGCCCAGGAGTGTGGAGAGCGCAGGCAGCAGCCGCTGCCAGCTCACTGTCAGGGGGGTGGAGCGGGGACTGCGGTGGATCGATGGAGGGAGCAAGGAGCAGTGCCCAGCGACCACGCAGCAGCGCTGCCAGCCAGCTGACAGGCGGGGAGGGAGGATGTAGGGGGGAGGCCCGAGAGAGCGGGGAGCAGACGCTGTCAGGTTGCAGGCAGGGAGAAGGAGCGGATAGGGAGGGGAGGGCAAAGCGAGCTGGCAGCAGGCGCTGTGAGCTCAAAAACAGGGATGTGAAACAGGGAGAGAGGGTAGAGGAAGGGGGCCCAAGAGAGCGGGGAGCAGGCGCTGTCAGGTCACAGGCGGAGAAACGGAGCGGGGAGGAAGGGGGCAGGCCTGAGAAAGAGAGCAACAGGCGCTGTTAGCTCAAAGGCGGGGATGCAAAACAGGGAGGGAAGGCGGAGGGAGGGACAGTAGTGCTGTCACCTCACATGGCGCAGCAGGCCCGAGGGATCGCTGTCAGGTAAAGAGGCAGAGAGGCGGACTGGGAAGGGAGGTGGAGCAGGTAGGGGGGGTGGACAGAGTGGGCAGCAGGCGCCATCGGCTCACAGGCAGCGAGGCGCAGCAGATCGGGAGAGAGGGGGGAGGGAGCGGGGAGCAGGCGCTGTCGGCTCACAGGCAGAGAGACGCAGCGAAGAGGAAGGGGGGAGGGCGCCTGAGAGAGCGAGCAGCCGCTGTCAGCTCAAAAGTAGGGATGCAAAACAGGGAGGTAGGGAGGAGGGAGGGGGCCCAAGAGAGCGGGGAGCAGGCGCTGTCAGGTCACAGGCAGGGAGGCGCAGCAAAGCGGGAGGGGAGGGTGGAGGGAGCGGGGAGCAGGCGCAGTTGGCTCACAGGCAGGGAGACGGAGCGGAGAGGGAGGGTGGTGGGAGGGGGCCCGCGAGAGCGGGCAGCAGCGCTGTCAGTTCACAGGCAGTGAGGCGCAGCGGAGCGGGGGCGGAGGGTGGAGGGAGCGGGGAGCAGGTGCTCTCAGGTCACAGGCAGGGAGACGGAGCGGAGAGGGAGGATGGAGGGAGGGGGCCCAAGAGAGTGGGCAGCAGGCGCTGCCGGCTCACAGGCTGTCAGGCGCAGCGGAGCGGGAGGGGAGGGTGGAGGAAGCGGGCAGCAGGCGCAGTCGGCTCACAGGCAGGGGGGGCGGCGGGCTGGGAGGTGAAGGGAGCAGGGGTGTGGAGGGAGGGGGGAGCAGCCGCTGTCAGCTCGCTGTCAGGGGGGTGGAGCGTGGAGTGGGGTGGAACGGAGAGAAACGATGGAGTGGAGGGGGGCGGGAAACAGTCACCACGGAGCGCGCAGCCAGCGCTGCCAGCCAGCTCACAAGCGGGGAGGGAGGATGGATGGAGGAGGCCCGAGAGAGCGGGCACCAGCGCTGTCAGGTCACAGGCAGTGAGGCTGAGCGGAGCGGGAGGGGGGGTGGAGGGAGCGAGCAGCGGGCGTAGTCGGCTCACAGGCAGGGAGACGGAGCGGAGAGGGAGGGGGGAGAGAGGGTGGCCGGGAGAGTGGGCATCGGGCGCTGTCGGCTCACAGGCAGTGAGGCGCAGCGAAGCAGGAGGGGAGGGTGGAAGGAGCGGGCAGCAGCGCTGTAAGGTCACAGGCAGCGAGGCGCAGCGGAGAGGGAGGGGAGGGTGGAGGGAGCAAGCAGCAGGCGTACTCGGCTCACAGGCAGGGAGGCGGAGCGGAGAGGAAGGGTGGAGGGAGGGGGCCCGGGAGATTGGGCATCGGGCGCTGTCGGCTTACAGGCAGCGAGGCGCAGCGGAGCGGGAGGGGAGGGTGGAGGGACCGGGGAGCATGCGCAGTCGGCTCACAGGCAGGCGGAGTGGGGATGGAGGGTGGAGTGGAGAGGGGGGGGGTGGAGTGAGGGTGCAGCAGCCAGAGGCAGCGGGCAGCAGCGCTGTGATCTCACAGTCAGGGGGGCGGAGCAAGGAGGGAGATTTGACAGAGCGGCTGTCGGGAGGGTGGAGGCAGCAGACGCTGCCAGGTCACTGTCAGGGAGGTGAAGCGGGGACCAGGCACAGTCCGAGCACACAGGTAGGGGCGGGCAGCGGGCAGCGCTGCAGGCGGCGCTCCACCAGCCTACCATCGGCTGCTGCTGCCGCTGCCCGCTCCTCCGCCAAGCAGAACATCTGCTAGCGGTCCGCTGGCAGCACACAGGTGCACCCAGGGTCTAGCTAGCACATGCACACGCACGCACACACGCACCTTGCGCGCTGCTTGCCGCGCTTCAGCGTCGCGCCCTCGCCTGCGCCCTGCTGCCCCGCACCCGCGGCAGACGCGACGTCCTTGACGTGGCGCACCATCTCGGTCAGGTCCTCTGCGCGGGCGGCAGCACAGGCACAGCGGGCACACAGCACAGTTCATATCAGTTGGCGTGCAAGCTAGATAGGACATGTCGGGCTTCACGTGGCGCACCATGTCGGTCAGGCCCTCTGTGCGTGCAGGCGGCATTGCAAGTCATGCGCACGCAGAACGCGGCACGCAGCACGCGGTGAGGGTGGCGATACCGAGGGTTTTGAGGGCAAAAACACGACAGGCACTGGACACGAGCGGACGACAAAGCGGCTCGCGCAGGCAGTGAAGAGTGAGGAGGCAGGTAGGAAGCATGCAGGCAGGACGACTGAGCGAGGCAGGTAGGCAGCATGCAGGCATGCGCACCGAGGAAGTATGCCTGCTGCTTGGCGAACACGAGGGCAATGCCGCCGATGAGGATGCCCTGCAGGCGCAGGCTGTGCGGCACGTCGGGAGCAAGCACCTGCGAGCTGCGTGTGCACACGGGGAGGGGAATGGGTCGAGTCAGGCAGGTGTGAACACGTCGGGCGCGCTCACTGCGGGAGGGGAGGGCAGATGCCGACGGATGTGCGCATGGGGGATGCGGTGTAGCGGTGTGACTTGGCCAGACACATGCGCGCCCAGCCCGCCCCGGGTACACCCAGCACGCAGCAATGCGACAGGCGCATGGGGAAGCTGGGCGCGCGCATGCTGACGACCGCACCAGATTTCGGTCAGGTGAATCTGCAGCAGCTTCTGCTTGGACAGACGCTTGCCGTGCGCCATGCTCCTGTGAAGGCCGGCATGCAGGCAACGAGGACGGTCAGGGGGGGAGTAGTGGGGAAGGCGTGCGCGTGCGAGCGCACTCGCAGGCGCAGGCGCGACGCTGCATGGGGTGGCGGAGGGGCTCGTGCCACTGCGGCTGCTGTTCTGCTGCTTCCCTTCCGACCCCAGGCGAGTTCTCCGTGATGGTGTCGCGCCCTGAGAAGGGAAGGGCACCCGCTGGGAGTGCTGCTGCTGCCTCGCCATTCAAGCGAGTTGGCCGCATGGAGCTCAAACAGGCCAGGCCTCGAACCCTCCCAGCCTCCTCCCTTCCCCATCTCCTCCCCACCGCCCGCCTCGCGGATGCCTCGACCCACGTATGCAAGGCGGTGGGAGGGGCGGAGGGTGGTGGCTGTGGAGCGCGGAATCCAGGAGCCGACCCACGCACCAGACTGCGCCCAGCGGGCCGCGCTTGCCGAGTATCTCATATGAATAGAACATTGGTGTCGAATCGCTGAGCTGGGAGCTGGGAGAGGGCGCTCAGGCACAGCGACGACCACAATTTTTGGACAGGGGCAAATCTCTCAAGCGACGAATAGGACAAAGTCGCCAGAGAAAGAGTCCAGGTCCGAAGACGAGGATGGAGCTGGAAATAAGAAAGGTCTGGCTAACGTGCTTTCCTCGCGAAGTCGTGTGGACACCCCACACTTTCCGACACTTCTCAGCAGCCTTTCGGCAGCAAAATTTAGCTTTTAAAGCAGCACGCTTAAAAAGCTGTAAAAAAAATCTTACTTACGTGGGTTTAAAAAAAGCTGAAACCCATGTACAAGCTTAGTGGCAGCATAGTGGTCTGCAGGATTACCGCAGGGGAATTCAAGCGTGTTCTAGCTCGTCCTGTGGATGGCACCGCAGCTGCAAGTTTATCATGCAACCGATGTTAAACTTGCGGTGCTGCGTCTTGACCGCATCCTGCCTCTTGCTGGTGGCGCACGCACTTGCCTCTGCGAGAGTCGCCGTCGAGGTTTCAGTAACAGTAACAGCAACACGGGGTTTCCAGCTTGTAGCCGTTTGTAGAGACAGGAAATGACAGGCTCAGCCAGGCCTAGCGCAGGTCATGGCGTCGGCGTTCCAGCCGGAGCATGTTGCTGCGGGGGCGGGGCTTGTAATAAGTGCGCGCAGCTCTAAAAGCAGCCAAACAGCGAGGTGGGCGCCGGTCAGCGCGGCTCCATGCGCAGCAGCACCTCGCCATCAAACGACAGCGTCATGTGGTAGATCTGCCTGTCGAAGATTTCCTCCGGGCTGCCCATCCCGGGCGCGAGGAACACGCGGAAGCGGGAGAAGAGCTCCGCGATGAAGACCTGCAGCTCGAGGCGCGCGAGCGTCTGGCCGACGCAGTCGCGGGGGCCCATGCTGAAGGCGATCGGCTCCTTTAGGCGGTCTGCGCAGAAAGCATGCCGACAGGTTGTGGGTGCGTGCGTGCGCACGGCGCTGCTGCGTGTGCGTGCGGGTGTCGATTACCAAACAACAGCTCACCCTGCGCAGGTGCAGCCGGCGCCTTTGGCTTGTCCACGGCACCACCGCTGGCGCCGTCGCCGTGGCCGTCGTACGCACCGGTGGCGGCCCAGGCAGAGCCATCCTTGCTGCCGGGGTCGGAGGAGCGAGAGAGCCAGCGGTCAGGGCGGAACTTGTCGGCGTCCTCTCCGTACACGGCAGTGGAGCGGTCGATGACACCCCCAGGGAGTGCGATCCACGTGCCAGCAGGCACGTCGTAGCCGCAAATCTGCAATGCGAGCGGGCAACAGGCACACACGGAACTCATCACAGCGCAATAGCAGTGTGGTGGTACAGGGACCAATGGATGCAGCTGTGCCGCACATAGCGCATCCATGCACCCGGCGCGATCTAGGCAGCGCACCTTGGTCATCTTGGAGGATACACGGACTGTGCCAAGGCTGGCAGGCGAGTGCCAGCGCAGCGTCTCCTTGATGACTGCGTTGAGGAAGGTCATCCGGCCCAGGTCGTCCCACTCAACAGCCCTGGGGAGTTTGCGACGAGGCGGTGAAGTGAGAAAGAGGCGCATAGCAGTCCTCCCAGTCATCATAGTATTGTGTTTCAAGCAAGCGCTGGCTGAGCAAATGAATGAAGAGCGCACCTCGGCTCCGGCCTCTTGGACGTCTGGAGGAGGCCGAACGCATCGAGCTCGTCCTCCAGGCGAGCCAGCTCGTCCGGGTGCTGCAGCAGCGACAGCACAATGCTGCCAATTGCGCTTGCACTTGTCTCGAAGCCTGGTGACAGGGCACCAACACAGCGAGATCAGAGTGAGTGTAGGAATGGAATAACATGCGGCGGGAGACGGGCCGACACCCAGGCGGCGCAACGTACCCGCACCGAGCATGATCGCCATGTTTGACTTCAGCTGGTAGAAAGGTAGCGGCTTGCCGGACGGCTGTGTCGTGCGCAGCAAGGCTCCGGCAATGCAGTCGGTGGGGAGCTCGTCCAGCGGGCGCACCTGCAGCTCGCGCGTGACGTTGTCCATGAAGCTGTCGTAGACGAGCGAGTTTGCACGGTGCACGCGCGCTTCCTTGGAGGTCAGCAGGGAGATGGCCCAGAACGGGTTGTTCCACAGGTGGTGCAGGGCGTTGAGGAAGCCGTCCATCATCGACACAATCTTGCTGGGCATTGACAGGTCGTCCCCGCCAAAGCTCGTCTTGAAGCCCCAGCGCCCAATGACCTCGGCAGTCACGCGGCGTGCAAGGTCAATGACGTCGTACGCCTGCGTCGGGCCGGCGGCCTCGATCTGGTCCATGATCTTGGCGGTGATCGACTGGATGACCGGCAACGCCGCCTTCATGTTGGCCGAGGAGAAGCAGGGCGACAAGGCCCTGCGTGTACGAGGTTGGGAGCAGACGGAGGGTCAGATGGTTCCACCGGTTTGTTTGCTCCGAGACGCCAGGACACCTACTCACTTGCGCAACAGCCTCCACTGGTCGTCGGTGTGGCTGGTGAGGATGGAGGTGGTGGTTGGGCCCGTGTGCGAGAGGTTGAAGCCGTTGTACGCGGCTGTGGCCTTCTCCATGAAGTCCTCGCCGCGCATGCAGATGCGGGCGGCCTCCGCCTGTCCGCATCATCGGAAAAGCCAAGGTGTGTGGTGGGGTGCTGGATGCACTGTGGCGCTGCTGCACCAGACTAGTGATTGCACCCACCCGAGAGGAACACAGCGTGTTCCCGCGGTCGTGTTCGCATGCTTCCCCCCTGCGCATGCGCACTCTGCCCCTGCGCACTGCCCCTGCGCACGCATGCACGCATGATGCAGCGCCCCCCCCCCTGCGCCCCCCCCCCAGCATGCAGCAACCCATGCTGCATATGCCTCCCCCCCCTCTCCCCACCCCACCACCCTCGTCACCTACCGGATCAGATACGATGACCAAGCATTCCACCGCCAGCCGGAGTCGGAAGAGCGGTCCGAGGAGCGCGGCCTTTGCTGCGAGCTTTTTGTGCACGTCTGGAGTCGTGAACCAAGGCAAGTGCCCCCAAACGAGGTCGGGCTCATCAAACGTGGGGATGGATGCCGCGGCTACGAACTTGCGCCGCGTGGCCACCACAACGACCAAAACAAGAGCCGCCGCGAGGACACAAAGAACGAGCGCAGAACCCAACACGACGTGTAGCAGGTTCATGGCGAATACTGCGCTGCAAGGAGCAGAATGAAGTGCACTTTGATGATTGTGTGGGAAGTATGGGAGCTATCACCAGGGCCCAACCCCCTTCAGTAACAGTAACACGGGGTTTCCAGCTAAGCAGGCTACTCTTCTACTAGAGACACCCGCCGATACTCCAGCACACTTAAGTACTAGAGTACCGCCGGCTCCCGGCCGATAGACCACCGCTCCCGCCGGCTAGACTACCCCAAACAGCGGTCTCTGAGAGACATGTCTGGCAAGGAGCATATAGGAGAGGACCTTCCTCAGGGTCACAGTAGTGGCCTTGTGGCCAGTCAAGCCGGCAGAGCCGACTGGCGCTGACTGGAACGGTCCCCGCCTGGCAGTGCATGGCTGTCCAGCTCTCGTTTGCATGGGGCTCAGCCGGCGCCCCATGCCTCATGCATGGCCAGGTCCCACCCTCCAGGGGTGCATGGACGACAGAGTTGTCATGGAGGCTGCCTGAAGACCTTCCAACGCCAGTCACCGGCAGACGAGCGACCCCGAGGATGAGCGCGGTGACGAACGCTGCGATTGGTGAAGCGGATTTACTCTGTGTTGCCTCGGCGGTCGCCACCGCTGAAGCCGTGATGGTAGCCCGCCTCCACGGGCAGCCATCTTGACCAATGTCCAGCATGCATTGACGGGCGCCAGCTCCTCCGCTCGTCGATCAACTCGTCGAGATCGGTGCCGCATGGCGTCCTGCATGGGGGGAGGATAAGGGCCGTCTCCCAGCACGGGCCGCGGCAGCGCCGCGGCTACTCGCCAAGCCATGGCAGCGCCGGGCAAGCCGCTCCTGAAGTGTTCCACCGAGGGGCAGTCTAGCAGGAGCCAGGCCAGTCGTATTTTACCCCGCTCGTCAGCGGCACGGAGATCCTCGTCACCAGCAGCGCCGCATTGCTGGGTCCAGGGCTCGGCGACGAGAACGCGCCTCCGTTAATCGAGCCCCAAACCCCCTTCAGCCGGGTATAAATGCAAATGCATTTGAACAGATGCATATGTTTGCAAATCTAGGGGATCTGGGGTGCCGGGCTCGCTGACACACTAAAAACTACTACCAGCCTCACTTCATGCTCGCTTCTGGTTTAGGGGGGGGGGGCCTTCTTGTGACCCGCCCTCCGGCCAAAGGAGTGGTTGGGGGTGGAGCCTGCTCTGTGGTGCTGCTTGCTTGGAACCCATCACTTGGTATGGATGGCGCTACTGTTGGCTACTTTTGAAGCTTGACCTTTGGCACGTCCCGCTGGAGCTTTGGGACCGAACGTGTCACCGCCGACAGCGGATCGTAAAACTCTCTCTAAATCAAGGAAGATGACAGGGCGCTCCATACAAAAACGGTTAGCTGTTGAGAACCTGGCACACCACCAGGCAGGGCGTGCCCGCCAGGAGACAGCTGGGAAGCTTGCACGTGCATGGCGCACGGGGCTCGATTAACGGAGGCGCGTTCTCGTCGCCGAGCCCTGGACCCAGCAATGCGGCGCTGCTGGTGACGAGGATCTCCGTGCCGCTGACGAGCGGGGTAAAATACGACTGGCCTCGCTCCTGCTAGACTGCCCTCGGTGAAACACTTCAGGAGCGGCTTGCCCGGCGCTGCCATGGCTTGGCGAGTAGCCGCGGCGCTGCCGCGGCCCGTGCTGGGAGACGGCCCTTTTCCTCCCCCCATGCAGGACGCCATGCGGCACCGATCTCGACGAGTTGATCGACGAGCGGAGGAGCTGGCGCCCGTCAATGCATGCTGGACATTGGTCAAGATGGCTGCCCGTGGAGGCGGGCTACCATCACGGCTTCAGCGGTGGCGACCGCCGAGGCAACACAGAGTAAATCCGCTTCACCAATCGCAGCGTTCGTCACCGCGCTCATCCTCGGGGTCGCTCGTCTGCCGGTGACTGGCGTTGGAAGGTCTTCAGGCAGCCTCCATGACAACTCTGTCGTCCATGCACCCCTGGAGGGTGGGACCTGGCCATGCATGAGGCATGGGGCGCCGGCTGAGCCCCATGCAAACGAGAGCTGGACAGCCATGCACTGCCAGGCGGGGACCGTTCCAGTCAGCGCCAGTCGGCTCTGCCGGCTTGACTGGCCACAAGGCCACTACTGTGACCCTGAGGAAGGTCCTCTCCTATATGCTCCTTGCCAGACATGTCTCTCAGAGACCGCTGTTTGGGGTAGTCTAGCCGGCGGGAGCGGTAGTCTATCGGCCGGGAGACGGCGATACTCTAGTACTTGAGTGTGCTGGAGTATCGGCGGGTGTCTCTAGTAGAAGAGTAGCCTGCTTAGCTGGAAACCCCGTGTTACTTGTGTGTGTTGTGTGTGTGTATGTGTTGTGTGCATGTGTGTATTGTGTGTGTGTGTGTGTGTGTGTGTGTGTGTGTGTGTGTGTGTGTTGTGCGTGTGTGTGTTCTGTGCATGTGTGTGTTGTGTGTGTGTTTTGCAAGTTGTGTGTGTGTGTGTGTGCGCGTGTGTGTGCGTGTGCATGTGTGCGTGTGTGTGTTGTGTGTGTGTGTGTGTGTGTGTGTGTGTGTGCGTGTGCGAGTTGTGCGTGTTGTGTGCATGTCGCGTGCGTGCGTGTGTGTGTGTGTGTGTGTGCGTGTGCTTGTGTGTGTGTGTGTGTGTGCATGTGTGTGTGTGTGTGTGTGTGTGTGTGTGTGTGTGTGTGTGTGTGCCGATGAGAGGCACATGAATCAGGTGTGGGGGGGGGGGGGGGGGGGATTCAGAACGGCAGCCGGAATGGCGGGTGTGCGACGACGCATGGCACGCACGTCACGCAAGCTGCCCCACAGCAGCAGCCCATGCCCTGGCATTTCCCTCTTTTCTTCTGAAGAGGTGCAAGTGGCATGCAGAAAGGCATGCAGGCATGCAGGCATGCAAACAGGCATGCAGACAGGGTCGCATGGACAGCTGACGGCACTCACGTCCCCAGGGCCTTACACGCGTGGGCAGCACACAATGTGTTGACAACAGGGCGCAGGGTCGGGCTGGCACAGAGAGCGAGGCTAGAAGACCAGGCGACTGGCGACTCGAGTTCGCCAAGCTGGGCAGCAGGGCACGTCTCGAGTTGGCGTGGGCGACGGGCGGGGGCGTGGATGGGTGCGACAGGCGGGGGCGGGGGTGTGGTGCGAGCAGCGGTGAGAGTGTAGGGAAGGTTGGGAGGGTGTGAACAGGGTTGGGAGGAAGGGAGGACCACGGCAGCACACAGGGCCCTCCTTTCTCCTTCTCCCTTCTAATTGCCAGACACACGAGGGCAACTTTCACCTACGGCGCCTGCCCTCCTGGACCAACACACGCCTAAAGTCCTCTTATACGCCATCGAAGACGTCCGATGGACTGTAAAGTCGACCACCAGCCTCGGAGCGAGCCCACACTAAAGACAGCCGGGACGCTTGCATGTTACGGCCGGTCAATACGCTACCGTGCACACCCACAGCCCGTCTGGCATGACAAGCGGGTTTCCAGTTTTACATGTACGCGCCCGGAGGACCCCGGGGCGTGTGAGTCAAGGCCTTGACTACATGTCTTGGGGAGCTCTACTAGTAGAGCCTGCAAGGCCACGCATCGTGCCAGCCTACCAATCGTATGCGCGAGTGTTGGTGCGGTGCATGCGTGCCTCCTCGTAGGTGAGCAGTGAGATGCCGCACATATGGCATACAACGGGTTCATCCATGGTTCATCCACGGGCGCGTATCACAAGGGCACACCGAAATGGTTTCCTGGGCAGCGCCAGCGTCTTTTGTCTTTTGCATAGAGGCGCAGCAGGAGCACGCGTCTGATTGATGGGAATCATGAGCCAACCGGCGGCCTGGAGCCCGTCTTCCCATCCCCTTCTCGTCAGATTTTATGAATTCCCTGCACAACGACGCCAGTGGGGGGGGTGAGGGTGCGTTTGTGCCAGGGACTCGTCTGACTCCCTTGGACGGAGCGTGTGGGCGAGCGGAAGAGGCACACAGCCTCTGAGAGAGCCGCAGGGACTGCCAACCACCCGCCACACAAAAATCACGGTGATGCGGTCAACGGCATGGCTGCTGAAGCGACGGAGTGCGGAGGCGATGTCGATTATAAACCCCCCACAAAGAGTAAACTCTCCAACTTCCCAAGTGAACTGCATCATTGCGTCGGAGCTCCCGTTGTGCTGGGTCTAACAACATCATCAGAGACACAGATGTATAACAAATCTTTCTAGACATTTATGGTAATCTTTGACGCAATTGCCACGCATCAAAGTATGGGAAAAATGTGGGCAAGGATACTTATAGCGATTCCGATCTCGAGCCCCTCCATTTCGCGCGTGCTGCAGTAATCGACACCCTCTCTATCATCACGATGGCGACCAAGGTGGGTGACAATGGCCAGCATCGGGCGACGATTCCGGGCGATGCAAAAAGGAGCCGCCACCTCCTCCCCCCCTCGCCATCCCCTCCGCCATCTCCCTCGCATGATGATGGCGTGTGTGACGCACTGTAGGTCCATGCGAGATGTGTCGGGGCAGCGAATGGCTTGCCCAGGCGAATTGGGGCTGCCATGCAGTTGGGCGGGCGGCGTGTCAGCATCGCAGCAAAAAGCAGCTGATGCAGGGCACGCGATCGCTGCGTGCAGCCCCAGTCTTCTGCTTCTGCAACCCAACGAGCTCACTCTCAACATGAGACATTGCAACGCAGGTCCGCTGCGCCGCGCACACGCGATCCCGATCGCCGCACAGCCCCACTCTGCTGCTGCACCCCAGCGCGCGCACTCTTGACATAGCACTCTGCAACGCAGGTCCGCTGCACCGCGCTGCTGCTGCTGGCCCTGGCGCTCGTGGCATTCATGGCACGCAGCTGCGAGTGCCGCCAGCTGCAGGCGGACGCCGGCACTGATGGTCCCACTACCCTTCCCTCCGAGTCCGACTGCACTTCGGACGGCGTGCGCCTCTTCCTCCGCTGCGACATCGAGGTGAGATAACAGGTGCCAACAGCACGCTCCCGCACTCTCAGAAGCACTACAGGAACCCACGATCGTAGCAATAGTCTGCCAAAACACACACACACACACACACACACACACACACACACACACACACACACACACACATGCACAAACACACACATGTGCACAAACACACACACACACACACATAGGGCAACGACATCGACTGTGGCAACAAGGACTACAATGGCAACAAGGGTAAGACGGTTGAGGGTGGGTTGATCGGTCGGTGGTGGGTGGGTGGGTGGGTGCCCACTCTGTGTGGGCGTGCCATACCGCCCCCCGCGCACCAAAGTGTCAACCCACGGGAGAGCGTGGGGTGCTCGAGTCGTACATGCAGCGCAGTGATTTCCTTTTCAGGAAGTTCTGCAGCCATTTGACTGAGCATCCGGCTCCATGGCTCTCGAACCCTGCTCCACACGCCGACAAGGTAATCACTGATGATGCGAGCCTGCTTGCTTACCCATCTAGGCGGGAGGCCTCTCATGCCACACGGGCACGCTGCTTCTGCCTTGCCAATGAACGTAGTCGTTGATGAGGATGCGGACCAAGCAACCAGCATCCTGGTAACCTCTCGCCACCGCGCCCGGCCGCACCGCGCCTCCCCAACTGCCATCTACCACCTGAAACAAGACCTTGCGGCAGAGAAGCAGCTCCTTTCTCCACCCCTTTCACCCTGCTCACCATACCCTGTGCCTAAACACCCCCACACTGCTAACCACAAACTGCGCCGTACCTTCAACCAACTAACCATACAGTGCGCCATATTAAACGCGCACAGTCCTGCTGCCACGTGGATAATGACGGCGGCTGTGAATGCTGCAGTCTGTTTGATGTCCTCCAATCACCTGCCTGATCGATCACTGCGCCGCGGTGCTCTACTGCGAGCTGAACAACGGCCTTGCTGCAGCGGTGGATTTTGCTGTCTGTTTGATGTCTCCTCTAACCCAACTGAACAATCACTGCACCGCAGTGCTCTACTGCGACCTGAACGACGGCCTTGCTGCGGCGGTAGATTTTGCTGTCTGTTTATTGTCCTTTTCTAACGTAAGTGATCAATCACTGCGCCGTAGTGCCCTACTGCGAGCTGAACAACGGCCTTGCTGCGGCGGTGGAGGCATGCTCCCGCAACAACGACTGCAAGGTACGTCGCACGCATCCGCACGTGATAATATATTGTACAGTCATGTATGGCGCATTTCACAGGAATCATATTCGACGTGTTTGGCGTAGGAGCCTCCTATAACGCCCGAGAACTCCCAGCAAGTGGCTGGCTACTGGTGGTGGAATTCTAGAGGGTTGGGACATGCGTGGGCAGTGTTGTTGTAGAGGCTGCACCCACTCACTTCCGCAGAGGCAGTGGGTGTTTCCGCAGAGGAAGTGGGTGCGCTGCACACACAACTGCTTCCATCCATCCACCCGGGTGACTCTACAACTGACATCTCCCATCTCCACAATGAGGGTCTCTTCAAGCACGCGGTGCGCGGCAGTGGTGCGGCAGAGGCGGGCAGAGGCTGCACCCACTCACTTCCACAGAGGCAGTGGGTGCTTTGCAAAGGCAGTGGGCGCTTCCGCACTCAATTCTATCTTTCCCACTCGCTTCCGCAGTGGCAGTGGGTGTGCCCGCAGCGCCCCAGAACTACCAGCAAGCGGCTGGCCTCTGGTGGTCGGGTTCTAGAGGGTTGGGGCATGCGTGGGAAGTATTGTTGCAGATGCTGGCAGAGGCTGCACCCACTCAATTCGGCAGAGGCAGTGGGTGCCCTGCACACACACCTGCTCCTGTCCTTCCACCCGTGTGACTCTACAACTGACTTTCACCCCCTACAACTTCCTGTGCCCTGTTCAGGCCGTCGTCACTGACGACAACAGCTACTACTTCTACCTCAAGAGCAAGAGCGCCCCTTGCACGTGTGAGCGATACGCGCATGCTGCGCGCGCGTTCACACGCACGCATACACAATGTGCACGCGTGTGCATGCATACACACGCGTGCACGCATACACACGCGTGCACACACACACACATGTCCGTTTGTATGCGTGAGCGCGCGGTCGCCCATCTGTGCGCACACACGCACACACACACACGCACACACACACATACACACACACACACACACACACACTATCCCCTACCCGACATCTTGATGCGCACATCTGCACTTTTCCTGCATGCACACCCTGTCTGCGCTCACACCCCTGAACACCCCACCACATCCTGATGTGTACGCCTGCACGCAACCTGCGTGCGCACGCGCAGACCGCGAGGACTGGATGATGGTGGTGCCGGACAAGTAGACGGCAGCAGCGTAGGAGAACGACCGCCATGCAGGAGCTATCACTATCACCGCGCGCAAACAGACACACGGCCCCAACGCGCTCTGGAGCTCGGGACTTGAAGAACCGATTAGCCGGTTAGCTCCTCGTAGCTAGATGACAGATTCCCCTGCGTGCGTTGGAGCTCTGGACAAGAAGACCCGATTTTCTGGTTAGCTCCTCCTAGTCGACAGTTTCCCGCGCGCGCTCTGAAACCAGACGGCCCGATTGGTCGGTTGGCTCCTCTTAGTCGACAGTTTATCAACCGCGCCTGCGGCCTGGATCCCGCGCCTGCTCGCGCTGTTGCCCTGGCGTGCTGGTGAATTTTCAGGGATGACCAGGCACCAGCTAGCCAGTTGCCACGGCACGTCTTTATTCTGGGGTGTTTCAGCTAGTAGCCGGCACTTGACGGGCGGGAGTTGAGAGGGCCCGCAGGTGGTTATACATCTTTGCAGTTACAGTGGTACGTTTGCCAGTGCAACTTCATCGCTTCATCCAACACTATGCGTTTGTGTGGCTCTGGAGCTCCAGCGCTGCTCGTGCCGTGACGATCTAGCTGGGCGTCAGTCAGCGATGAGAGGCATCAGGGGCCCGTCTGCCTGCCAGCCTGCCATGCCCTGCCCCCTCGGGCACCGCTATCACGCCGCTGTATCTGTATACGTACCGGCGATCGTGACGTGCCAATTTGACGGTGGTGGAGTTTCATTCTGATCCCTGCCCCCACGTCTGTTGAGCTTGGGTGAACACGGTGCCAGCCCATGAACAGATGCATGCGCATGCAAGGGGGCATGCCCCCTTGGCCAGAGGACGGGTCCAACTGTCCCAGGCATCCCTTCCTGTGCCCATCTGCGCCCTGGAGCGCGTTTGCTTGTTTTAATGCCAGTTCTCCCTGCTGCCACTTTCTCAGGCCCATGTTTTCAGAAATGCGTCTGATTCTACCAGCCTGCATCGCCCACCCACGGTTTATGCGCTTGGTTGGTTTGTTAGCTGGTCACTCACACCCTGTTTGACACAAACATGTTCCCCCACGTCTTGTGACTCTGTCTCTCCATCTCCTGCAGCGCGTTGGCACTGGCGCCGGCAGCTGCAATGTCGGCACGGTTGACAGCAGCGTCATCAGGGAGTGCCCTCAGTGCTGCTGCTGCACTCGTCTGCACGGCAGCCGGAATCTCAAGCCCCAGAAGGTGACCCAGTGGTGGTGCCACGGCACCAGCAGCAGCACTGCACCCTCACATTACCACCACGACCAGAAGCATGCACTGGCACCCGCCACCACCGGTACCAGCAGGTTGCCCCGCATCTGCACACCAGCCCCGCCGCGCCCACCGCTGCCTCCACCCACTGTTTCCCGCAACAGGTAAGAGAATATTGCAGGTAAGTTTCCTGCTCTCCTAGCCACTAACAGCTGCATACCCAGCCAGGTGCACGCTGCGCAGCGCAATTTCATATGCCGTTGTAACCTGCTGCAATACTGGAAAGTAGTGGCCCGGGGCTCGATTAACGGAGGCGCGTTCTCGTCGCCGAGCCCTGGACCCAGCAATGCGGCGCTGCTGGTGACGAGGATCTCCGTGCCGCTGACGAGCGGGGTAAAATACGACTGGCCCGGCTCCTGCTAGACTGCCCCTCGGTGGAACACTTCAGGAGCGGCTTGCCCGGCTCTGCCATGGCTTGGCGAGTAGCCGCGGCGCTGCCGCGGCCCGTGCTGGGAGACGGCCCTTATCCTCCCCCCATGCAGGACGCCATGCGGCACCGATCTCGACGAGTTGATCGACGAGCGGAGGAGCTGGCGCCCGTCAATGCATGCTGGACATTGGTCAAGATGGCTGCCCGTGGAGGCGGGCTACCATCACGGCTTCAGCGGTGGCGACCGCCGAGGCAACACAGAGTAAATCCGCTTCACCAATCGCAGCGTTCGTCACCGCGCTCATCCTCGGGGGCGCTCGTCTGCCGGTGACTGGCGTTGGAAGGTCTTCAGGCAGCCTCCATGACAGCTCTGTCGTCCATGCACCCCTGGAGGGTGGGACCTGGCCATGCATGAGGCATGGGGCGCCGGCTGAGCCCCATGCAAACGAGAGCTGGACAGCCATGCACTGCCAGGCGGGGACCGTTCCAGTCAGCGCCAGTCGGCTCTGCCGGCTTGACTGGCCACAAGGCCACTACTGTGACCCTGAGGAAGGTCCTCTCCTATATGCTCCTTGCCAGACATGTCTCTCAGAGACCGCTGTTTGGGGTAGTCTAGCCGGCGGGAGCGGTAGTCTATCGGCCGGGAGCCGGCGGTACTCTAGTACTTAAGTGTGCTGGAGTATCGGCGGGTGTCTCTAGTAGAAGAGCAGCCTGCTTAGCTGGAAACCCCGTGTTACTGTTACTGTTAGTGGCCCGGGGGTTTTCCACTCTCCGTGCCAGAACGCCTAGGCACGGCCTGTGGTCGTAGTTAAAGCTCAGCAGACCCAGAGCTGACGGCCGTCAGGCCGCGGCCTGCCCGGGGGGCGGCGCGTCACACACGACTGCAGGTGCGTCACACTTGTAGGCGCGTCACACTTGTAGGTGTCACACGCGGCTGTAAAATCCATAATCATCAGCATCATCGGGTGCATGGGAGAATTTACACGAGTGGGCTGAGGTTGTCGTGCCGCTGACGAGCGGGATAAAATACGACTGGCCTGGCTCCTGCTAAACTGTCTCTCGGTGGAAACTACAGGAGCGGCTTGCCCGGCGCTGTCATGGCTTGGCGAGTAGCCACGGCGCTGCCGCGACCCGTGCTGGGAGACGGCCCTTTTCCTCCCCCCATGCAGGACGCCATGCGGCACCGATCTCGACGAGTTGATCGACGAGCGGAGGAGCTGGCGCCCGTCAATGCATGCTGGACATTGGTCAAGATGGCTGCCCGTGGAGGCGGGCTACCATCACGGCTTCAGCGGTGGCGACCGCCGAGGCAACACAGAGTAAATCCGCTTCACCAATCGCAGCGTTCGTCACCGCGCTCATCCTCGGGGTCGCTCGTCTGCCGGTGACTGGCGTTGGAAGGTCTTCAGGCAGCCTCCATGACAACTCTGTCCTCCATGCACCCCTGGAGGGTGGGACCTGGCCATGCATGAGGCATGGGGCGCCGGCTGAGCCCCATGCAAACGAGAGCTGGACAGCCATGCACTGCCAGGCGGGGACCGTTCCAGTCAGCGCCAGTCGGCTCTGCCGGCTTGACTGGCCACAAGGCCACTACTGTGACCCTGAGGAAGGTCCTCTCCTATATGCTCCTTGCCAGACATGTCTCTCAGAGACCGCTGTTTGGGGTAGTCTAGCCGGCGGGAGCGGTAGTCTATCGGCCGGGAGCCGGCGGTACTCTAGTACTTAAGTGTGCTGGAGTATCGGCGGGTGTCTCTAGTAGAAGAGCAGCCTGCTTAGCTGGAAACCCCGTGTTACTGTTACTGTTAGTGGCCCGGGGGTTTTCCACTCTCCGTGCCAGAACGCCTAGGCACGGCCTGTGGTCGTAGTTAAAGCTCAGCAGACCCAGAGCTGACGGCCGTCAGGCCGCGGCCTGCCCGGGGGGCGGCGCGTCACACACGACTGCAGGTGCGTCACACTTGTAGGCGCGTCACACTTGTAGGTGTCACACGCGGCTGTAAAATCCATAATCATCAGCATCATCGGGTGCATGGGAGAATTTACACGAGTGGGCTGAGGTTGTCGTGCCGCTGACGAGCGGGATAAAATACGACTGGCCTGGCTCCTGCTAAACTGTCTCTCGGTGGAAACTACAGGAGCGGCTTGCCCGGCGCTGTCATGGCTTGGCGAGTAGCCGCGGCGCTGCCGCGACCCGTGCTGGGAGACGGCCCTTATCCTCCTCCCATGCAGGACGCCATGCGGCACCGATCTCGACGAGTTGATCGACGAGCGGAGGAGCTGGCGCCCGTCAATGCATGCTGGACATTGGTCAAGATGGCTGCCCGTGGAGGCGGGCTACCATCACGGCTTCAGCGGTGGCGACCGCCGAGGCAACACAGAGTAAATCCGCTTCACCAATCGCAGCGTTCGTCACCGCGCTCATCCTCGGGGGCACTCGTCTGCCGGTGACTGGCGTCGGCATTGGTCTTCAGGCAGCCTGCCATGACGACTCTGTTTGCCCAGGCCTCCCTGGAGGGTGGGACCTGGCCATGCATGACGCATGGGGCGCAGGCAGAGCCCCATGCATGGAGTTGGACAACCATGCACCATGCCAGGCGGGGACTTTTCTGCTTCAGCGCCGCCAGTCGGCACAGCCGGCGTGGTTGGCCTCAAAGGCCAGGAGGAGGACAGTCCTTTCCTATACGCTCCTTGCCAGACATGTCCCTCAGGGACTTGTTTGGGTCTAAACTAGCCAGCGGGAGCGGTAGTCTAGACGGCAGGTAACCGGCTGGTGGCTATCGTCCTTCACAGGGCGGTGGCACTAGGACTAGTGTTGTCTTAGCTGGAATACCATGTAACTGTAACTGGGCTGAGGTTGGGCTGAGGTTGACAGCCCAGCACAGACACTAGCCAATGAAGCTACTGCTGGTTGCATTGCACATCCCGTACTTGGCCAGCAGTTGTGCACGGCGCGTCCAGTGCCAGTTCACAAGGTGGAGCACCCAGTGGTCTGGCTGCCAGGGTGGTGGGCCGTAGCCCTTCATGAACCTGTGCATGTGTTTTGTGTTGTGTGTGCATGTGTGTGTGTGTGTGTGTGCGTGTGCGTGTGCGTGTGCGTGTGTGTGTGTGTGTTGTGCGTGTTATGCGTGTTATGTGCGTGTCGTGTGTGCGTGTCGTGTGTGTGTGTGTGCGCTGTGCCGTGCTGTGCCGTGCTGTGTGTTTTTGTGTGTTGTGTGCGTGTCGTGTGTGTGGGCGTGTGCGTGTGTGTGTGTGCATGTGCGTGTGCCCCCACCCGGTCTTAAACGGCTCGGCGTACAGCTCCTCGAGCTTGTCTTCGTGGTAGCTCTGTAGCAGCGGCATGTCCTTGACTCGGAGTGAGCACACGTGCTTGAGCAGGGGGTTGCTCCGCTCAGCGGCGGTGAGTGCCTTGATGAGGGACTGCGGGTCATGGCGATGATGACAGTATCAGTGACATCAGCAACATCATCGGCTTTCCAGCCAAGATGATTATTCGTAGCCTAGTACCACCATCATTTCCGATTGATGAGAGACTGCGGGCCATGGTGATGGTGACAGCCTTTACAGGTTTGACACGTACGCGCCCGGAGGACCCCGGGGCGTAAGTTGAGGCTTCGACCACACGTCTAGGGGGGATCTAGAGAGCACGCACGCACACGCACGCATACACACATACAATCACACACGTACACACACACACACACACGAACAAAAACACGCACGCACGCACACACACACACACCCACACACCTCTTGGTCAGCGGCACCCGCCCCTGACGCGGCTGTGCCCCCCCCCCCTCTACCCACACCCACTCACCCACACCCACCACCCACCCACACCCACACACAAGCACCCGAACCCGACCCCCCCCCCCACGCACACACCTCTTGGTCAGCGGCACCCGGCCCTGACGCAGCTGTGCCCTAGGCAAGGTGCAAAATGTGTTGGCCCTGCAAGCAGCGTACACACACACACACACACACACACACACACACACACACACACACTCGAACCCACACACACGCACACGCACCCACCCACCCATCCACACCCGCACCCACACCCACACCCACACCCACACACGCACACACAGACACACTCACACACACACACACATTCACACACACGAACCCCCACACACACACGAGCACACACGCACACCTGTTGGTCATCGGCACCCGGACCTGACGCAGCTGTTCCCCACGCGAGGTGCAACATGTGCTGGCCCTGCAAGCAACGTACAGAGGGGAGGGGAGGGGCAGGTAGGTCTGACGGTTATACAACCCCCTTTCTCAGGTGGGGCTCAACCCCTAAAACATGGCCAAACATGGCCAGAAGGGTCCATGGTGTACGATGCAGAGCCGCTGGCCCTTGCATCTAACATATCGCCAGTAAGGCGAGTGTGTTACCCCCCACGCCCGCCCTCCGGTGGGAATTTGCCACTCCCCCCCTTTGCCCGCGATGCAGACCTCATCTGGGAGGGGAGGGATGACTTGCCCAGTTGCTTGAGTGGCAACGCGTGCGAGATACATGTGCGAGAGGCTCCGTCACGTTTACACCATACATAAGGCCAACAGCTCCCAACACCGACACCTAGGACCCTTTGGGCCCATCTGCTCGCGTTTCGGTCGCGTGGGCCCTTGAGCTTCAGTGGCTAGGGGCGGCACCTTCGACCTCAGAGGTCAGTGGTCGATCCGCAGTGTGCACCGAATTGCATTTCCTCCCAAGTTCGCCAGCTCTGCGCCGTCGACTCATGAAGCCCCCCCCCCACCACCACCACACACACACACGACGTCCGCATAAGTCCGACGACAGGGGATGAGCTAAGCAGCACCCTTGGGGACGCGGGTGCAGTACAAGGGGGGAGGAGTGTCACGAATACACCGAACACATAAGGCCCAACACATAAGGCCCCACACATAAGGCCCAACACAGACACATAAGGCCCAACACATAAGGCCCAACACAGACACATAAGGCCCAACACATCAGGCCAAACACATAAGGCCCAACACAGACACATAAGGCCAAACACATAAGGCCAAACACAGACACATAAGGCCAAACACATAAGGCCAAACACATAAGGCCAAACACCTAAGGCCCAACAGACACATAAGGCCCAACACATAAGGCCCAACACATAAGGCCAAACACATAAGGCCCAACACAAGACACCTGGGACCCTTGTGGGGCCCATCTGCTACAGGCTCCCAGGACTAACTTAAGATCGCTGGCCCTTGCAGATGTGTACCAGAGGCAGCTGCAACCCAGCTCCCACCCCATCCCATCAGAGATTGTAACAGGTCATCATCACCATCCCATCCCACTGCATCCCATGTGCCAGAGGCTCCCAGTGTGAGACAATATGCGGATCGGAGCCATCTGCAACCCAGCTCCCACTAGCCTCCACTTAATAAGCCCTCTCTATTGGGGCTCGATTAACGGAGGCGCGTTCTCGTCGCCGAGCCCTGGACCCAGCAATGCGGCGCTGCTGGTGACGAGGATCTCCGTGCCGCTGACGAGCGGGGTAAAATACGACTGGCCCGGCTCCTGCTAGACTGCCCCTCGGTGGAACACTTCAGGAGCGGCTTGCCCGGCGCTGCCATGGCTTGGCGAGTAGCCGCGGCGCTGCCGCGGCCCGTGCTGGGAGACGGCCCTTATCCTCCCCCCATGCAGGACGCCATGCGGCACCGATCTCGACGAGTTGATCGACGAGCGGAGGAGCTGGCGCCCGTCAATGCATGCTGGACATTGGTCAAGATGGCTGCCCGTGGAGGCGGGCTACCATCACGGCTTCAGCGGTGGCGACCGCCGAGGCAACACAGAGTAAATCCGCTTCACCAATCGCAGCGTTCGTCACCGCGCTCATCCTCGGGGTCGCTCGTCTGCCGGTGACTGGCGTTGGAAGGTCTTCAGGCAGCCTCCATGACAACTCTGTCGTCCATGCACCCCTGGAGGGTGGGACCTGGCCATGCATGAGGCATGGGGCGCCGGCTGAGCCCCATGCAAACGAGAGCTGGACAGCCATGCACTGCCAGGCGGGGACCGTTCCAGTCAGCGCCAGTCGGCTCTGCCGGCTTGACTGGCCACAAGGCCACTACTGTGACCCTGAGGAAGGTCCTCTCCTATATGCTCCTTGCCAGACATGTCTCTCAGAGACCGCTGTTTGGGGTAGTCTAGCCGGCGGGAGCGGTGGTCTATCGGCCGGGAGACGGCGGTACTCTAGTACTTAAGTGTGCTGGAGTATCGGCGGGTGTCTCTAGTAGAAGAGTAGCCTGCTTAGCTGGAAACCCCGTGTTGCTGTTACTGTTATGAGATCAGTAGCGCAGCAAATCGTTCGAGTTCTTCAATCAAAAACCCTAGAAGAATTAATCACACTGCTCGAACGAATTATTCAGTCATCATATTCAGTTCTCCCGTGAGCTCTCACCAAAAGGGTGTTGCGGATGAGGAACACACCCCTGCCGTGGAGGTGGGGGTGGGTGGGGTGGGGGTGTTGCGGGTGTTACGGGTGTTGCAGGTGTTGCGGATGAGGAAAACACCCCTGGGGTTGGGGTGGGGTGGGTGGGGCAGTTGCAGCTGTTGCGGCTGTTGCGGGTGGTGTTGCGGGTGGTGTTGCGGGTGGTGTTGCGGATGGTGTTGCAAGTGGGGGTGGGGGTGGTGTTGCGGATGATGAGCATATCCCTGGGGTGGGGGTGGGGGTGGGAGTTGCAGGTGGTGCAGGTGATGCAGGTGTTGCAGATGGTGTTGCGGGTGGTGTTGCGGATGTTGCAGGTGTTGCGGGTGGTGTTGCAGATGAGGAACACACGCTTGTGGTGGGGGTGGGTGTTGCAGGTGTTGCAGGCGCTGCGTGTGGTGTTGCGTGTGGTGTTGGGGATGTTGCAGGTGTTGTGGGTGGTGTTGCGGATGAGGAACACCCCCCTGGGGTGCGAACGGTTTGGCTACAAACGGTTTGGGTCGGGTGGGGGGGGGGGGGGGGGGGGGCGGTGTGTGTGTGTGTGTGTGGAGGGCAGCGGTTTGCGCGAGTCTGCGCACACACATATGGACACACACGCGAGCGCGCACACGCACGAACACGCCGCCAGAGGTGTCCAACGGACTGTAAAAGCGACCACGCACAGGGCCACACACGCGCTCCACACGCAAGCGTTCCGCAATCACGCGTCCCCACACGAACATAGTCTCCACAGTAACGCATCCCCACACTAACTTCCCGTATTCCACAAGTTTCCGTATTCCACACATTTCCTCACTCCACAACTTCCACACTTACGAGTTCCACACGGTAATGTCCGTCGCAATGACGAGGTGCATGTTGCGCTCCGGTACAAAGTTGCCGCCTATTCGGAACTGGAGTGGATGGCCAAGAAGGGGATGGGGGGGGGGGTCAGAGGGGGGAGGGGTTGGGGGAGGGAGACAGCAAGCACAGCTCAGCTCAGCTCAGCTGAGCTCAGCTCAGTGCAGCTGTTCAGCGCAGCGCAGCGCAGCGCAGCACAACAGAGAACAACGGCACAGCGCGGCACACGCGCAGCATATGCGCAGCACAGCACAGCGCATCACAGCGCAGCTCGGCGCAGCGCAGCGCAGTTTGGCACTGCGCAGCACAGCGCAGCACAGCGCAGCACAGCGCGGCACAGCGCAGCACAGCTCGGCGCAGCTCTGCGCAGCGCAGCCCGGCACAGCGCAGCGCAGCACGGTGCAGCACGGCGCAGCACGGTGCAGCACGGTGCAGCACAGCACAGCGCAGCTCAGCTCGGCACAGCGCAGCACAGCGAGCAACACAGCGCAGTTTGGCACGGCGCAGCTTGGCGCAGCTCGGCGCTGCTCGGCGCAGCGCGGCGCAGCGAAGCGCAGCATATAGTTGTACAATAGCGCAGCACAGCGCAGCACAGCGCAGCACAGCGCAGCACAGCGCGGCACGTAGTTGTACACTAGCGCAGCATAGCGCAGCACAGCGCGGGCAGCAGAGCGCAGCTCGGCACAGAGCAGCGCAGCGCAGCATAGCTGTCAGGGCAGGCACTTCAGTATTGGCCAGACCGACCAGTGCCCGAGCTGGCAAGGCGGGCTACTACTGATACCTATCACCCTAGGGCCCTAGGGCGGACCCCACTCTGTATGCACATTCCATGGTGCCCAACATCGCCAGGCGCGCCTCCACAGCACAACGTTTGGGTTGGCGGCCATCGCACCCTACACCCTAAGCCGATCTGGGAAGGACGGGGCAACTGCTAGTAGGGTGCCCCCACTCCTGTGTGCACATACCATGGTGCCGAGTGCCTGCAGACGCGCCTCCACAGTCACATTTGGGTTGGTCACCATGGCGTCGCCATCAAGCCACAAGAACCTGCGAGGCGTGGTTCAGTCACTCACTCACACTCACTCACACCAGTGTTGCCGTCAGCCCACCCGCAACCCGACAAAGTGTACTTTCGGGTTGAGATTGCCCGATTTGGGCTGGCGCGTCGGGTTGCGATTTCGCGACGTTCGGCCCGAAAAGTGTGAAATCGACGTTTCCCACCCCTTTCGCAAGAAATCGCCTATGTCGGGTTGAGATTGGGGAGTGGGTTTTGGGGCCCGGGGTGAGCCGTCATTCCCCCAAGATCCTTAGCGGAACCACTGATTCACACTCCCACTCACACACACAACACCTCAGCAGTCACCCGGTAGGCGCCCCCCCCCCCCCCTGATTTTAACAACGTGCATGATCTTTAGGGGTCGTAGGCGAATTCAGCCAAAGCCATGGAGTGTGTGCGTTGGGAGAGCATCCGCCGTGTGGGGTGCGTACCTCCCAGTCAGGGGAGGCAGGGTGTGGGGACTGTGAGGGTCATATAAGGAGTTGCACCTCCATTTTGGGGTCAATCGGAGGCGGTGAGTTTTGGCACTTGACAGCACTACTGTGGGTGTGTTCCCACCCCGACTCGCTATACGTGTTCTATATCTTCTAGAGGCGCTGGAAGGCGCCCGACAGGTCCCTAGTCAATCTTGAAGATGTTTGTGTGTGTGTGAGTGTGTGTGTGTGTGCGTGGGTGGGGGGTGGGGGGGTAGGCTAGTCTCTCAGAGTCTGTGTGCGCATGTGTGTGTGTGTGTATGCGTGTGTGCGTGTGCGTATGAGTGTGTGCGTGTGTGTGTGTGTGTGTGTGTGACTGCGTGCACCTGTGTATGTGTGTGTGCGCGCATGTGTGCGTGACCCACCACTCGATGCCCGGGTGCATGCATGTGTGTGTGTGTGTGTGTGTGCGTAATGAGGTTATTCACCCTCTTGTCGGTGCACGGTTGGTCACCCGCCTCCAAACGAAATCTTCTCAATCATGACCAGAAACAGCCTATCTAGGTCTGCCGTGCAGAGTTCTCTGTAACGATCTCTCTCCTCCTCCTCCCTCCCTCCCTCCCTCCCTCTCCTCTCCCTCTCTCCTCTCTCCCTCTCTCCCTCTCTCCCTCTCTCCCTCTCTCCTCTCTCCCTCTCTCCCTCTCGCTCTCTCTCTCTCCCTCTCTCCCTCTCTCCCTCTCTCCCTCTCTCTCCTCTCTCCCTCTCTCCTCTCTCCCTCTCTCCCTCTCTCTCTCTCTCTCTCCCTCTCTCCTCTCTCTCTCTCCTCTCCCTCTCTCCCTCTCGCTCCCCTCTCCTCTCTCTCTCACTCTCCCCCTCTCTCCCTCTCTCCCTCTCTCCCTCTCTCCCTCTCTCCCTCTCTCTGTGCATTACCCACCACTCGATGCCCGGGTGCGCGTGCATCAGGTACAGTAAGTACTGCAGCTTCCGGAACTGTCCGCTGACATGCGCCATGTGCTTGTACATCGGAAGCATGTCCCATTTGAAGGGGGGGATGCCGGCCTCGTCGAAAAAGGCGTAGCCGTGGCGCTCTGCGTATGCACGCTTGGTGTCCTGGGCGAGTGCGTGTGCGTGCGCATCAGTGGTGTCCTTCAGGTAACATATCATTTCGTGTTTGCCCTCGCAGCATTGGAGGGAACACGGCGAACTGCCCCTGCATGAGGCGTGTTTCCCCGGAAAAGTGTGAAATTGTCGAATTTCACACTTTTCAGAACGAAATTCCCACAATTTGTCCCCGCAATTTGCTCCCAAGTTTCCCGGTTTGCCCCCGCAGAGGGGTCTGCGGGGTCTGCGAGGCGCTCATGACACCACTGGCGTATGCGCGTGTGTATGTATCAGTGGTCCCTGGGAAGGATTTAAGTAATAATTTTTTGCCGGCTCCAGCAGCTTTGACCGTTCATACCAAGCACAACACACAGCGGGTATTCATGCAACGCATGCCGTTGTGCTGCTCTCGGCACGAGCTTTCCAACGCACCGCTCCACGCCCTCTCCCACTAAGTGTGGGGTTGTTTTCTGGGAAATGGGAAATCCAGCTCGGAGCGGTATACGGCTCGCGGGGGAATCACTGGTATGTATGTGTGTCGTTGTCGTCGAACGCGTAACAGGAGCGCCCAGACCTCGACTTTAAAAAAACACAAGACCCAAACGGCCAAATCCAGCAATGTGTATGTGTGTGCGTGGGTGTGTGCGCGTGTGTGTGCGTGCGTGCGTGCGTGGGTGGGTGGGTGGGTGATATAAGGTGGGTCACGGCGAGTGGTGTGTGCGTCGCTGCCAGCACCACACGCCACCACTGATGATGGATTTCACAGTCGTGTGTGACGCACCTACAGGCAGCACATTCGACCTTACTCGGCGTGTAGCGCCCGCGCACTACAGACGGGTGGCTGGCTACTGGTGGGGGGGGGCTACTAGGTCAGGGCTGGACCTAGACAGGGCTCTCGGCCCCCACTAGCAGCCTTGGCCTGGGGGGATGTATGCGTTGTTGAACAAGGAAACTGCACGGGAAGAGAGAGGGGCAGCATGCATGCATGCATGCACGCACGCACGCACCTGCATGCACCGCTTGGCCTCCTCCACCTCGCGTGCGCCTGCCTGGCTGACATTGGGCTGCGCGCGAAGAGGAAGGGGCAGCGCGCATGCATGCACGCACCTGCATGCACCGCATGGCCTCCTCCACCTCGCTCGCGCCTGCCTGGCTGACATTGTACTGCCCGTCTGGCCTCTGGGCCTCACTGCTGATCACACGCTTGCTCAGCGTCACGACTGCGACTGTGGGGGACGAGCCTTTAAGCAGTGTTCCCCCCACGCCCTCTGCTGGTAAGTCAGGGTGCTCTGGATGCGCTGCGGTGACTGACTGCATGACCATGCACCATGCACATGCATGGCACGCCGCGACCACTCTGCAGTGCAGTGCACGCATCGGCCCAGTTGCCCAGGAGGTCTGTTCAATCAACACAGTGGATTAACGGGGTCGCTTAACTGGATAACGGACTGCGGTGATGGTAACCGCCGTATGGCAGGTACGATATTTGTGTGGGGTGGGGTATGCAGGTCAGGGGGATCCCCCTTATGCAGATAGTGGCATATGGGGGCCCTCCACTGGGGGGGGGGATGCTGCGGCCACGCGCATCTCCAGCGCGTCCCACGCCAGCCCCACGTTACAGCCACCCGTCGACCGGTCGACCGATCCAGGAAGCGTGCCACGGGCGCGCCCTTCCCATGTATTGCGCTGCACCCCAGAAGCAATGTTCGATGTTGAGGAACCTCTAGGATCCTGGCACCCCCCCAGCAGTGGCTGGCGGGGGCAGTGCGTGCCCACGTGCCCCATGCGCCCTGACAGCGCCCAACCCCCCCCCCCCTACCCCTGCCCCACAAGCACCTGGGGCATGCATTGCAGCTGGGGCATCAAGCGCGCTGCAAACGCACGGCGCTCGCACGACTGTGCTGCGCACGCACACACGCACACACGCACGCACGGCGCAAACCCGCACACGACAAAGCGCGCCGTGCCAGCCCCCCCCCCACACACACACACACACACACACAACCTTGCTCCTCTGCCCCCACGTATCAAGCGTGCTTCACGCGCACACGGCGCACACACACGCACACATGACGAAGCGCGCATTTTGACAGCCCCCCTCCCCCTCCCCCCTACCCAGCCACCCCAACCCCATACACATCCCTGCTCCTCTTCCCGCCAAAGGCACCTGGGGCATGCATGCCGTGCAGCTGGGGCATCAGGTGCGCTTCTCACGCGCGACTGCACTGTGCACGCACAAACGCACGCACGGCGCACACACACACGCGCACACGGCGCACGCACACACACGACAAAGTGCGCCTTTCGAAAACACACGCACACGACAAAGCGTGCCGTGACCCCCCCCCCCTTCCCCCCCCCTACACACACACACCTGCTCCTCTGCCTGCCACAGGCATCTGGGGCGTGCATGCAGTGCAGCTGGGGCATCAAGCGCACTGCGCGCGCACAGCGCACGCACGCCTGCGCTATGCACTCTCACGGCACACGCACACAGTGTTGGGGGATGTCTGACCACCACCACCCACCTTGGAACCCTGGTGAACCTTCAAGGCCTCGACACCAGCGGGTTTTACAGGTTTTACATGTACGCGTACCCGGAGGACCCCGGGGCGTGATTTAAGGCCTAGACTACACGTCTAGGGGAGTTCTACTAAGAGAGCCCGCAAGGCCACGCAGCGCGCCAGCCTACCAGACACCGCCGTGTTTTACTGCGATTCGTCTGAGCTGGCGCCCATCGGAGCCCTAGTGAACCTGCTGGGTCTCAATAGAGCCTCATTGTGGAGCTTTGCGATGTGTCTGATCTGACTCCTCTCACAGCCCTGGTGAACCTGCTGGATCTCAACATCAGCAGGTGTGAAAACTTGTCAGATATGCCATCTCCGGTGGCCCCCCTTGGAGCCCTGGTGCACCCGCAGCGTCTTATAAGTTAATTAACTTGATCGAGTGCGTCTTAACGTGTGCCTTAAGACCACTGCTCTTGCACCACTTGGAGTGCTGGTGCACCTGCAGAGCCCCAACACAAGCTAGTGCTACGATGTGTCTAATCTGACACCCTCAGCTCCCAGGGGAATCACGCGCGCGCCCGCTGCGCCTCGGGTCCTCGCAGCCTGACAGGCTGCCCCCTCAGCACCCCCACGAAACCCTCCTAATAGCTAGCATACTAGCTAGTATACTAGTTACGTAGCTAGGAAGCGCTGGGGAAGGTTCATGCGCGCGCCCGCTCTGCCTCAGGCTTCCGCAGCCGAATGGGCTGCCCGCGCAGCAAGCCCATGAACAGCGCGAACGAGGAGACGTACATGAGCAGCGGGACAGCAAAGGCAAGGCGGTACGAGCCGGTCGCCTGCGCCAGTGTGTGTGTGTGTGTGTGTGTGTGTGTGTGTGTGTGTGTGACGCACACCGCACCCTGGCACTTGTCCCCCACGGTGCGCATGTGAGCCCCGACTATGTGTGTGTGTCGCGCACATGAGGAGCGGGATGGCAAAGGCAAGGCGGTCGGAGCCGGTCGCCTGCGCCAGTATGTATGTAAGTATGTATGTATGTATGTATGTATGTATGTATGTATGTATGTGTGTGTGTGTGTGTGTGTGTGTGTGTGTGTGACACATGAGGAGCGGGACAGCAAAGTCAAGACGGTTAGACCCTGTCGCCTGCGTGGGGAACCAATGGAGAATTAATACCAGTGATGCGCATGCACACGCATGTGCCGCCCCCCAACACACGCACACGCTACCGGTAGGCTGGCGCGCTGCGTGGCCTTGCGGGCTCACCTAGTAGAGGCCCCCCACACGCATCATCTAGGCCTTGAATTCACGCCCCGGGGTCCTCCGGGCGCATACATGCAAAACCTGTGAAACCCAACCAACATAGCACACCCCTCCAGAGCCCAACAGCTTGGCCATAGAAGACAGAGAGCTTCCCCCAGCTGACGAAGGGTGTGCCTGTGCCCGCGTTCAGATCCTCTCTGCACCCAAAGAACCAAAGCAGTGTCCCCTGGGAAGGATTCAAGTAGTTATTTATTTCCCGGCTCGAGCAACTTTGACCGCCCATACCAGGCGCAATACATAGCGGGCGTTCACGCAACGCGTGCCGCTGTGCTGCTCTCGGCGACACCTTTCCAACGCACCCCTCCACGCCCTCTCCCACAAAGCGTGGCGTGGTTTTCTGGGGAATGGGAAATCCGGCTCGGAGCGGTATACGGCTCGCAGGGGAATCACTGAACCAAAGCCCCCCGGCAGCCGCACTCGCACGCACCTCAACGATCACCCCGGTTGACAGGTTCCCGATGATGCCCATCGCAATGCTGCAGCTGTGGTTGGAGGGAGAGTGGGTGGGTGGGCGTGTGTGTGGGGTGGGGGGGGGTGAGTGTGTGTGGGGGGGGGGGGGCGGGCGGGCGGCGGCGGGCGGCAAAAAAGAATGGAGGAGGGGCCCTTGACCCTCCCTGCTCCCTCCCTCCTCCCTCCCTCCTCCCTCCCTCCCTCCCTCCCTCCTCCTCCCCTCCCTCCTCCTCCTCCCTCCCTCCCTCCTCCTCCCTCCCTCCTCCCCTCCCCTCCCCCTCCTCTCCTTCCCCTCCCTCCCCCTCTCTCCCTCCCTCCCTCCCTCTCTCCCGCTCTCTCTTCATCTCTCTTCATCTCTCTTCGTCTCTCTCCATCTCCCTTCATCTCTCTTCGTCTCTCTTCATCTCCCTTCATCTCTCTTCATCTCTCTTGATCTCTCTCCCGCTCTCCCGCTCTCCCGCTCTCTCTTTCCCTCTCCCCCCTTCACCTGTTGGTCATACCCAGCACGAGGCCTGCGTCGCGCGGCGCCACGTCCTGAACATACGCGTGGAATCCACCGAAGGACGCCGCATAGCAAATCTGCGCATCGGGGCGTGTATGCGGGCATTCGCGCATCACCAGTGATCCCCCTGCAAGCCGTATATATATACCGCTCGGGGCCGTATTTCCCACTTCTGCCCAAAACACTGGGTACTTGGTGGGAAGGGGCGCAGAGGGTTGTGTTAGACAGCTCTCGCCGATCGCAGCACAACGGCATGCGTTTCGTGAGCGCACGCTATGTATTGCGCCTGGTATGAGCGGTCGAAGTTGCTGGAGCCCGGGAAAACAAAATTGTCAAAATCCTTCCCAGGAGTCACTGCGCATCACGTGCATGCAGATGCACGTGTGCCCGAGTGTGTGTCGGTGTGCGTGCATGCTGAGTGTAGCGACCATTATGCATGCAAAGGGGGTGAGGTGGTGCCCCGCCTGTACGACCACCACGCAGAGATTTGTCCCCACTTGCATCACCAATGGCGACAGCAGCAGCAAAATAACACGACAGGCGCGTGCATTGAACAAACAAATGCACGCCCCACCTGCGCAGCCACCACACAGACAGTCGCGCCCAACGGCGTAATCGAGGGCAGAAGCGCCAGAGGAGCAAGGCACACGGCACATCTGCACAGGTGGTGTGTGTGTGTGTGTGTGTGTTTGTGTGTGTTTGTGCGTGTGTGTGTGTGTGTGGTGGAGGGGGGTGTTTGGGTGTAAGGTGTGTGTGTGTGTGTGTGCCACGCGCTATTTAACAGACATCCCAGGGCGCGTGCCAGACCTCGTAACGATTGCTGGGGTGTATTTCTGCAAGTAGTGCTTGCTGATGCTCTTGTGTCACAAGGTTGTGTGTGCGTTTGCGTGTGCATGTTTGTGTGTGTGTGAGTGTGTGGGTGCCGGCGGTACTCTAGTAGAAAAGTGTGCTGGAGTATCGGCGGGTGTCTCTAGTAGAAAAGTAGCCTGCTTAGATGGAAACCCCGTGTTACTTGTTACTTGTTACTTGAGTGTGTGGGTGTGTGCACGTGTGCGTGTGACGATGGCTGCGCACCCAAGTGTCGACACCGCGTGCATCACGCGCCGGACCGACAGCACGCGCGCGCCCGAGCCGACGAGTGCGTCGGCCACGGCGCCGGCGAGCGTGGTTGCGAGCGCGGTTGCGGCAAACGGTGCAGCTGCGAGCAGCCCAGCAGCCTGCGGGCTCTGCGGGGCAGGATGGAGTGGAGGGTGGGGAAGGGGAGACGAGGTGTGGGGTGGGTGGGAGGGGGGAGGGAGTGGTTGCAGGACAGGGGTGGTTGCAAGTGCCGCCGCGGCAAACAGCGCGACTGCGAGCAGTCCTTCAGCCTGCGGGCTCGGTGGGGCAGGGGGCATGGCAGGGTGGGGAAGGGGAGACGGGAGGGAGAAGGGGGGGGGGTTTGCAGGACGGGCGTAGTTGCGAGCGTGGTCGCGGCAAACGGCGCAGCTGCCAGCAGCCCCGCAGCCTGCGGGCTCGGTGGGGCAGGGCGCATGGCAGGGTGGGGAAGGGGAGCCGAGGTGGGGAGGGGGGGGGGGGGGGGGCGGTTGCAGGGCGGGCGTGGTTGCGAGCGCGGTCGCGGCAAATGGTGTGGCTGCCAGCAGCCCAGCAGCTTGTGGGCTCTGCAGGGCAGGGCGCAAAACAGGGTGGGGAAGGGGAGGTGGTGGTGGTGGGTGGGGGGGTGGGGGGGCGTTTTCAGGGCTGGCGTAGTTGCGAGCGCGGTCGCGGCAAACGGCGCAGCTGCCAGCAGCCCCGCACAGCCTGCGGGCCAGGGGGCATGGCAGGGTGGGGAAGGGGAGCCGAGGTGCGGGGGGGGGGGGGGCCTTGGCGGTTGCAGGACTGTCGCGGTTGCGAGTGCGGTGCGGCAGCGAGCAGCCCAGCAGCCTGCGGGCTCTGCGGGGCAGGACGGAGGGGAGGTGAGGGGGTGACTGTGGGTGGCAGGCCGATTGTCGAGGGTATGGCAGCGGTCGTGGCAAATGGTGCCAGCAGCTTGCGGGCTCTGCGGGGAAGGGGGCATGGCAGGGTGGGGAAGGGGACACGGCGGGGGGTGGGTGGAAGGATGCAGGGCGGGCGTAGTTGCGAGTGCGGTCGCGGCAAGCGGCACGGCGAGCAGCTCCGCAGCCTGCGGGCTCTGCAGGGCGGTGGGCGTGACAGTGTGGGGAAGGGGAAACATGGGGGGGGGGCGCTTACAGGCGAGCGTAGTTGCGAGTGCGGTCGCGGCTAACGGCGCGGCTGCCAGCAGCTCCGCAGCCTGCGGGCTCTGCGGGGCAGGATGGAGGGGAGGATGGGGAGGAAGAGGTGAGGGGGTGCCTGTCGGTGGCAGGACGAGTGTCGTTGTTATGGCAGCGGTCGTGGAAAACGGCGCGGCTGCCAGCAGCCCAGCAGCTTGCGGGCTCTGCGGGGCAGGGGGTGAAACAGGGTGGGGAAGGGGAGACAGGGGGGGGGCGGTTGCAGGGCGGGCGTCATTGCGAGCGCGGTCGCGGCTAACGGCGCGGCTGCCAGCAGGCCCGCAGCCTGCGGGCTCTGCGGGGCGGGATGGAGGGGCGCGGAGGGGGTGACTGTGTGTGGCAGGACGAGTGCCGTGGTTGTGAGCGCGGTCACGGCAAATAGTGCAACTGCCAGCAGCTCCGCAGCCTGCGGGCTTGATGGGGCAGGGGGCATAACAGGGTGGGGAAGGTGAGACGAGGTGGGGAGAGGTGGAGGGGTGCAGGACGGGCAAAGTTGCGAGCGCGGTCACGGCAAACGGTGCGGCTGCCAGCAGCCTTGCAGCCTGCGGGCTCTGCGGGGCAGGGAGCGCGGCGTGGTGGGGAAGGGGAGACGGGGTGGGGTGTGGGGGGGTGGGGGAGCGGTTGCAGGGCGAGCGTGGTGTGGTTGCGAGTGCCGTCGCAGAAAACAGTGAGGCTGCGAGCAGCCCCGCAGCCTGCGGGCTCTGCCGGGCGGGATGGAGGGGAGATGAGGGGGTGCTTGAGGATGGCAGGGCGAGCGTCGTTGTTATGGCAGCGGTCGCTGAAAACGGCGTGGCTGCCAGCAGCCCAGCTGCCTGCGGGCTCTGCGGGGCGGGGGCATAACAGGGTGGGGAAGGGTAGACAAGGGTGGGGGGGAGGGTGTGTGGGTGGGGGGGGGCGCGGTTGCAGGGCGGGCGTAGTTGCAAGTGCGGTCGCGGCAAACGGCGCGGCTGACAGCAGCCCCGCAGCCTGCGGGCTCTGCGGGGCAGGATGAAGGGGAGGTGAGGGGTTGACTGTGGGTGGCAGGGAGTGCCATGGGTGTGGCAGCGGTCGCCGCAAACGGCACGGCTGCGAGCAGCCCAGCAGCCTGCGGGCTCTTCAGGGCAGGGGGCATAACAGGGTGGGGAAGGGGAGACGAGGTGGGGTGGGGTGGGGTGGGGGTTGCAGGGCGGGCGTAGTTGCGAGCGCGGTCGCGGCAAACGGTGCAGCTGCGAGCAGCCCAGCAGCTTGCGGGCTCTGCGGGGCAGGGGGCATAACAGGGTGGGGAAGGGAGGCGGGGTGGGGGGGGGTGGGTGGCGGTTGCAGGGCGGGTGTGGTTGCGAGCGCGGTCGCGGCAAACGGTGCAGCTGCCAGCAGCCCGGCAGCTTGCGGGCTCTGCAGGGCAGTGGGCGCACATGGGAGGTTGGAAAACGGGAGGTGAGGGGTGGGTGGGTGGGCGGTTGCAGGACTGGCGTAGTTGCAAGCGCGCTTGCTGCAACAAACGGCCCGGCTGCAAGCAGCCCCGCAGCTTGCGGGCTCTGCAGGGCAGGGGCATGGCAGGGTGGGGAAGGGGAGACGAGGTAGGTGGATGGGTGGGTGGGGGGGGGGGGGGGGGGCGGATGCAGGGCGGGCGTATTTGCGAGCGCGCTCGCGGCAACAAACGGCATGGCTGCAAGCAGCCCAGCAGCCTGCGGGCTCTGCGGGGCAGGGGGCATGGCAGCGTGGGGAGGGGGCAACAGTGGGCCGGTGTGTGTGGGGGGGGCGGTTGCAGGACGGGCGTAGTTGCGAGTGCGGTCACTGCACACGGTGCGGCTGCCAGCAGCCCCGCAGCCTGCGGGCTCTGCGGGGCAGGGTGCATAACAGGGTGTGGAAGGGGAGGTGAGCGTGGGGGGCAGCAGTTGCAGGACGGGCATAGTTGCGAGTGCGGTCGCGGCAAACGTTGCGGCTGCGAGCAGCCCAGCAGCCTGCGGGCTCTGCGGGGCAGGATGGAGGGGAGGTGAGGGGATGCCTGCGGGTGCAGGACGAGTGTCGGGGATGTGGCAGCGGTCGCCAACAGCCCGGCAGCTTGCGGTCTCCGCAAGGCAGGGGGCATGACAGGGTGGGGAAGGGGAGACGGGAGGGGGGGGGCGGTGGGTGGGACGGTTGCAGGGCGGGCGTAGTTGCGAGCGCGGTCGCGGCAAACGGTGCGGCTGCCAGCAGCCCCACAGCCTGCGGGCTCTGCGGGGCAGGAGGCATGGCAGGGTGGGGAAGGAGAGACAGGGGTGAGGGTGGGTGGGCGGTTGGGGTTGGGGGGGGGGGGGCGGTTGAAGGGCGGGCGTAGTTGCGAGTGCGGTCGCGGCAAACACCGCGGCTGCCAGCAGCCCCGCAGCCTGCACGCTCTGCGGGGCAGGTGGCACGCATGGCAGGGTGGAGAAGGTGAGATAAGGCGGGTGCCTGTGTTCACGTCGAACCTCCAACCTGGCACTCATCACTCCTGCACACAGCCCTTCCCCTCCACCCCCACTCAAATCCACCCCCAGCGACCCAAATGCATAGGCAGCCATCTGGAGAGAACACACGGAACTTCCTCATAGCCCAACGCCCATAACCTCCATACTGCGTGCCCAGCTGCGCCCCTCCGCTCCTTCTGCTCCCCTCTGCCCCCCTCCCCTTCCCCCTCCCCCCTCCCCTCCCCCTCCCCCCCCCCCCCCTCCCCCCTCCCCCGCCCCCCTCCCCCCTCGCCCCCCTTGCCCCCGCCCTCCCCTCCCCCTCCCCCCCCCTCACCTCCCCCTCACCTCCACCCCCAGCGACCCCAGGTACATTGGCAGCCAGCTAGAGAGCACGAAGAAGCTCCACCCAGGCACCGCGTGCGCCCAGCACAGAGTGGCGAGCTGCGCCCAGTCGCCGCCCATACCGCTGCGCGGCCCGCTGCCTTGATCACCACTGCCATCCCTTGCTGCTGCTTCCTCCCTGCCCGTGCTCGATGGTGACGATCCTGGTGTTGCTCCAGCAGACGAGCTGGCGACGTGGTCTATTCCGAGGAGGGAGGATGGTGGGGCGGCGTGGGTGGAACCAGCGTTGGCGACGGCGGCGGCAGTAGCGGCCGAAACTGCTGAGCTGGCAGCGGCAGCGGCAACGACGGCAGCAGCGGTGGCGGCAGAGACATCGGTGGCGGTGGCGGCGGAGGTCGAGGCATCGGCGGGGGCTGCGGTCGAGGGGTCGGCGGAAGCAGCGGCGGCGTCATCGGCATCGACAAAGGAAGTGGTGGCGGTGGCGGCGCTGCCGCACGAAGCGTGCAACGGCGCGGCGGTGGCGGCAGCAGCGTCGTCGGCTGAGCCGGCAGCGGCGGCGGCGGCGGCGGCGCCGCGCGCAGCGCGCGCGCCCGCCAGGGCGCGCCACCCGACCGTCGCCCACGCTGCGCCCGTGGCTGCTGCCAACGACAGCGCGCCGAGCGCGCCCACACTTGCTGATATGAGGGGCGTGCCTGCAAGGCCGACCACGCCGCCTGCGTGCGTGTTTGGGGATGGGCAGGGATTGGGGTCAAGGCTAGCTTGTAGGGCCTAGGTGTGCGCGCCGACACTGGTTGATATGAGGAGTGTGCCCGCAAGGCCGACCACGCCGGCTGCGTGCGTGTTTGCGTGTTAGGGGATGGGCAGGGATTTGGGCTGAGGCTAGCTTGTAAGGCCTAGATGTGTGCAGCAACACTGGCTAATATGAGGGGTGTGCCCGCGAGGCCGATTGTGCGCCTGCGTGCGCGATTAAGGATGAGCAGGGAGTGGCCTATGCTAGCTTTTGGGGCCTAGGTATATGCACTGTCACTGGCTGACTCGAGGAGTGAACCCGAGAGGCAAATCGTGCCGCCTGCGTGCACGTTTGGGTATGTGGTGTCCGCGGATGCGAGTGAAGGTGTTGGGAGGCCGCACCCACCCTCCCAGGTTGAATGCAGAGTAGACGTTTGCTCACTCGCAACACGTCGTACCACCGCCACGAGGGCGGGAGGGCTTCGCGGTCTCCCGTGCCCCCCCCCCCCCTCTGATAGAATACAAACGTAGGAATGACCGTGCCGCACCCACTCACCCAGGTTGAATGCAGAGTAGACGTTTGCTCACTCGGGTGGTGGTATGTTTGCTCACTCGGGTGGTGGTGCGAGGGAGGGGGGGGCTTGGCGGCCTCTCGTGCCCCCCCCCCAAGAGTACACACGCACGTGTGACCGTGCCACACCCACTCACCCAGGTTGAATGCAGAGCAGACGTTTGCTCACTCGCAGTACGTCATACCACCGCCACGAGGGAGGGAGGGGCTTCGCGGCCTCTCGCCCCCCCCCCTGCCCCCCCCCTCTCCCTGGAAGAGTACAAGCGCAGGTGTGACCGTGCCGCACCCATTCACCCAGGTTGAATGCAGGGCAGACGTGAACGCACTCGCAATACGTCGTACCGCCGCCACAAGGGAGGGAGGGGCTGTGCGGCCTTTCGTGCCCCCCCCCCCCCTAATGGAGTACAAACGCAGGTGTGACCGTGCCACACCCACTCACCCAGGTTGAATTCAGAGTACACGATTGCTGACTCGCAACACGATGAACCACCGCCACGAGGGAGGGAGGGGCTTTGCGGCCTCTCGTGCACCCCCCCCCCCCTGCCCCTTCCCTCTGATACAGTGCAAATGCAGTGCAAATGCAGTGCAAATACAGTGCAAATACAGTGCAAATGCATGTGACTGTGCCGCACCCACTTACCTAGGTTGAATGCAGAGTAGACGCTTGCGACGGCGCCCGCGCGCGCGTGTCTCGGGACCCACTCTGCGGCCATGGCAGACACGCCAGGCATGGCGGACGCGCTGACGAGGCCGAATGCTGCACGCGTGGCCAGGAGGAGGGTAAAGCCGCCCTCCTGTGTGCGTGCGAGGGAGTGTGTGTGTGTGTGTGTGTGAGAGTGTGAGTGTGCGTGTGTGTGTGTGTGTGTGTGTGTGTGTGCGTGTGGTACAGAGAGAGTGTATATACGAATGGCATCGCGGACGCGCTGATGAGGCCAAATGCTGCGCGCGTGGCCAGGATGAGGCTGAAGCCTCCCTCCTGTGTGTGTGCGAGGGAGAGTGTGTGTGTGTGTGTGTGTGTGTGTGTTTAAGAAAGTTTGCGCGCGAGTATTCGAGAGTGTGTGAGAGAGTGCGTGGAGTGGTAGAGAGTGTGCGCGCGAGTGTATGCGTGTGTTACAGAGAGATACCGTGGTGAAAACGGCGTCGCTGGTGCGCTGATGCAGTCAAACACAGCACGTATGTCTAGGAGGAGCAGCACCCGCCACCCATCGTCCTTCGCTTTCATCCACTCCCTGCCAACCTGCGCAGCTGCTGCCCCACTCGTAAGCAATGCAGCCGACCAGGCTCAGCAGTAACAGCAGCAGCAGCAGCAGCAGCAGCAGCAGTAGCAGCAACAGGCGCCACGATCACCCGCCTCCTCAAATGTACTACCTGCCTGCCATCATCATAGCCCACTCGCCCTCACCTGCGCCGCAGCTGCCCCACTTGCGAGCAGCGCTGACAACCACATAGCCAGCAGCAGCAGCAGCAGCAGCAGCAGCAGCAGCAGCAGCAGCAGCAAGCAGCAGCAGCACCAACTGTCACCAATTATGAGAGCCCATTCATTCCTCCCACTCCCTGTCCACCTGCGCCGCGGCTGCCCCACTTGCATGCAGCACTGCCGATCACAGGTCCAGGCTCAGCAGCAGCAGCAGCAGCAGCAGCAGCAACAGGCGCTAACATCACCCGTCACCTCAAATATACTAACTGCCTGCCATCATTAGAGCCCACTCGCCCTCACCTGCGCCGCTGCTGCCCCATGCACGAGCAGCACTGCCAACTGCAGGACCAGGCTCAGCAGCAGCAACAGCAGCAGCAGCAGCAGCAGCAGCAGCAGGCGCTACGATCATCCGTCATCTCAAATGTGCAACCTGCCATCATCAGAGCCCACTCGCCCTCACCTGCGCCGCTGCTGCCCCACTTGCGAGCAGCGCTGCCAACCACAGGACCAGGCTCAGCAGCAGCAGCAGCAGCAGCAGCAGCAGCAGCAGGCGCTACAATCGCAAGTCATCTGAAATATACCTACCACCTGCCATCAATAGAGCCCACTCGCCCTCACCTGCGTCGCCGCTGCCCCACTTGCGAGCAGTACCGCCGACCACAAGGCCAAGCTCAGCAGCAGCAGCACCACCACCACCAGCACCACCACCCACTGCCACCCATCATCAGAGCCCCTTCATTCCTTCCACTCTCTGCCCACCTGCGCCGCTGCTGCCCCACTTGCAAGCAGCGCTGCCGACCACAAGGCCAGGCTCAGCAGCAGCAGGCGCTCCCCTCCAAAGCGGTCGGCCAGCAGTCCTGCCGGGAGCTGGCCGGCCAGGTAACCAGCGAGCATCGCAGAGTGCAGCAGCCCAACCTGCAAGGTCCGGTGGCAAGGCACGCGTCTCTCTCCCTCTCCCTCTCCGTCTGTCTGTCTGAAGCTCTCTCTCTCTCTATCTCTCTCTCCTTCTGCCTCTCTCTCTCTCTATCTCTCTCTCCTTCTGCCTCTCTCTCTCTCTCTCTCTCTCTCTCTCCCCCCCCCCTCTCCCTCTCCCTCTCCCTCGGAGGCGGCAGCATGCACGACCAGTGCTTCCTCAACTAGGCGGTCTACCACCAACTGCGGTCAACGTGCGATTTTAATTAGTTTCCCGATGGGCAGCTCACCATCTCAATCGCGACAATTACGGCCAACATGTGTGGAATTTGCGATTTTCGCACATTTTCCGCCAAAGATCGGCAAACAATCGCCGAAACAGGCAATTCAGGATTTTCGCTGGTGGCCCGGAGGAAGGTATTTATTCATCTGAATCATTTGAGGAAGCACTGTGCACGACCAACCTGTGGCAGAGTCAACGCCATGCCATCCGCCATCGCGGGCACCAGCGCGGAGAATGCGGAGCGGTGCATGTTCAGCAGCATCATAGCGCCGCCGCACGTGCACGCGACGGTGGCCCAGGGCGGCCACTCGGCGAGCAGCCCCCCTGGCGCACCGCCGCTGCTGCCGCTGCCGCTGCTACTGCTGCTGCTGCCGCCGCTGCTGCTGCTGCTGCTGCCGTCGGTGACCGGTGATACTGCTGATCCCACTGCTGGTCGTAGCTGTGGTGCTTCCGCATCTCCTGCGTCTGATGCGCTGGCACCGCAGGTGCTGCTGGCGTCGCTGATGTCTGCCGCCGCGACCGCACCAGTCGCCGGCGCCTCCCTGCTGCTGCCGCCCGCCCGCCGCCCCACTCGCCGCTGCCCCACAAAGCTGCCGCCGCACAGCCGGCGGGGCGTGTCCCCCGTGTCCCGTGGGCGGTGGTCACGACACGGCGGCAGTAAACAGCCGCATGCAGCGCCATGCAGCGCCATGTAGCATGGTGCAAGCGGCGGCCGGGGTGGGATGCTAGCGACACAGCAGTACTGCCCCCCCTGCAGCCCCCGGGCCACCTGCATGCTCCACTTGGGGTGCTTTGTTCCACCAGGGGAGTGCTGGGGAGTGGGGCAGGTGGCGGTACTGCAGCCAGCTGTTGCGGCCTCTGGAGGTTGGGAGCTGTGGCTGGAGGCCCCCCACCCTCTGCAGCTTCAGCCCCTATACAATCGCACAAGTAGCGACTCTGGTGGTGTAGTGGGCATGCACATGCAAATGTGTGCAACGAAATTGCAAATGTGCAACGCAATCCACACAGACGCGTTTCACACAAAGTGCATGGGATCAGTGATCCCGGATCACCGCGATTTTCTACAACACGAATCAATCATCTGCATCGATTTCACGGCTAGTGCTAGTGTTTAGAGTGGGCCTAGACACAACCTCTCCTGGCAGATCTAGGACGTCACCCCAGCACCCCACACGTGCATCGATTGCACGGCGCGTACTAGTGGTGACAGGTTCGAGAGCGAAGAGCCAGCATGGAGGGGGGAGGCAGCGAAGGTCAGCATGGCACTATGGGAGCAGCGGCCGCGGTTTCTGCTGCCCAGCAGAACATCGCCCTCTCTGCTGCTGCGGTCAAGGTGGTTGACGCAGCCAAGCGCAAGTTTGCGACGCACATGGACCAGGAGGTGGGGCTGAGTGTGCCATGCGTGCCCATGCGTGCACGCATGGGCCATGTCACCAGCACTGTGTGGGCGCATGCGCATGCACGCAGCCGCCGTGTGTTGTGGTAGTAGGTGAGTACGCGCGGATCCACCTGCGGTCACGCCATGCCACTTGCCCTTATGCTGCCGCAACAAACCCCAAGATCTGTGGTCGCACGCGCCTGCGCCCAGTCTTTTGAGTACTCGCGCACTGTTTTGTTTTGATGAGGGATGGGTGCACACACGTGCGCGAGTTGCAACCTGGCATCCTCCGAGCTGCAGCTGCTTGCAGTACTCACGCACAAATGTTTTTTTAGGGATGGGTGCGCACACGTGCGCCAGTGGCTACCTGGCAGCTTCCGAGCTGCAGCTGCGCGCCGCTGATTTCCACACGCCGCCCAGGCCCCGTGCCGGCGACGCGCTCTCCGTTGATGCACCGCAGCCGCAGGCACTCTAAACTCTCAACTCCAATCCTCAAACCTTTCACCGCGAACCCTAAACCCCGACCCTGAACCCCAAACCCAGACCCGAAACCCTGAACCCGCACAGGCGCCGACGACGGCGGCGACGCACACACTCGATGCTGCGCCGCTGCCTCAGGCGCTCTCAACTCCAAACCCCAAAACCAACACCGTGAACCCTCAACGACAGACCTAAACCCTGAACCCTGAACCCTAAACCCTACACGCCACGCCGCACAGGCGCAGCTCCCCCCCCCCCCCCGATGTTGTGCCGCTGTCTCAGGCGCCCCAGGGGACAGACGAGCGAGTGGGCGACGACGTCGCCCTTGACTCTCTAAACCCTAAACCCTAAACCCTGAAACCTTGCCCCAAATGTGTACCCCGAAACCCGCGAAGGCGCCGAACGTGGCGACGGCACACACGCCGATGATGTGCCGCTGCCTCAGGCAATCTTGACTCCAAACCTCAAACCCTACACCGCGAACCCTTAACCCTAAACCCCAAACCCTGAACCCGAAACCCTGAACCCGCACAGGCGCCGAACGTGGCGACGGCACACACGCCGATGATGTGCCGCTGCCTCAGGCAATCTTGACTCCAAACCTCAAACCCTACACCGCGAACCCTTAACGCCAACCCTAAACCCCAAACCCTGAACCCGAAACCCTGAACCCGCACAGGCGCCGAACGTGGCGACGGCACACACGCCGATGATGTGCCGCTGCCTCAGGCACTCTTAACTCCAAACCTCAAACCCTACACCGCGAACCCTTAACGCCAACCCTAAACCCCAAACCCTGAACCCGAAACCCTGAACCCGCACAGGCGCCGAACGTGGCGACGGCACACACGCCGATGATGTGCCGCTGCCTCAGGCACTCTCAACTCCAAACCTCAAACCCTACACCGCGAACCCTTAACGCCAACCCTAAACCCCAAACCCTGAACCCGAAACCCTGAACCCGCACAGGCGCCGAATGTGGCGACGGTACACCCCGATAATGCGCCGCTGCCTCAGGCACTCTCATATCCAAATCCCAAACCTTAAGCCGTGAAACCTAAACTGTGAAACCTAAACCCAGACCTAAACCCTGAACCCTGAACCCTACACGCCAACCTGTGCAGGCGCAAAAGGTTGCCCCCTTCCTCCCCCCCCCACCACCAATGTTGTGCCGCTGTCTCAGGCGCCCCAGGAGACAGAAGAGGGAGTGGGCGGCAACGGCGCCATTGCATCTCCGTACCCTAAACCCCAACCTATAACCTTACCCCAAACCCAACACTCCCAATCCACACTCTTACAATCCACACTCTTCTGTCCACACTCATTGCCACACGCCGGCCACACCGCCCAGCTGCTCGACTACAAGCACAACCACCAGACGGTGGTCGAGGGCGCCACACAGATGCAGCAGCTGCTTGACCACAAAATCCACACTCCGAATCCACACTCCTCAATCCATACTCTTCTGTCCACACTGATTTCACACCGCCCACACCGCGCAGCTGCTCGACTGCAAGCTCAACCATCCAACGGTGGTCGAGGGCGCCGCCCATATGTAGCAGCTGCTCGACCTCGGCCACACAAAATCCACACTTGTGTGTCGAAACTGATTGCCACACGCCGCCCACGTGTGGACCGCGCAGCTGCTCGACTGCAAGCACTCTCACCCGACGGTGATCGAGGGCGACAAACAGATGTAGCACTGCTCGACCGCACGATTCACACTCTTGTGTCCACACTGATTGCCACACGCCGCCCACACCGCGCAGCTGCTCGACTATAAGCACAACCACCTGAAGGTGATCGAGGGCGCCGCCCAGATGAAGCAGCTGCTCGACCTCGACCACACAATCCACACTCTCACAATCCACACTCTTCTGTCCACACTGATGGCCACACCTCGCCCACACCGCGTAGCTGCTCAAGTACAAACACAACCACCAACCGGGGGTGATCGAGGGCGACACACAGATGTAGCAGCTGCTCGACCTCGACCGCAACATCCACACTCTTGTGTCCACACTGATTGCCACACGCCGCCCACACCGCGCAGCTGCTCGACGACAAGTGCAATTGCCTGACGGTGATCGAGGGCGCCGCACAGATGTAGCAGCTGCTCGACCTCGACCATACACAATCCACACTCTTCTGTCCGCACTGATTTCACACTACCACACCGCGCAGCTGCTCAACTAACAGCACAACCACCACCCGACGGTGGTCGAGGGCGACGCACAGGGACAGCGGCTGCTCGACCTTGACCACAAAATCAACACACTCTTAATCCACTCTCTTCTGTCCATACTGATTGCCACACGCCGCCGACACCGCGCAGCTGCTCGACTAGCAAACCCGCCCGACGGTGATCGAGGGCGCCGCCCAGCTGCAGCAGCTGCTCGACCTCGACCACACAAAATCCACTCTCCCAATCCACACTCTCCCAATCCACACTATTGAGTTCACACTGATTAGCAAAATCAACACACACCAAAACCACACTCTTCTTATCCACACTCTTTTTGTCCACGCACTTCTGTCCACACTGATTGCTGCACGCCGCCCACACCGTGCAGCTGCTCGACAACAAGCACAGCCACCTTTCGACGGTGGTCGAGGGCGCTGCACAGATGTAGCACTGCTCGAACTCGGCCACAAAATCAACACACTCCGAATCCACACCCTTCTGTCCACACTGATTGCCACACACCGCCCACACCGCACAGCTGCTCAACTACCAGCACAATCACCCGATGGTGATCGAGCGCGCCGCCCAGATGAAGCAGCTGCTCGACCTCGGCCACAAAATCCACACTCTCCCAATCCACTCTCTTCTGTCCACACTAATTTCAAACCGCTCACACCGCGCAGCTGCTCGACTACAAGCGCAATCGCCCGACGGTGATCGAGGGCGCCGCACAGATACAGAAACTGCTCGACCTCGACCACAAAATCCACACTCCCCCAATCCACACTCTTCTGTCCACACTTATTGCCCACACCGCGCAGCTGCTCGACTACAAGCGCAACCACCCGACGGTGATCGAGGGCGCCGCACAGATACAGAAACTGCTCGACCTCGACCACAAAATCCACACTCCCCCAATCCACACTCTTCTGTCCACACTTATTGCCCACACCGCGCAGCTGCTCGACTACAAGCACAACCACCCGACGGTGATCGAGGGCGCCGCGCAGATGCTGATCAAGATCTTCACCAACGTGATCGAGCACCCCGGCGAGGAGAAGTACCGCAGCGTCAAGGCGACGGCCAACGCGTTCAAGGTGTGGGGAGTGTGGGGAGTGTGCAAGGGGTGGGGGGTACAGGTTTTATATGGACGCGCCCGGAGGACCCCGGGTTGTGAGTTGAGGCCTAGACCACACGTCTAGGGGAGCTCTATTAGTAGAGCCCGCAAGGCCACGCAGCGCGCCAGCCTACCAGGGTGTGAGGGGGGGGGGGCAGACCGGGGTCTTGCTACTGAAAGATCTTGCCCAATATGGACGTCATTGCGGACTCGGGGCGAGGAGAAGTACCGCAGCGTCAAGGCGACGGCCAACGTGTTCAAGGTGTGGCGAGTGTGGCAGGTGTGGCAGGTGTGGAGGGGGGAGCGGTGTCAGACCGGCGTCTGGCTATCGACAGATCTTGCCCTATGTGGACGCCATTGCGGACTCAGGGCGAGCAGAAGTACGGCAGCGTCAAAGCAACGTCCAACGCGTCCAAGGTGTGGGGAGTGTGGCGAGTGTGTGTGTGGGGGGGGGGGGGGGGCAGACCGGGGTCTGGCTTGACGGATCTTGCCCAATGTGAACGTCACTGCGCACTCTGGGCGAGGATAATTGCCGCAGCGTTAAGGCGACGGCCAACGCATTCAAGGTGTGACCCCACCACAGCCCCAATTCCCCAGGCGGCGCTGGCGGCTTTACTTGAGCGGATGAGGCAGCGCCTGGGGCGCTGCAAGACCTCCTGAGACGCATCCCCGATTGGCTGTAGTGTCGCCTCAGGCGCCACCCCGACCGCGTAAGGCAGCCATCGCCTGATGCTCGTGTGACTGCGCCTCCCGGCACGCAGGCAGTGGCCAATGCGCGCGAAGGGGAGCACCTCATGACGCCCGCGCCCACCTGCCCCATATGCCTCCCCCCCCACGCCTCTCAATGTGACTGGATACAACTGGGTGCCCTGCCTGACCGCCATCGCTTGACGCCCGTGCGACTGCGCGTCCCAGCATGCAGGCAGTGACCAACAAGCGCGGAGGGATGACGTCACGACGCCCGCGTCCAACCACCACATATGCCCCCTCCCCCCCCCCACGCCTCCCAATGTGACTGGATACAGCTGGATGGCCTGCCTGACGACCATCGCGTGACACCCGTGTGACTGCGCGTCCCGGGCATGCAGGCGGCGACACACGCGCGCGGAGGGGAGCACGCCACGACGCCCGCGCCCACCCACCCCATATGCCCCCCCCCTCACAAACACACACACACACACACGCCTCCTGATGTGACTGGATGTGAATGGATGGCCGGCCGGCCGGCCAGCGCGTGACGCCCGTGTGACTGTATGTCCCGGCACGCAGGCAGTGACCAACGCGTGCGGAGGGGAGCACGTCTCGACGCCCGCGCCCACCCACTCCCGCATGCCCCCCCCCCCCCACACACACACACACGCCTCCGAATGTGACTGGATATTACCGGATCGACTGCCTGACAGTCATCGCGTGGCGCCCGTGTGACTGCGCTTCCCGGCACGCAGGCGGTGACCAACGCACGAGGAGGGGAGCACCTGATGACGCTGGCTGGATTCGGAACCAAGGTGGGCAGTGGCGGGGGGAGAGAGAGAAACGGAGTGGCGTATGAGGAGAGGGAGAGAAAGTGTGAGGGAGAGACAGTTACAGTTACATCGGCTTTCCAGCAAAGATTACCTCTAGTCCTAGTACCACCGCCTAGACCCAAGTCCAGTTCTGGCCCTAACAATTACTTGTGAGGGGCGGTAGCCACCAGCCGGCTGCCTGCCAACGTGTAGTCCCAGAGCAAAAAGGAGAGCTATTGTGCGACGCCTCCAAAATAGGTCCCAACTGTTTCTAGGGGATAGGGGGTCAAGTGGCGCTTGCCAATCTACTTGACCGCCGTGGTGGAGGGGCCGGCGCCTTAGGGGCAGCCGGACCGTCACCACGGCTCTCCACCCGACCCTATCCTGAGCACGCTCAAACGCCGTGTCCGAAAAAGTCTTCCAATCAGAACGAGTGCCACTAGTTTCGCCTAGCTGCTGAATCAGTTACAGTTACAGTTACATGGCAGTCCAGCTAAGACAACACTAGTCCTAGTGCCACCGCCCTGTGAAGGACGATAGCCACCAGCCGGTTACCTGCCGTCTAGACTACCGCTCCCGCCGGCTAGTTTAGACCCAAACAAGTCCCTGAGGGACATGTCTGGCAAGGAGCGTATAGGAAAGGACCGTCCTCCTCCTGGCCTTTGAGGCCAACCACGCCGGCTGTGCCGACTGGCGGCGCTGAAGCAGAAAAGTCCCCGCCTGGCATGGTGCATGGTTGTCCAACTCCATGCATGGGGCTCTGCCTGCGCCCCATGCGTCATGCATGGCCAGGTCCCACCCTCCAGGGGGGCCTGGGCAAACAGAGTCGTCATGGCAGGCTGCCTGAAGACCAATGCCGACGCCAGTCACCGGCAGACGAGTGCCCCCGAGGGTGAGCGCGGTGACAAACGCTGCGATGGTGAAGCGGATAAACTCTGTTGTTGCCTCGGCGGTCACCACCGCTGAAGCCCTGATGGTAGCTCGCCCCCACGAGCAGCCATCTTGACCGATGTCCAGCATGCATTGACGGGCGCCAGCTCCTCCGCTCGTCGATCAACTCGTCGAGATCGGTGCCGCATGGCGTCCTGCATGGGGGGAGGATAAGGGCCGTCTCCCAGCACGGGTCGCGGCAGCGCCGCGGCTACTCGCCAAGCCATGACAGCGCCGGGCAAGCCGCTCCTGTAGTTTCCACCGAGGGACAGTCTAGCAGGAGCCAGGCCAGTCGTATTTTATCCCGCTCGTCAGCGGCACGGAGATCCTCGTCACCAGCAGCGCCGCATTGCTGGGTCCAGGGCTCGGCGACGAGAACGCGCCTCCGTTAATCGAGCCCCAATCAGTAGCTTAAGAAAATAGTGTCGGGAGGAGGCTGGAGGCCGGCCTTGCTGCCGAGCCACATCCATTGTGCAGTCAAGGGAGAGACAGAGGGAGAGACAGAGGGACAAGGGAGAGACAGGTCGAGGGAGAGACAGAGGGAGAGACAGAGAGATAAACAGAGGGGGAGAGGAAGAGAGAGGGAGAAACAAAGGGGGGAGAGGAAGAGAGAGGGGGAGAGAGGGGGAGAGGGGGAAAAGAGGAAGAGGGGGTAAGAGACAGGGGAAGAGGGAAAGGGGGGGGAGAGGACAGGGGGGAAGAGGGGGAGAGGGGGAGGAACAGAGAGGGGGGGAGAAAGAGAGGGGGGGAGAAAGAGAGGGAGAGAGAAGGAGAGGGAGAGGGAGAGAGAGAGAGGGAAAGAAAGGGAGGGGGGGAGAGAGAGAGGAGCGAGAAACAGATAGAAAGAGGGAGAGAAACAGACGGGGGGAGAAGGACAGGGAGAGAGGGAGGGAGAGAGGGAGGGAGGGAGAATGAGAGAGAAAGCGAGGGAGAGAGAAACAGAGGGAAACTGGGGAGAGGAGGAAAGGGAGAGAGGGAGAGAGCAACAGAGAAGGGGAGCGAGCGAGCGCCGGGGATCACGTGTGTACGCTGCCGGGGCCTGCCTCTCTAGCTGTGGTTCAGCAGAATGCTGCCGGAGCATGATTCAGCACGCGACCTATCTATACACCTGTGCTCATGATGACAATACAACCCTGTCACTGGCGGCTTGCAGGTGGCCATCTGTTTGGGAGTGTCACACACACTCCTTCACATCCACCCACACCCACCCACACCAACATCCACGCACACAACCAGGCATGCCTTCACACCATCACACACACACAGTTACATACGGTTACATCGGCTTTCCAGCAAAGACTACCTCTAGTCCTAGTACCACCGCCTAGACCCAAGTCCAGTTCTGGCCCTAACAATTACTTGTGGCCCTAACAATTACTTGTGAGGGGATACTTAAATGCAGAGACGGTCTTCACTTCACCACCAGTCAGCGCAAACGTGGGCAGATCCGCGTCAAAATGTGCTGGCAAAATCATCACTTCTGTCTTGGCGGCGTTGATTTGCATGCCAAAGCTAGAGGACACTTTGTCAAGGATTTTTAGCATAAGCGCCAACTGAGCTGGGTCATGCGAGAACAAACATAAATCGTCGGCATACATCAGCATTACTATGCGCTCAACCGACGATGACAACACAGAGCCGCCGGCTCGGGTCACGACTGACACGCCAGCCCCCTCTGGCATCATGTCTAGCGCCTTTTTTACTATGTGGTCAATAAAAACATTGAACAACACAGGAGCAATGACGCACCCCTGTCGCACACCAGACGACACGGGGAATTCGTGCCCGATTTTCCCAGCCAGCCGCACGGCAGCTGCGGTGTTGGTGTGAAGATCCTCCAACAGATCAATAATGTGCGGATGAACACTATATAATCTAAGGACTCTCCACAGTGCCGCACGGTTTATGCAATCGTAAGCTTCAGAATAGTCGACAAATGCCACAGCCATGCATTGTTTGTACTCGGCATGTGCCGCGCTCAGCGAGCGCAGAGTAAAAATCGCATCAACAGTGCCTCTGCTATTTCTTCCACACACACACACACACACACAAACAAGCACACATCCATGCTCACACACACACACACACACACACACGTCCTTCTGCCTATCACCCTCAGGTGGTCCACCTCCAGAAGCACTGGGTGTTAGAGAGCGACACACACACACACACACACACACACACGTGCGCATCCACACAAACTCACACATCCACATACACACACACACACACACGCACACTCTTAGGTGGTCAACCTCCAGAAGCACTGGTTTTTTGAGAGCGACACACACTTACACACGTGCGCATCCACACAAACCCAGACACACACACACACTTGCACACACATACGCACGCATCCACACAAACCCAGAAACACACCCACACCCACACCCACACGCACACGCACACACACACACACACACTCAGGTGGTCAACCCCCAGAAGCACTAGGTGTTTGAGAGCGACACCCACACACGCGCGCATCCACACAAACCCAGACACACACACACACACACACACACACACACACACGCATCCACACACACACACACACACGCGCGTGCATCCACACAAACCCAGACACGCATCCATGCACACACACACACACACACGCCCCCCCCCCCTCAGTTGGTCAACCTCCAGAAGCACTGGGTGTTTGAGAGCGGAACACACAAACTTGCGCATCCACACAAACCCAGACACGCATCCATGCACACACACGCATCCACACAAACCCAGACACACACACACACACACACACACTCAGGTTGTCAACCTCCAGGAGCGCGGGGTGTTTGAGAGCGAGACACACACACACACACACACACACACACACACACACACACGCGCGCATCCACACACACACACACACGCGCGCATCCACACAAACCTAGACACGCATCCATGCACGCACACACACACACACACACACACCTCAGGTGGTCAACCTCCAGAAGCACTGGGTGTTTGAGAGCGACACACACGGTGTCAAGGACCGCATCCTTGCAGAGTGTGAGGGCGTGCTCCAGCGCGCGCTCGGCACAATCAGCGAGAAGGCAGAGGTGTGTGGGGGGGGGGGGGGTAAGGCACGTCGATATAGGGTCCCGGCCCGTCAGACTGCCCTGTATAGGCTGTGTATATCGATACAGTCTAGATTGCCGACCCTTATGTGCGTGTGTGTGTGTGTGTGTGCGTGCAGGTACGCGCGCGCGTGGGTGTGCTCCAGCACGCGCTCGGTACGATGAGCGAAAAGACAGGGTGTAGTGTGTGGTTGCACGTGTGGGTATGCTCCATCGTGTGAGCGACCATCATATCAGGCCACCTACTAACAAGCTGCCCGTGCCCGTGTTCAAACGCGCAGCGCATGCGCCCGCGAGGGCGGGCCGCATGGCACGAGTTGTGTGTGAGCATCATCATCCACCGGTTCAGGCCACCTACTAACCAGCTGCCCGTGCTGTTTTTCAAACGCGCAGCGCACGCGCCACGCGGGCCGCAAGGCACGTGTCGTGTGTGTCGGACCATCGGATCAAGCCACCTAACTAACTAGCTGCTCGTGCTGTTTTTTCAAACACGCAGCGCAAGCGCCACGAGGGCGAGGACAAGAACAAGCTTGAGAACGACAGGCGCGAGCAGCTGCGCATGGCACTGGAGGACGACCGCGCGGACAGGAAGCTGAAGGAGGAGCAGGTGCGTGTGTGCGTGTGTGTGCGGGTGTGTGTGTACTAGGAGTCGTAGTACAGCATTGACAGGCATTGACAGTGCAATAGGCTTGCGCTCATGTTGGATGTGGGCGTGCATGCGGGTGTGCCTGCGTGCACGTGCTCGTGTGTGCTGCGTATGGCACGCACGATGCTGCGCTCCCTGCACGTGACTGAACAGACTGTGAGAGGCTGACGTGCACTCGAATTAACGCACTCTGACTGGCGCCCCCTGCGTGGGTGCACCCCACCTCCGCTTGGCCGCGGCCGCAACGGCTTTTTTTTGTGCACACGGCGCGCACGATGCTGCGCTCCCTGCACTTGACTGAACAGACTGTGACAGACTGGCTTGCACTAGAATGACTGCACTGTGACTGAAGCACCCCACCCTCGCGTGGCCGCGTGCCCGCAGATGCGCGCGGCAGCCGAGTCCACCGCGGCGGTCGCAGAGGCGGAGAGGCTGGCGGCAGAGGCGGAGAGGCTGGCGGCAGAGGCGGCGTTCGCGCAGGCTGTGGCCGACAAGGCGGCCGAGACGGCAGGCAAGGTGGCCTCCGAGGCGGTCGACAAGGCCGCCGAGCAGCAGCCGCCTGCGCCGGCAGGGCCGCCTGCGGGCTCGAACTAAAGAGGGTCAGTTTGGCGCTAGAGGAGGGTCCTTCCTTCAGGGGGGACTGAGGAGGGTCCCTACTACCCTGCCCCTGCTGCCGGGCCCGCCAGCCTCGCTGCGGGGCCCACACTACTGCCGTGGCTCTGATGGGCAAGCACGGGGGTAGGAGGGGCCTGGGTTGGCCTGGGTTGCCGACGAGGGTCCACAGGCTTAAATAGTCTCACACTTATGGTCACACTTAAAAGTGTGGCAACACTTCATGGTCTTTTTAGGGCTCCCGTTGATACTTACGCCACTCGCGGCAGTCTGTTATCACCATGTATCTGCTTCTTGCGGCGCTGCTGCTGGCGTCGGTGGTGGTTGTCGTAGCCCTCATCGCCCACGTCGTGGGCAAGATCACAAAGAGGGAGGCAGCACTGTCGGCGATCCCCGAATTCAATGCTAGGAAGCACTGGCTGTTCGGGCACTGGCAGACCTTCATTGATCCAAAGGTCCGCACCCAGGCAAACTGCATTGCCAGAGTGCAGGCCTGCAAGCCCAGAGCGCAACAGTGCAAGTGCATGCACACCCACAGTGACGACGATTACTCGCGTCGTGCGGCGGGGGCGCAGCTGCTGCTCGCTTGAGCGCCCCATGCGCCCCCCACACACACTCACACCCACCACCACACCAGGGGCCCCTGCACCACACACATATACACGCACACCACACACACGCACACACACACACACACCACTGCCACCACCACACGCACGCACCCACCCCACCACACACACACCACACCACACACACACACGCACATACCACCACGCACATCACCCATCACCTGCGTCGTCGTTGAAGGCGTGACACAACGGGAGCTCCTAGACCCTGAGAAAAACACAAGACCCGAAAAGATTTCAGCCAGCGAGGCGATCACACACAGCCCCCCAGCACAGTCCCCCGTTGAGGCGAACCTCAAAGAACTACTAGCCCACACGGTTCTGAGAGAAGTGCGGGAATGCGAGGCCATGTCCACAATCGACAAACACTGAGGCGGCACGCCTTTAACTCATTCCCACCTCAACTCCTCCGCCACCCTCATGGCCCCACATGGCCCGGAGTGCCTCAGCACTGTCCCTCACTCTCCCCCTGATAAAATCAGTAACGCCCTCAAGTGGAGAGCTGAATCACCACACATACAGACACACCCACACCCACACCCACACCCATGCACAGCCCACCCACCACCACACCCATATACGCACACACACACACACCCCACCACCACACACACACACCCCACCATCACCCACAGATCCACCAGTACGTGGCCGAACAGGCGCCGCTCCTGGGCCCCATCTTCAGGATGAGGGTTGCGGACGCCGTCATCTGCCTCGTGACCGACCCGGTACGGATCCACTGCAGTGATCCCCCTGCGAGCTGTGTACCGCTCGGGGCCGGTTTTACCATTTTTCAGAAAACCACTTCACACTTGGTGGAAGAGGGCGTGGAGGGGTGCATTGGAAAGCACTCGCTGAGAGCAGCACAGCGGCATGCGTTGCGTGGACACCCGCTATGTATTCCGCCTGGTGAATGCGGTTAAAGTTGCTCGAGCCGGGAAAAACTAAATACTAAATCCTTCCCAAGGACCACTGATCCACTGCCCTGTGTCACCTGCCCTGTATCAGTGGTGTCATGAGCGCCCCCACAGCCCCCGCAGACCCCGCTGCGGTGGCAAACCGGGAAATTCGGGGGGAAACTGCGGGGGCGAATCGCGGGAATTTTGCTCCAAAGAGTGTGAAATTTGTCGATGTTAACACTTTTCCGCGAAGAAGCGTCTTCCGGAGGGCAATTCGGCATGTCCCCTCCTATGTTGCTGGGGCAAACAGGAAACGATTGGTTTCCTTGATGACACCACTGCCCTGTACGCCACGCGCGACCTCGTGAATGCACCTTGCCTGTGTGCGGCAGGTGGAGATCAACAAGATCTTCTGCCGCGGGCCGGACATGATGGACAAAGAAGAAGTCGCGTACTCTCCGTTCAACTTGATTCACTGGGGGTGAGCGGCCCTACCACAGCCCCATCGTCTGATCCGCGCAAGTGAACGCGGGTTAACGCCTTAGGCGGTCGAGGAGGTGCCTCACGCGGTGGTGGGCGCCTATGGCGGTCGGGATGACGCCTAAGGCGGCACCTGAGGCGATCAGGGGTGGCACCTCAGGCGATCGGCGCGCCTGAGGCGCCGCCTGATCCGCGCAAGTTAACGCGCCGACTGAGGCGCCGCCTCGGGTGTTGGCAATGAGCGGCAGGGCAGGGACGGCTGAGTCGTATCGAACGCAACGTACGGCATCCACCTGATCATTCACTGCTCCTGCCGCCACTGCTGCGTGCTGTGCAGCCCACCGACGACCAACATTGTGTCGATGAAGACCGACGACCAGTGGAAGCTGCTGCGCAAGTGAGTGTATGGTTGCCTGCCCTACCACATCCCCAATGCCTGAGGCGGCGCCTGAGACGGCGCATTTACTTGCGCGGATCAGGCGGCGCCTCAGGCGGGCCGACCGCCTCAGGCGTCGCCTGAGGTGCACCCCTGATCCCCTCAGGCGCCACCTGAGGCGTCATCCCGACCGCCTTAGGCGCCACCCCGACCGCCTCAGGCGCCCACCACCGCCTGAGGCGCACCCCCGACCGCCTCGGACATTTTGACCGCATTCACTTGCGCGGATGAGACAATGGGGCTGTGGTAGGGCTGGGGCACACAAGCATGCCAACCGATGAGCCAACTGACCCCCCGCCCGCCCGCCCGCCCTACTACCCAGGGGGCTGTCGCCCTGCTTCTCCTCGACCAACATGAAAACGGCAATGCCAGTCATTCAGTCAATCTCCAGCAAGATCCTGGACCAGATCGATGCCGCCGGCCCAACGAAGGCGTTTGACATGCTCGACACCGCACGCCGCGTGACCGCCGAGGCCATCGGGCAGTGGGGCTTCAAGAGGAGCTTTGGCGGCGAAGACCTGTCGAAGCCCAACTACCTCGTTAAGCTGATCAACCAGATGTTCACTGCAAGTGAGTTGTGCTGCTGATGCGCCCTCCAGGCCAAAGACGACTGCTGCCTAGCACTGTCGGGGCATCCCACCACGCTGAACCCCTGCGTGCCCTGCCATGTGCTGCGTGCAGTGCACTGCCTCTGGATGAACCCGCTGTGGGGCGTCTCCCTGCTCATCTCCAAGGAGGCGCGCATGCACCGCACCAACACTCGCGCGTACGATGACTACATGGCCGGCGTCACGCGCGAGCTGCAGGCGCGCCCGCTGGGCGAGCTCCCCAGCGACTGCATTGCAGGAGCCCTTATGCGCGTGACGCAGCCATCCGGCGAGGCGCTGTCCTTCCACCAGCTCAAGTCCAACGTGGCAATCGTAATCGCTGCCGGTGCGTTGTGCTACCTGGGTGTCAGCCATCCTCTCGCCGCATGCGTTGCTGATGCTCGCTCGCTCTGTTTGCTCCCTGTCGTCAGGCTTCGAGACGAGTGCGAGCGCAATCACCAGCGCCGTGCTGTCGCTGATTCAGCACCCCACCAAGCTGACTCGCCTGGAGGAGGAGCTTGATGCGTTCGGCCTGCTCAAGACGCTGAGGAGGCCGGAGCCGAGGTCGGAACACAGAGGCACTTTGCCCTGGCGCTGTTGAGAGGCAGTGCTCTGATGACAACGGCACGCTTCAATACGCCACCACCACCGCGACCATCATCACCATCACCACCACCACCACCTGTCCGTGTCCACTTCCCCCAGGGCCGTCGAGTGGGACGACCTGGGCCGCATGTTCTACCTCAACGCAGTCATCAAGGAGACGCTGCGTCTGTACCCGCCAGCATCACTCGGGAGCATGCGCGCAACCAACAAACCGACCACGGTAAGTACATCAGGCCCCGGCCTTCTGCCGTACCACATTCACAACGCCTGAGGCGGCGCCTCAGGCGTCCCATTCCATGGCGCGGATCAGGCGGCGCCTCAGGCGCTCTGACCGCCTCGAGGCGCACCCACGATCGCCTCAGGCGTCGCCTTAGGCATTATCCAAACCGCCTCAGGCGCCACACCTACCGCCTCAGGCGCCCAACTCCGCCCGAGGCACACCCTGAACCGTCTCAGACGTTATGATTGCCTTCCATGGCGCGGATCAGGCGTTGGGATTTTGGTAGGGGCTGGCAAGTCGCACTCTGCAGCCAGAGTTTGCTGACGTATCATTGATGTGTGCTGCTGTGCGCAGCTGTGTGGCTACGACGTGCCAGCTGGCACCTTCCTCCTCGTTCCCGGCTGTGCCCTCGACCGCTCCACTGCCGTGTACGGAGAGGACGCCGACGAGTTCCGCCCCGACCGCTGGCTCTCTCGCTCCTCCGACATCGGAGGCAAGGACGGCGCTGGCATTACTTGGGCTGGCACGGGGGCGTACGATGACGAGGATGCCGGCAGTGGCGCAGACCAGGCGTCGACTGCGTCTGTTAAGGGTGAGCTGTGGTTGCAGGCGGGCAAGCGAGCCATGATTGAGCATGCACACGCACATGCAGCGCTGAGTGCACGTGCACACATCCAAGTATGTGCGCCACCCATCGATTGTGCGCAGGCCGCCTCAAGGAACCCATCGCCTTCAGCATGGGCCCCCGCGACTGCGTCGGCCAGGCGCTCGCGCGCCTCGACGCCCAGGTCTTCCTGGCGATGCTCTTCTCCCGCTTCCGCGTGTCCCTTGCGCCTGGGATGGGCAGCCCGGAGGAGATCTGGAGCAAGACGGCGTACCACGTGACGCTGGCCATGCCAGACGGGCTCTGGCTGTGCATGGAGGCGCGCTGACCGGCATCGCGGCGTCCACCTCGCTGTCATTGCGAACAACCTCTGGCTGCGCATGGAGGCGCGCTGATCCTACAGGCTACCAGGGGCAGATGATGTTTGAGCTGCTTGTAAGACTTGCAAATGATGGGCCCTATATTCATGAGCTAGCTGCAAAACTACAATGTCGTGCTCTGTGCAACAGCAAGGGGCAAGCAAGGGGTCAGCTTTTGTGGTTGACCCCTGGTTAAGGGATTAGGTTTTAAAAGGGTGACAGGTTGAGAATCCTGTACATGCTGGTTGAAATGCCAGCTAGAGAACCCCTTGACACGTTAGAGTTTGCGCACCACGTTGCGCGCCGGCTTTTCATCTTCTCAGGCCACGACTTCGCCACTCCCTCCTTGTGGGGGAAATCTCTCTTGGCGGTTGGCAATGCCCCACGTGCCTCGCGTTTTTTCTCCATATGCGCACACCTTGAACCAGCGTTTGCTGCCGCTGCGGTAGGGGGCCTTGGGGTGCGACACGCTCTTTGTAGAGTGGGGGTCCTAACACGTGGTGCACGAGTAGCCATCTATTAAGGTGCTCGGCGCGTAGAGCCCGGGTGCAGCCCGGGTGTCATAAATATTTCTAGAGGTGTCCTGACTGTAACTTCCATTGTCATCAGCAGCTGCTCGACTTAGCATCACGGATTGTTCACATAAAAAAGCCCCCTACCTTCTGGCCACACTCGCCACACCGGCGCACCTGATCAAACCGCGACTGCTGCACCAGATGCTAGCCATGTACCTGATTCTTGCGGCGCTGCTGCTGGCGCCGGTGGTGGTGATGGGAGCCCTCGTCGCCCTGATCGTGACGAAGATAAAAAACGGCGAGGCTACATTGTCGGGTATCCCCGAGATCGAGAGCACCAGCAAACACTGGCTGTATGGCCACTGGCGAGGCTTCGTGGACCCAAAGGTGCAGGGTTGACCCCTTCAGTAGTGTGTGGCCATGCATGCCACCCAACAAAAGAAATGCAGGGCCAGAGCTGCAAGGTCTGCATGCACGCGCATACCCAGAGCATATGCGCCATGCAAGCCCAGTGCAGTGCAGCGCCCACGGGACGCCATGCGTCGGGACCCATGCGCCTCATGCACTACCACGCGAGCTCATGCATTCGGGCGCATGCACGACCACTCATGCTACTCGTGCAGGTCCACCAGTACTTGGCCGCGCAGGCGCGGCTCCTGGGTCCCATCTTTAGGCTGAGGGTTGTGGACACCGTCATCTGCGTTTTAACAGACCCGGTGAGGACGGAGGACTGCATCCCCTGCCCTGCACGCCACTCGACCCCACTAATGCAACTTGCCTGTTTGCAACAGGTGGATATCAGCAAGATGTGCTGCCGCGGCCAAGACTTCCAAGACAAAGAGGCCTCTGCGTACGATCCATTCAACCTGATTCACTGGGGGTGAGCGGGGACGAGTGTGATGTAGCGTACGCATCGTACGGCACCCAACTGAGCATTCACTGCACTTGCCGCCACTGCTACCTGCGGTGCAGCCCAACGACGACCAACATCGTGTCAATGAAGACTGACGACCAGTGGAAGCTGCTGCGCAAGTGAGTAGCGGAGGAGTGCTGGGGTCAAAGCTGCGCACAAACACACCAACTGACTCCGCGCCTTACTCCCGCCTGCCCCTCCAACTCCTACCCAGGGGCCTGTCGCCGTGCTTCTCCTCGACCAACATGAAGCTGGCAATGCCGGTCATTCAGGCGATCTCCGCCAACATCCTGGACCAGATCGAGGCTGCCGGCCCGACGCAGGCGTTTGACATGCTTGACGCCGCACGCCGTATGACCGCCGAGGTCATTGCGCGCTGGGGATTCAAGATGACCTTCGGTGGTGAAGATCTGTTGAAGCCGAACGAGCTTGTGAAGCTGATCAACCAGATGTTCACCGCCAGTGCGTGCTGCTGCTGCACCTTTTAGGCTGGCCGCGTTTTCGGGCACCCACCGTGTTGACTTCGATGTGCCCTGCCCTGCCCTGTGCTGCACGCAGTCCACTGCCTTTGGATGAACCCGCTATACGTCTTCTCGCTGCTCACCTCCAAGGAGGCGCGAACGCACCGCACCAACACTCGCGCTTATGATGACTACATGGCCGGCGTCACGCGCGAGCTGCAGGCGCGCCCGCTGGACGAGCTCCCCAGCGACTGCATTGCAGGAGCCCTCATGCGCGTGACGCAGCCATCCGGCGAGCCGCTGTCCTTTCCCCAGCTCAAGTCCAACGTGGCGATCATGCTCGCTGCAGGTACGTTGTGCCACCTGGGTGTCAGCCATCCTCTCGCCGCATGCTTTAAAGCATCAGCAAATTTGCTGATGCTCGCTCTGTTTGTTCCCTGTCATCAGGCTTCGAGACAAGTGCGAGCGCAATCAACAGCGCTGTGCTGTCGCTGATTCAGCACCCTGCCGAGCTGGCTCGCCTGGAGGAGGAGCTCGATGCGTTCGGACTGCTCAAGACGCCGACGAGGCCGGAGCCGAGGTGGGAGCACCCCTTGTAGCGCCGTTGACAGGCAGCGCTCTGCTGACAATGGCACACTTCAATCTGACAACAACACCGCCACCATCACCACCACCACCACTACCGCCACCACCCGACCTTGCCTCTCCCCCCAGGGCCGTCGAGTGGGACGACCTGGGCCGCATGACGTACCTGAACGCAGTCATCAAGGAGACACTGCGCCTGTATCCGCCCGCATCTCTCGGGGGCATGCGCGCAACCAGCAAGCCAACCACGGTAAGTACATCAGACAACGGCCCTCTGGCAAGGCGCACCCTGCAGCCAGAGTATGCATCCTGACGCATCCTCGTCGCGTGTTTCTGTGCGTAGCTTTGCGGCTACGATGTGCCCGCTGGCACCTGGGTCCTGATTCCCGGTTGTGCCCTCGACCGCTCCATTGCCGTGTACGGAGAGGACGCCGACGAGTTCCGCCCCGACCGCTGGCTTTCTCGCTCCTCCGACTCCGGGGGCAAGGATGGCGCTGGCATCTCTTGGGCCAGCACCGGGGCGTACGACGACGAGGATGCTGGCGGTGTCGCGGACCAGGCGTCGGCTGCTCTTGTGCAGGGTGAGCTGCGGTTGCAGGCGGGCAGGAAGGGAATCATGCAGCATGCACACGCACACACAGTGCATGTGATGGCGCACGCGCACACACACACACACTTTCACGCCACCCTCCTATTGGCATCGCGCGAGTGCAGGCCCGAGTGCAGGCCGCCTCAAGGAGCCGATTGCTTTCAGCATGGGCCCCCGCGACTGCGTCGGCCAGGCGCTCGCGCGCCTCGACGCCCAGGTCTTCCTGGCGATGCTTTTCTCCCGCTTCCGCGTGTCCCTCGCGCCTGGGATGGACAGCCCGGAGGAGATCTGGAGCAAGACGGCGTACCATGTGACGCTCGCCATGCCAGACGGGCTGTGGCTGTGCATGGCGTCGCGCTGATCGACATAGCGGCGTCCACTCCGCCGTCTATGCGGCTGGCGCTGATCCTGCAGGCTGCCAGTGGCAGATGCTGTTTGACTGTTTGAGCAGCTCCGTTGCCGTTGTGTGGGGACCTGAGGCGCAGCGGGCACGCACCTGATTCTAGATGCGTGCGTCGTGTTCATTGGCGTGCTGTGCCCATCGCCATCGCCGGCGCGCGAGTGATGCTGGTCATGGGCGTGTTGAGGGCACAGCAGACACGAGTGTGGACCGGGCGCCGTGAACTGCCTTTCGAGTGTGTGTGTTGATGCATTGACCCTGCAGCGTTGACCATCGACCGTCCAGCTTTAACCATCGAGTCCCTCCAGAGTGGACCTCCACCGTTGGCCCTTCAACACACCATCAACTTATGATTTAGAAAGGCCCCTCTCCTCTGAAACTCATCGCAAGATTCGAGGGGCCCCTGCTCGAGATCGTGCACAGTTCACACTCTCTGTACGCAACATCATGTAGGAAGTGCGAATAGCGTGCATTCAACACTGCGGTATGAACTAGTTCAACACTGTGGGGTGCGCGCCCATAAAAAGTTCAACACTGTGGCTCGCAGTGTTCAATCGCGCGCCCTCAGGCGCCACTCTACCCCTCCGAACGTGTGCGTGCGAACCGACAGATCACCATCCCCCGATCGCTTGGTACAGGCGGCAGGCGACTCGCCCTTTGCTGCGTGACCCTCAGGGCCTGCGAGCTGCAGTTGCCAGTTATATTGACCCACACACACACGCACACACAAGCCCAGCTGCTGCTGCTGCTGCTGCTGCCCCCTGAGTGTATGATAGGCATCACCAACTGGCAGGTGGGGCTGTGTGTGAGTGCATGTGGCCCATGCGCCCCCATGCGCCCCCATGCATGTACGCTGCGCTCCTTGCAGCGTGCGCGCTGCCCACCCTTCTCCTCTCCTGCCACCCCAGGCACCTGTAGCATGGATGCTGGGCAGCTGCGGCGCCAGGCGCGCTGCATGCGGCTGTGAACACACTGCTAGATAGGGCTGCCTGCTCGGCTTCCCCCCACCCTCCCGCCCATACACGCCCGCCGCCTGCGCTCCTTGCAGCGCGCGCTGCCTACCCCTGCTCCTCTCCCATCTCAAGCACCTGGAGCATGGATGCCGGGCAGCTGCGTCGCCGAGCGCTCTGCGTGTGGCTGGCGCCGGGGCTGCCCATTGGGCTCTTCCCCCAACCCGCCCCCCGCACGCACGCTGCGCTCCACGTAGCATGCGTTGCCCAGCCCTGATCCTCTCCCCACCTCAGGCACCTGGAGCATGGATGCCGGGCAGCTGCGGCACCCAGCGTGCTGTGCGCGGCTGCCGCCGCACTGCTGGCTGGGTCTGCCCACTTGGCTCCTCCCCCCCCCCCACCACCACACACACCCTGCCCATCCACGCCCGCCGCCTGCGCTCCTCGCAACGCGCACTGTCCACCCCTTGTCTTCCCACCGCAGGCCCTGGAGCATGGATGCCGGTCAACTGCGGCTGTGCGCAGCCGCATGGTGCTTGGGGGGGACTTGCTGCGCCCCCCACTACCGCACACAAACACGCACGCATACATACATTCGCACGCGTGCACGTGCACACGCATGCAAGATGCACACGCATGCGCACATCTCAGGCACACATGCACGAGAACACGCAGACGCTAGCACACAGGTGCACGCACACACTCACGACCACAACGCACGCACACGCACACACATACGGCGCACACACGCACGACGCACACGCACACACACAAGGCATGCTGCGTATGCGCGTGCAATGCATGACGCCCACGCTCACTCAGGCAACGTCCACGCAGACAACGCGCAACGCACGCTCATACGCACGCGAACGCGCAACGCACACACACCAGCGCGCACACATGTGTGCGCGGCAGATGGCGGCAGGGCGGCAGGGCGTGCTGTGTTCAAGTGCGGCCGCGGCGCTCACGTGTGCGCGGCAGATGGCGGCACAGCGGCAGCACGCGCTGTGTTCAAGTGCGGCCGCGGCGCGCACATGTGCGCGGCAGATGGCGGCAGGGCAGCAGTGCACGCTGCGATCAATTGCGGCCGTGACGCTCACGTGTGCGCGGCAGACGGCGGCACAGCGGCAGCACACGCTGCGTAAAAGTGCGGCCGTGGCGCTCACGTGTGCGCGGCAGATGGTGGCAGGGCGGCAGCGCACGCTGCATTCAAGTGCGGCCACGGCGCGCACATGTGCGCGGCAGATGGCGGCATGGCGGCAGCGCACGCTGCGAGCAAGTGTGTCCGTGCTGCTCACGTGAGCGCGGCAGATGGCGGCACAGCGGCAGCACACGCTGCGTTCAAGTGCGGCCGCGACGCTCACATGTGCGCGGCAGATGGCGGCAGGGCGGCAGCGCACGCTGCGAGCAAGTGCAACCATGCTGCTCACGTGTGCGCAACAGACGGCGGCACAGCAGCAGCACACGCTGCGTTCAAGTGCGGCCGCGACGCTCACGTGTGCGCGGCAGATGGCGGCAGGGCGGCAGCGCACGCTGCGTTCAAGAGCGGCCGCGGCGCTCACGTGTGCGCGGCAGATGGCGGCAGGGCGGCAGTGCACGCTGCGTAAAAGTGCGGCCGCGGCGCGCACATGTGCGCGGCAGATGGCGGCAGGGCGGCCGGGCATGCTGCGAGCGAGTGCGGCCGCGGCGCTCGTGTGTGCGCAGCAGATGGCGGCGGGGCGGAGGGACGCGCTGCGATTGAGTGCGATCAAGACGCTCACGTGTGCACTGCAGATGCCGGTATGGCAGCATGGTACGCTGCAATCGAGTACGGCCACGACGCTTGCGTGTGCGCGTGCTGTGATGGTCGGCGATGCGGTAGTGGTGTGTGCGCGCGTGTGTGTTTGGTCGAAGCGAGATGATCCTAGTGTAGAACATTGGCCTGTTATGCATCGAAGTATTGCCACGACCGGGCCGCTTGTGATGACTCTGATGCACTGAGTGCTCCTGGTCTCCTTATACTTTTGGGGTCAATGGGAGAGAGCGGTCAATGATGGGCGTTGCCCCGCCCCTGCATCTGCCAGCTGCTACACTCCAAACATCTGTCCCACTTTAAACAGTCTGCCTCTTTGGGCGGCGGCGGGTCATCGCAGAAACCGTACCCCCCTCTGATGACCCTGATGCACTGCTAGTATGCTCTGCTGACTTGCTGGGATTGGTGGGAGAGTGGTCCTTGACGGGGATGATTTGCCTCAACATCGGCTTGAACGGGGGCTACCTAGTACAAGCAGCCACTACCTGACCCCAAACTTGAGGCATTCTGATAAAGCACCTGACCTACACATGGCGATGTTGTGTCGTTTCCAAAGTTTCAGGCCAATCTGAGGAAGTGATCTAGACCCTCCTCCCTTGGGGGCAGGCCTTTCGGGTGGCTCGGACGTGACCAGGGGCTACCCAGCACATGCAGCCACTACCCGAACCCTCATTTTTGGCATTCTGAGCATGCACCTGACTTACATATGGGCATGCAATGACATGTGCAAAGTTCCAGGCCGATCAGAGGAGGTCACTCAGATCACCCTCCCATGGGGGCAGGCCTTTCGGGTGTGGCTTGAGCGCGCGACCAGGGCTACCCAGCAGATGCAACCACTATTTCACCCCACATTCCAGGAATTCTGAGTATGCACCTCGAGTACATATGGCCCTGCCAGGTAATGTCCAAAATTTCAGGCCGATCAAAGGAGTTTACTCAGAACACCCTCACTTGGAGGGGAAGCCTTTCGGGTGGGGGGCTTCAACGCGCCGCCGGGGGTTACCCAGCACATACAGCCACGACCTGACCCTAGACTTCAGGAATTCTGAGAATGCACCTGATCTGTAGCACACACGGCCGCCATCTGCCGCCATCTGCCGCAGACACGTATACGAGGGCCGCGTCCGCACTCGGTCGCAGCGCGCACTGCCGCCCCGCCGCCATCTGCCGCGCACACGTGAGCGTCGTGGCCGCACTCAATCGCAGCGCACACTGCCGCCGTGCCGCCATCGGCTGCGCACACGCGAGCGTCGCAGCCGCACTTGATCGCAGCGCGCCCTGCCACCCTGCCGGCATTTGCCGCACACACACGAGTGCCGCGAGCGCACTCGATCGCAGCGCGCACTGCAGCCCTGCCACCATATGGCGTGAGTGTGCGTGGCGGATGCATCCGCCGCGCACACTCAAGCGCCGTGGCCGCACACGCTCACAGCGCACGCGCTCACAGCTCTCACCGCCACCCTGCCGTCGTCCGCCGCAAATACGCGAGAGCCGCCACCGCACACGGCCGCAGTGCACACCGTCGCCTTGCGTCGCGACCACACTTGGTCGCAGCATGCACTGCCGCCCTGCCGCCATCTGCCGCGCACACATGAGCGTCGTGGCCGCGCTCACAGTGCGCATCGCCCCCTGCCGCCATCTGACACGCACACGTGAGCGTCGCGGCTGCATCTGATCGCAGTGCGCGCTGCCGAACCGCCACCATCTGCCGCTCACACACGAGCGACGCAACCGCACTCGTTCACAGCCCGTCCCGCCGCCCCGCTGCCATCTGCCGTGCACACGCGGTCGTCGCGGCCGCAATCCATCGCAGCGGGCACTGCCAACCCGCCGCCATCTGACACGCACACGCGAGCGTCGTGGCCGCACATGCACACGCTCGCAGCGCACACCGCCCTGCCGCTATCTGCCGCTCACACGCGAGCGACACGACCGCACTTGATCGCAGCGGGCACTGCCACCCCGCCACCATCTGCCGCGCACACGTGAGCGCCGCGGCCGCACTTGAACACAGCGTGTGCTGCCGCTGTGGCGCCGTCTGCCGCGCACACGTGTGCGCTGCGGCCGCACTTGATCGCAACGTGCGCTGCCGCCCTGCCGCCGTCTGCCGCGCACACGTGAGCGTCACAACCGCACTCGGTCGCAGCGCACACCGCCGCCCTGCCGCACACACACGGGTATCGCGTCCGCACTCGGTCGCAGCGCACACCGCCATCGTGCCGCCATCTGAAACGCACACCTCCGCATCTGACACGCACACCGCCGCCCTGAATCCGTGATCCAGGTGCCTGGAGTGGCACACGAGCAGGGGAGGGCAACGCGCGCTGCGCGGAGGGCATCGTTCGCGTGTGTGTGGGCGTACTGTCATTACTGCTGCCGCCGTTGGCGCCGTGGGCTTGCAGGAGGACAGAAGGCGGCAGCCACCGCGTCGTCGTTTGCGCCAGAGCCGCTACCGCCGGTGCCACGTGCGTGCACCACAGCCGCCGGCCCCAGAGCGTGTCGGTTATCGATTTGCGCATGTACCTGCGACTTCGCGCCTGGCGCCCGACACGCGACTGCCTCCTACGGTGTCTCCTGACCCCTTGTCTGCTGCTGCAACTCCTCGCGCTGCTTAAGCACACTCGCTGTGAGGGCTGCCTGCTGCTGCGGGACCGCCGTCATCTGCTGCCTGCGCTGCAACATCCGATGTTGCCCACCCGCGCTCTCCGCCGGCAGCTGCAGCTGCTGTTGCTCCTCTTCCGGCATCGACACGAGCATCTGCTGCATCTTATGGAAGGCCTGTAGCCTGTAGCGGCCACGGCAGCAGCTGACTCCACCACTGGCGCAGCACCGCCACGCGCGCGCGGGGGCAAGCCGGCGTGCTGCAACGCAGGCTTGGCCCTGAGGGAGAGACTGGCGAGGGCAGTCACGAACTGCCCCTTGCCCCCATGCTCATCCATGGAGCGAGCTGCATGGAGCTGCATGATGGAGCTGTTGTGCGTACACTTAAGCCAGCTGCACCATCTGTCATAGCTTCTCCAGTTTGACCTGGCCTCTCCACCGCGGTGCTGTCGTCGAAAAACATCCGGCATCGCACCGGGTTGCGCGGACAGCGATTGGATTGTCGGGTGTAAACGCGTCGGGACGCATGGCGTCCGAGGGGACGCGATTCAACACTGCGAGTGCACAGTGTTGAACTCAATATGTGGTCGTGTTGAACTGTTTACACCGCAGTGTTGAATACACGCTATTGGGAGGTCCTACCTCCGCAACGCTGGTCAGAGGACTTGTGCAAGAGTCACTGCAGCTTGCTCGACCAACCTCACAGCCGCGTTCTTCGTCGCTTAAGCTTGGAGCATGGGGAGCCGCAGTAATGGGTGGTTGGGTGCGAGACCTTCTGCGAGACCTTCTGCAAGACCTTCTGCGCGCGCAGTCCCCGCTCCCGCAGCGCTTCTGGTGATGGCGCTGGTCCTGGCGCAGGCGTCCCAGCACGGTGGTGAGGCTGCCACGGGTGTAAGGGGGGGGGGGCTGCCTGGCTGAGCGGCGCCAAACAGTTACGTTCATCCCCACTGTATCCCCTTGCATGCACAGCACCAGCAATGGAGCCTGGCGCGAGCAGCATGGAGCACGCGCGCGCTGGGGGTCACTCCAGGTGGGTTGGCAGCTGGGTGTAGCTGGGCCTGGCACACACATGACCGCAGCATCATGCATGATGACACCGCATGACACCAGGCAGGCAGACAAACAGCATGGTGTGCATGACCGCTCGCCCAACAGGCTGCACACACGCGCACACACACACAGACACACGCGCACGCCCACGCTGCCTACTGCCCCCTTGCCCGCCCGCAGCCGCCGCCTGAGCAACCACGTGTTTGGCCATTCCATGTTCGGCGGCTACACGAGTGTGCGCCCGACTGAGTCTTCCCCGACGCCTGATGGACAGACAACGCCCTCCCCCTCCCCCTCCCCCTCCCCCTCTCCTCCCTCCCTCCCCTCCCTCTCCCTCTCCCTCTCCCTCTCCCTCTCCCTCCCCCATCCCCACCACCGTCGCGCCCCTCTGCCCGTCCCGCAACGCCCCAACGGAGGAGCTCGCACCCCCGGACAGCAGCGGCTCCGCAACGCTGACCGTGTCAGCGCCCACACTTCCGGGTGTGGGCGACATCCTCACACTCTACTGCTCCATCGGAGCGCACTGCACAGCGGGCGGCATGGGCCTCCGCGTTACGCGGCTCGGGCCAGCCCCCGCCGCTGCCGACGGCTCTGAGCCGGGGGCCCCGCAGAGCTTGGTCCTGACGTGGGAATTCGGTGCGGGGTACGCCGACGTGGCGCTGCACGACGGCGGCTCGGTCACGCTTGTGTGGGACGGCAGCTTCCACGACGTGCGTTCGCTGCTGACGCCGGCGGGGGCGGGCGCCTCCCCCGCACCTTCCAGCTCCTCCCACACACCATCCGGCTCCTCCTCCACACCCTCCGGCTCCTCCCCCACACCCTCCAACTCCTCCCCCACACCCGCGCGAGACACGTGCCCCGGTCCCGCAGCCACAACGCGCGACTTGGCTGCTCTCGGGCCGCAGGGGAGCACCGTGGTGACACTGGAGGGCATGGCTGAAGGTGTGTGTGGGTGTGGGTGGGGGGGGTGAGTGAGAATGTGTCTGTGTGTTTGTGTGAGCTTGCGTGCGTGCGTGCGTGCGTGAGCGAGCGAGCGCGTGCGTGCGTGCTTTCGTGCGTGCGTGCATGCGTGCAGCGACACACACCACACTCAGTTTTGTCACACTGTGTGGAGGACATGGCCATCAGAGTGACGCCACTCGTTACACCCACACACCCCTAGGGTTGTGGGGAGCCGTACATCTTGCCCTGAAATGTATATACAGCGTATGTACATCCGTACGTACGATGTACATCCGTACATACGCACCAGTGGGAGGACGCTCGGCACACTCGCAGCTGCCTCGTACATCATTCAATTTTGGAGTGAGATATGCCGTTTGAAAGCTGTATTTACAGGGAGCATCGCTACTGTCAGAGTGCCCATCATGCACGCTACGGGGGCCAGTTTCCGGGGGCTACGGGGGCCAGTTTACGAGCCGCGGCAGTCCGATGCGAGAACTGATTCACACTTCCGGCTCGAGGTTGCTAGACTAGCAGGCCCCCAGATGGTAGAGCGACCGTCCCATGGCGTCGAGTGGCCCCTGTGTGTGCCCCCTATCCTCCTAGGGCGACAGATCGCGTCTCTTTGTGGCGCGCACTCCACACAAACCGCAAAAAACATACAATTTGCATTTTTCAGTCCGTACAACTTCTCCTGAAATGTACGTACATACGGCATATTGTACGGATAAACGGATACACGGTTGTGCGCCTCCCCACAACCCTACACACCCCACACTCCCCCACACTTGTACCGCAGGCGACGAGTTGCTCCTGTACTGCTCGGTGCTGTCACACTGTGAGGAAGGCATGGCCATCAGAATGACGTCACACCTGATACCCACACGCACCCCACACTCCCCCACACTGCCGCAGGCGACGAGGTGCTCCTGTACTGCTCAGTGCTGTCGCACTGTGTGGAGGGCATGGGCATCAGAGTGACGTCACACGTTACGCCCACACACCCAACACTCCCCCACAATTGTAACGCAGGCGACGAGATGCTCCTGTACTGCTCAGTGCTGTCACACTGTGAGGAAGGCATGGCCATCAGAATGACGTCACACCTGACACCCACAAGCACCCCACACTTGTACCGCAGGCGACGAGGTGCTCCTGTACTGCTCAGTGCTGTCACACTGTGTGGAGGGCATGGCCATCAGAGTGCCGTCACACGTCACACGTTACACCCACACACCCCCACAATTGTAACGCAGGCGACGAGATGCTCCTGTACTGCTCAGTGCTGTCACACTGTGAGGAAGGCATGGCCATCAGAATGACGTCACACCTGACACCCACAAGCACCCCACACTCCCCCACACTTGTACCGCAGGCGACGAGATGCTCCTGAACTGCACAGTGTTGTCACACTGTGGGGAGGGCATGGCCATCAGAGTGACGTCACACACCCTACACTCCCCCACACTTGTACCGCAGGCGATGAGATGCTCCTGCACTGCTCAGTGCTCTCACACTGTGTGGAGGGGCATGGCCATCAGAGTGACCATCAGAGTGACCATCAGAGTGACGTCACACGTTGCACTCCCCCACACTTGTACCGCAGGCGATGAGATGCTCCTGTACTGCTCAGTGCTGTCACACTGTGAGGAAGGCATGGCCATCAGAATGACGTCACACCTGACACCCACAAGCACCCCACACTCCCCCACACTTGCACCGCAGGCGACGAGATGCCCCTGTACTGCTCAGTGCTGTCACACTGTGTGGAGGGCGTGGGCATCAGAGTGACGCCACACGTTACGCCCACACACCCCACACTCCCCCACACTTGTGCCGCAGGCGACGAGATGCTCCTGAACTGCACAGTGTTGTCACACTGTGGGGAGGGCATGGCCATCAGAGTGACGTCACACACCCTACACTCCCCCACACTTGTACCGCAGGTGATGAGATGCTCCTGCACTGCTCAATGCTCTCTCATTGTGTAGAGGGCATGGCCATCAGAGTGACCATCAGAGTGACCATCAGCGTGACGTCACACGTTGCACTCCCCCACACTTGTACCGCAGGCGACGAGATGCTCCTGTACTGCTCAGTGCTGTCACACTGAGGAAGGCATGGCCATCAGAATGACGTCACATCTGACACCCACAAGCACCCCACACTCCCCCACACTTGTACCGCAGGCGACGAGATGCTCCTGTACTGCTCAGTGCTCACACTGTGTGGAGGGCATGGGCATCGGAGTGACGTCACACGTTACGCCCACACCCCCAACACTCCCCCACACTTGTACCGCAGGCGAAGAGATGCTACTGTACTGCTCAGTGCTGTCACACTGTGTGGAGGGCATGGCCATCAGAGTGCCGTCACACGTCACACGTTACACCCACACACCCCACACTCCCCCACACTTGTACCGCAGGCGACGAGATGCTCCTGAACTGCACAGTGTTGTCACACTGTGTGGAGGGCATGGCCATCAGAGTGCCGTCACACGTCACACGTTACACCCACACACCCCACACTCCCCCACACTTGTACCGCAGGCGACGAGATGCTCCTGAACTGCACAGTGTTGTCACACTGTGGGGAGGGCATAGCCATCAGAGTGACGTCACACACCCTACACTCCCCCACACTTGTACCGCAGGCGATGAGATGCTCCTGCACTGCTCAGTGCTTTCACACTGTGTGGAGGGCATGGCCATCAGAGTGACCTTCACAGTGACCATCAGAGTGACGTCACACGTTGCACTCCCCCACACTTGTACCGCAGGCGATGAGATGCTCCTGTACTGCTCAGTGCTGGCACACTGTGAGGAAGGCATGGCCATCAGAGTGACGTCACTAGGGGATGCGCCGGACGGTACCGCGCCGGAGAGTGTGGAACTCCTGTGGTTCACACCGGCGGAGGGGGAAGCCTACGCTGACCTGGCATTGTTCACACAAGTGAGTTGCGACCAGGACAATGAAGGGTGTGCTCCCACTTGGACTCTTCTAGAAAACCTTCAAGTTTTCTAGTCACGCGACAAGGCCCCTGAGCGGCCCCCTAGTCAATCTAGAAGAAGTGTTTTTTCTTCTGGTCACAGGCGATGTTCAGTCAACGTCACTAGCGTCGATAGCGTTCCAGTCAAAGTCGCTCCCCACTCTTCTTCTATGCTAGAAGCAACTTATAGGTCGTGAGTGGGAACACACCCTAACAGCAACACTTACAGCAACGGGAACACCAATAGTTACACTTACACCCACACTAACATCGGCTTTCAAGCAAAGGTGCCTTCTAGTCGTCCAAGTTCCACTGCCACCCATTCATACACGTGCGTTTCGACCAGTAAAACCAACAGCAACGCTAACAGTAACAGTGACACTAACAGTCACACCAACATCGGCTTTCCAGCGAAGGCACCTTCTAGTCGTCCAAGTTCCACTGCCACCCAGTCACACAATTGCGTTGCAACCAGACACACCAACAGTCACAGTAACATTAGCTTTCCATTAAAAAAATGTAGCTACACTGTAGCTACACCGGCAAGACCCAAGTCCAGTTTGGGCCCTCGCGGCTACACGCACCATCCTCGTCGCCACCCATGGCCCTCTCCCTCTCTTTCCTCCCGCTTGACACACACACGGCACGCAACACACGCACACACAACACACACACACACACACACGCACACCCATACACACGCGCACATGCGCACACAACACACACAACACACACACACGCACACCCATACACACGCGCACATGCGCACACACACACATGCGCGCACACACACACACACACACGCACACACAACACACACACACACACACACGCACACCCATACACACGCGCACATGCACACACAACACACACAACACACACACACGCACACCCATACACACGCGCACATGCGCACACACACACATGCGCGCGCACACACACACACACACGCACACGCACACACGTACACGCTCAAACACGCATGCACACACTCACTCACAAAAAATCACAGGACACGGTGACGCTATCATGGTCCACTGGCCTCCACAACGTCCGTGTGATGGTTGCATCAGAGCAGACACCGATCCACACGGGCGACGCATAAATGAACACATGACACGCATGCCCCCTCCCCCCACACGCACACACCCACAGGGCACGGTCACCCTGGCATGGTCATCCGGACTCCACAACGTGCGTGTGATGGTGGCATCAGAGCAGACTGACACTGGCGATGGCGGTGGCGGCGTCGTTGCCCTCGGCCCTGCGACTGATTACTGCCCATCGATCAGCGCTGAAACGACGGTGGTGTCTAAACTGGCATACAATGCTGAGGTGCGTGCGTGTGCGGGGTCGTGACACAGGGAGGGTGGAAGAAGGAGAGAGAGTGTGAGCTGAGAGAGTGAGAGAATGAGAGGGAGTGAGGGAGAGTGAGAGACTGAGAGGGACTGACAGCGACTTGAGAGAGGTTCATGGCGCGCCCGCCAACCCTAGGGCTGCTGATTGATATTACAGTCTGTGACATCAGTAATGATGTGTAAGACCTGTGCCGGAGCTAGCGCCCGACACCTTGACTCAGTTACAGGATGGAACTGGCTGGCTGCCTGGTACGGGTGAGGGTAAACCCCCACATGCGCGCACGCACTGGGTCTCGACAGTGCACTAGGCCCCCAGGTCCCCCCCCCTCCACCCAGGTAGTGACAACAACGCATTCCCCCGGGGAGGTGTGCGCTGCTAGCTAGGTCTGGGGGCCTACAGGTTGGTGGTAAAGTGAGTGACGCTCTGTGCCTAATATGGGCATGCATACATGTGCCCCCCCTCCCAGGTGACGATTGGTGTGGAAAGTATGGAGCCGGGCGACGTGATGTACCTGTACTGCAGGTGCGTGTGCGTGCTTGTGTGTGTGTGTGTGCACTGCATGCACATAGTTGGTGTGTGCGCGCGCGTGTGTGTGTGTGTGTGTGTGTGTGTGTGTGCACCCGCCCACACCCGTTTGCAGCGTGGGATTGCACTGCAAAAACAGTCAGATCCTCTGTCTCTCGAGTGCCCCCCCCCCCCCCCCCCACCCTGTCATCACCACCCACCCACCTGCCCCCTATGTGTGGGATCACACTGCCAAAACGGCCATCCATTGCGCCACCCACCCACCCCACCCACCCACCTGCCCTCCTATAGTGTGGGATCACACTGCCAAAAGCCAGTTCATACGCATCACCAAGGCCCCCCGCGCCCACCCACCCACCCACCCCACCACCACCCACCCAACCCACCCCCCACCACCTGCCCTCCTATAGTGTGGGATCACACTGCCAAAACGGACAGTTCATACGCATCACCAAGGCCCCCGCGCCCCCACCCACCCACCCCCACTCACCACCCACCACTGCCCCTAGAGTGTGGGGTCACACTGCCAAAACGGCCAGTTCATGCGCATCACCAAAGCCCCCGGCGCCCACCCACCCACCCCCAACCACTAACCCCCACCCACCCACCCACCCCACCCCACCCACCTGCCCTCCCGTAGTGTGGGATCACACTGCCCAAACGGCCAGATCATGCGCATCACCAAGGCCCCCGGCGCGCCCCCCTCGGGCCGCGCCCCCGCGAGTGTGGACATAGTGTGGGCCGTCCCAAGCTCTCCGCTCCAGGACCTCATCATGTATGATGGTGACGCGCTAGCGCTTACGTGGACCGGGGGTGTGCACGACGTGTGGTCGTTCGTGGAGGCGGGGCCGAGGTCCGAGGGTGAGTTCGTGAACCTTAAACCCTAAACCAATCAACGTTAACCTAAGCCGCACCACCTTAACTATAAGCCGCGCCAATGGCGACTCGCTGGCGCTTACGTGGAGCGGGGGTGTGCACGACGTGCGCTTGTTTGTGGAGGCAGGACCGCGATCCGAGTTCGTAAACCCTGAACCCTTAACCCTAAACCCTTGAACCGCAAAGCCTTACCAATAAACCTAAGCCCTAAGCCACACCGACGGAGGCGCGCTGGCATGGAGCGGGGGTGTTAACGACGTGCGCTCGTCCGTGGAGGTGGGACCGCGATCCGAGGGTGCGTAATCCCTGAACCTTAAACCCTAAACCCTTGAACTGTACACCCCAAACCAATAAACCTAAGCCCTAAGCCACACCAAGCGAGACGCGCTTACGTGGAGCGGGGGCGTGCACGACGTGCGCTCGTTCGTCGAGTCGGGACCGCGATCCGAAGGTAGGTGGGCGCTTGGAAGACCCCTACACACACACTGGCGATCACTCTATCGCACCCTCTTCCTCCTCTTGCTTGCGGTTGCTTTGGTATCGGTGCTCGGTGCGCTGATGTGGAGCGGGGGCGTGCACGACGTGCGGTCGTTTGTGGATGCGGGACCGCGATCCGAAGTTGGGTGTGTGCTTGAAGGTCCCCTATGAAGACCCCCCTTCAAGCGCACTGGCACACGTCACGCCCACGCCAACGCCGTCTTCCACACCCCACCCCCTTGCACGCCGTCTCCCCCCCCCCCATTATGTTCCCTTCCCGCAGTCGGCATGTGCCCAGACACCACAGACGGCAGTGAGGAGTTGGCCCCGGCTGCGCTGCGTGGCAACGCGACTGTAGACTCGAGCGGGCTGGGCAGCGGGCAGGCGAGGTGCGTCCACACCCCTTGCCATCCACACTTGAACGCACCGATGCACGCATGCCTTGCCCCCTAGTAGAAAGCATAGTAGATCTAACGCAAACTGCGCTGCGTGGCAACGCGACTGTGGATGCGGGCGGATTGGGCAGTGGGCAGGCGAATTGCGTGAACATCCCCTAAGCATCCTCACTGGAACCCCAGCCAACCTTGAAATCTATCGAATATCTCACTCTCACACTCTGTCACTCTCTCGCTCTCTCACTCTTTCAATGTCTCACTCTCTCAATCTCACGATGTCGGACTCTCTCACTCTCTCTAACTCTCTCCCCCTCCCTCTTCCCTCACGCTCTCTCTCCCTCTCCCACCAACTCTCTCACTCTCTCTCTCTCAATCTCTCCACCAGGTACATCTCTACTCCGTATCCAGCCACTGCTTCGAAGGCATGATCATTCGAGTGGTGCCCCTTACTCTCACCTTATTTTACTCTCTCTAACTCTCTCACTCTCTCACTCTCTCTCTCACTCTCTCACTCTCACTCACTCTCTCACTCTCTCGCACTGTCTCTCACTCTCTCTATCTCATTCTCTCTCCCACTCTATCTCACTCTATCTTACCCTTTCTCACTCTCAATCTCTCCACCAGGTACATCTACTGCTCCGTTTCCAGCCACTGCTCTGAAGGCATGATCTTCAGAGTGGTGCCCCTCTCTACCCACCTTCTATCACACTCTCTCTCACTCTCTCACTCGCACTCTTGCAATCTCTCACTCGCTCTCTCACTGTCTCTCACTCGCTCTATCTCACTCTATCTCTCTCTCACCAACTCTCTCACTCTCTCTCACCAACTTTCTCACTCGAAATCTCTCCACCAGGTACATCTACTGCTCCGTATCCAGCCACTGCTCCGAAGGCATGATCTTCAGAGTGCTGCCCTTTGGACCACGCCCCGCAACAACCGAGCAACAGCCGGTCAACACCCGCGTGCTGTGGACGGTGCCCGCAAACCTCGCAACGGACGGCGGTGCGGGTATTCCGTACCACGAGATCGGGCTGTACGACGGCGACAGTGTGATGCTGTACTGGGTAAGAGTGACGCTGTGATGCGTGTAGGGGGACTGTGTTGCTGGCGGGGATGGATGCGACAGTCGCATTTGATGCACTGAACAGGCAGCTTACAGTTACAGTTACATCGGCTTTCCAGCAAAGACTACCTCTAGTCCTAGTACCACCGCCTAGACCCAAATCCAGTTCTGGCTCTAACAATTACTTGTGAGGGGCGGTAGCCACCAGCCGGCTGCCTGCCAACGTGTAGTCCTAGAGCAAAAAGGAGAGCAATTGTGCGACGCCTCCAAAATAGGTCCTAACTGCTTCCAGGGGATGGGGTCAAGTGGCGCTTGCCAATCTACTTGACCGCCGAGGTGGAGGGGCCGGCGCCTGAAGGGCAGCCGGACCGCACACCACGGCTCTCCACCCGACCCTGTATATATATTTGACTTGAATCTGTGCACAGCGCCTGGTCTGTACTAATACGTGGCTGACTACTGGTGCTGCCTAGTGGTGGTCTTTGCTGGTAGTCTTTGCCGGAAGTCTTCGCTGGAAAGCCGATGCTACTGTTACTGTTGCGCTTGTGCTTGTGCACCCTCGAGAAGAGGCTGGCAGCTGTCAAACTGTGTGTGCGATGCGCCGACGTTGACGTTGGCACACACACACACACACGCGCACACACGCACATACGCACACGCACGCACGCATGTACAGAACTCGAGGATCCATGACATATGCACGCAGCCGTGCACACACACACACACCCACACATGCACGTGTGTTCGCAGAACTCGGGCGTCCATGACATACGCACATTTGTTGTTGACCTGTCGGCTGGAGATGGAGGTGTGTGTGAGTGTGTGTGTGTGTGTCTGTCTGAGTGTCTGAGTGTCTTTGTGTTGCAAGAGTTTAGTGTGTCTGAGTGGTCGATTTTACAGTCCGTCGGACGCCTTTGATGGCGCATCAGACCCTAGGAAAGAGGCCGGCAGCTGTCAAAATTAGACCCCTAGCATGCCATCTGCCATCATGATTGCTGTGCACGCGGTGCGTGTCTCAAACAAAGTGTGTCTGAGTGTGTGTGACAGTGTGTATGCGTGTTGTGTGTGCGCTCGTGTGCATGTTTGCATGTAAGCGCTCGTGTGCATGTTTGTGTGCATGTGTGTGTGTGCGTGTGTGTGTGTGTGTGCGTATGTGTATGTGTGTGCCCGCATGTGTGTGTGTGTTTGCATGCGTGTGTGTGTGCATCGCACGCTGCCTGGATGCTGGTCTCTTGCGCCTAGGGAGAAGTGAGCCCGAGCAGCAATCGTTGCGCTACGCCAACCCAGCTGATTGGTCCTAAAAGATCCTATACGATCATGCAAGGCACAAACACACACAAACACGTGCACACACCGCGCCTGCCCACTCCCCCCTACCAACCCCCCACCCCCACCCCCCTGCCACATCCAGAAACTGCGGCGCCCACGCCGACCGCCTCCCAGCCCACGCAGCCGACGCGCGCACGCACGTGCGCAGACGTGGACGCCGCCGACGGCGTGCACACACACACACGCACACACACACACACACACACACTTGCACACGCCGCGCCTGCCCACTCCCCCCTACCGACCCCCCCCCCCCCGCCACACCCAGAAACCGCGGCGCCCACGCCGACCGCCCCCCAGCCCACGGGGCCCACGCAGCCGACACGCGCGCGCACGTGCGCAGACGTGGACGCCGCCAACGGCGCACGTACAGGGTACGTGTGCGCGCCCTATGCTGCGTGGCCTTGCAGGCTCTCCTCACGTCCTCAACGCGCGTACTTGTGTAACCTGTAAAACCTGCGCGCCCTATGGTTGCGACTGCTGGGGTAGCACAGATCGCAAGGGGTTTTGGATAAAGGGGGTTTAGGGTTGCGCGTTGTAGCCGAAACGCGGCGTGGGCGCTCACAACAAGCACGCACACACACACGCACACACACAAACACACAAACGCAAACACCACTGAAACAGGTGGCAGGCGTCCCCCACCCCACCCAACACCCCACACTCTCTCACACACACACACACACACACACTGCATACAGGTGTGAAGCATGCGTCGCGCGCGGCGCCAACCCAGAGCCGCATTGCGCGGGGTGTGCGGAGAGCGGCGACAAGGCCGAGGCGTGCTACGAATGCCTGCGGGTGTCTGAGGGAGATGCGTCATTTTCGGTGAGTGTATTTGATGTTTTTTATTGAGATAAGTGGGAGGGGGGGAATAAGGACGACCGCCATGAGCGCATTGAGCGAGGTGTACGGAGAGCAGCGGCAAAGCCGAGGCGTGCTACGAGTGCCTCAGGGTGTCTGAGGGCAATGGTTCATTTGCGGAGAGTCTTTGATGTTTTGATCAAGAGGAGTTTTTGTTGTCCCACGAGCGCACTGCGCGGGGTGTGGAGAGAGTGGCGCTTACGCAGTGCGTGCTAAGAGTGCCTCGGGGTATCACAGGACGATGCATAATTTTTGGCGAGAGAGGGGTAGGAGGAGGGGAGGAGGGGGGGAGGGTGTGCGCGGAGAGCGGCAAGAAAGTAGAGGCGTGCTACGAGTGCCTGAGGGTGTCGGAGGGCGATGCCTCTTTTTTGGTGAGCCATGTGTTTGAAATTACACGTGCACACACACACACACACATACACTCACACACGCACGCACGCGTGCACACACGCACGCACACAGGCACACACGCACATGCACACACACACGCGCACGCGCACACACACATACACGCGCGCGCACACACACACACAGCCCGTGGAATCCTTCTGCCCGTTGTGCGCACTTGAAGAGGTCTGCCTGAACCGGCTGCCCCCCTCACACACGCACACACACACACACGTACACACACACATACGTGCACACACACACACACACACGCGTGCACACGCGCGCGCGCACGATAACACACACAGGCACACACACATGTGCACACACACACACACACACACGCAGCCCACGGAATCCTTCTGCCCGTCATGCGCACTCGGAGAAATCTGCCTCTCCGACTGCCCCCCTCCCCCCTCACACACACACACACATGCACACTCACACACACACACACACACACGCAGCCCGTCGAATCCTTCTGCCCGTCGTGCGCACTCGGAGAGGTCTGCCGCTCCGACTGCCCCCCAACCCATCGCACACAGACACGCGCACACACACACGTACACGCACACACACGCGTGCACACGTGTGCGTGCACACACATGCACACGAGCACATTCCATTCCATTCCATTCCATAATGTTACACGACTGCAACAGCACTACCCGTACTTAAGTACTGGCACTGTTCCAGAGGTCAAAAGGCACATGTGTGTCGTTCTACAGCGGGGGACCAATCAGCGCTAAGAGGGGTACATCACATGGCGGGGGGGGGGGGTTGCCACTCGGGCCAACCAACTTCAACTTTCAACTTCATTCAACCTCAATCGCGGCGTATCATCCCCCCATGGGCTGATTAATTCCATGGGGCGATAGTTGGGGGTAGGCAGGCCTAGAGGACGTCGGATCAGCTCCTCGATGGGGCGACGGGCGAGCGTAGGCGGGCCTGGGATAGGGGGCGGCGGCGGATCATCTCCATGAGCCAACGAACTCGATGGGGCGATGATGAACGTAGGCAGGGGCGCAGGGATGGGGCGGTGGATCATCTCCATGGGCCCCTGAACTCCATGGGACGATGATGTAGGTAGGCAGGGGGCGGAGGCAGGGGCGAGGGAGGAGAGGCTGGGGCGTGGGGGGTGGTGAGGCGGATCATCTCCATGGGCCTGTGAAGTCCATGGGGCGATGATGTAGGTAGGCAGGGGGTGGAGGCAGGGGCAAGGGAGGAAAGGCTGGGGGGAGGGGGGGGGGAGGGAGGGCCAGCATGGGGTCGGCGCGCGTGAGGGCGCATGGGCGGGAGGCGCATGGGGCGGGGGTGCATGGGCCTGCATGGCGCGCACACGGGACGGCAAGCTCCATGTGGGGGTGGAGCGTGGGCGGGTAGTCGACTGTGGGGTGGTGAAGGTGGGGGATAGGCGGACTGTGTAGTTTGGAGCGTGTCAGTGGGAGTGAAGGGTGCTGAAGGGGGAGGCATGGCGATGTGAGGTTCTCTGTGGTGCATGGTGGTGGGGCGCCGCAGTGGGGCGCGGCCGAGGATCTGCTCGGCGGAGGCGAGGCGGTCTGGGATGCGGTCTATAGTCGACCGAGGAGCTCTTCGGCGCTGGCGAGGGCATGGAGACGGGCTCTGCGATGACATTTTGAATTTGGGGGTCGAGTTGCTCGGCTCGTTGAGGCTGCCCTTCGGACGATGGCGATGGTGGATAGTCCAGGATGGGCCGCATACATTGGCGGCAGTCGACGGGGGGCCTGGGCGATGGGGGGGATGGGCGACGGCGACTCACATGGGCCGACCGCCGCGCCCAGGGAGTGGGCCGCCCAGGGAGTGGGCCGCCCAGGGAGTGGGCCGCCCAGGGAGTGGGCCGCCCAGGGAGTGGGCCGCCCAGGGAGTGGGCCGCCCAGGACACGAGCACACACACGCACACACACACGTGTGCATGCACACACACGCACACACACACGTGTGCATGCACACACGCACACACACACACGTGTGCATGCACACACGCACACACACGCACACACACACACGCATACACACACACACGCAGCCCGTGGAATCCCTCTGTCTGTCGTGCGCACTCGGACAGGTCTGCCTCTCCGACTGCCCCCCTCCCCCTCAGACACACACACACTCACACACACGCGCACACACACGCAGCCCGTCGAATCCTTCTGCCCGTCGTGCGCACTCGGGCAGGTCTGCCTGACCGGCTGTTGTGACTGCATGCTGGGCGGGACCGGCCCAAGCGGGCCAGATATCCGCAATGGCTGCTTCGACGCGTGCTTCAACACCAATTGCTGGCTCCCTGCGTTCTACTGACCAGCCAATCGAGATAATCCGGAACAGCTCCTCCGATGCGTGCTTCAACACCAATTGCTAGCTCCCTGCGTTCTACTGACCAGCCAATCGAGATAATCCGGAACAGCTGCTCCGATGCGTGCTTCAACACCAATTGCTGGCTCCCTGCGTTCTACTGACCAACCAATCGAGATAATCCTGTCACCAAGTTGAGCAACGGACGTACGTGGGTGGAGCGACCCGTCCCAGCGATCCTGAGATCCAGAACAGTGATTTCGATGATCCTGCCAGCTTACTACCTGATCTACCACTACTGATTATTTGCCAGAACTGGCTTTTCCGCCCGGCCATGTCATTTCGACATTCCAGTGAGGATCCGCAATTCTTTTAGGTAGCGCACATTGTGTGTCAAGAGGGACAGCCATGCTACGGGAGTGTGGACTAGTGTTTGGGGACTGGTACATGGTCTGGCCACCAACCACGTTTAACCCGCGGTGACCACAACCCACATTTACGATAATATCCACATATTTCCCCCGCTGTGACACTAGACACACCGCGTGCATTCATGGTTTAGTTTGCGGTCGATCACAGACACCTCTGTTGATAAACCTCTGTTGATAGCCTTTTGGTAGCCTTTTCGAAAACATAAAAACGAGGACGCCACACATTGTTGTACATATGAAGGCAGTGGACATGCATATATATTTAGACAGCTCAGAGTTGGCGGACTTGTCCCGGCAGCAGCGGTCCCAGAGTGGGGGTTGTAATCATTTCCCATCCTCCAACGTCATGCTTGCCGGCGTATGCGCAGTCCAGTCGGCCTTTTACGCAGCGTGCAGCACAACGCGCCTTTTACTTGCCACACACAACCGGCCAGACCTTACTCCATGGTCGATTTTACAGTCCGTCGGACGCCTTTGATGGTGCATTAGACCCTAGGAAAGAGGCCGGCAGCTGTCAAAATTAGACCCCTAGCATGCCATCTGCCATTATGATTGCTGTGCACGCGGTGCGTGTCTACAAGAGCTATCCAAATCATCTAGAGGGGGGGCAGCACAACGACACACACGCAGCGCTCGCAACGAGAACGCCCGCAATTTAGCTCATCGAAGGTGTCGCCACTCCTCTGCGCTGGTTCCTCAGACCCTCCGCCACTGCGACAAGCAAAACACAATGGAGAGCTATCACAAGTTGAGCATGGAGCGGACGCCGTGCGCAGGGGCCCCTTACCGTGCGGATGCATGGTGCAGAACCGAAACCCTAAACCCTAACCACAGAAATCCCGAGTTCTCATCCATTACCCGCTGAACCACCTCAAGCACAGGTGGGTAGTGGCACCTGCTTTATGCCTGCAGGCAGACCCCAACGCACGCCGTTTTCTCGAGATCGTCCCTCACATCGGACCGCCCCGCCTCGCCACGTCGACCCCTGTAACAATTCCACCGCAGATCGAAAAATGCCAAAGGAAAAGAAGGAGAAGAAGGAGAAAGTACCCTCTGAGAGGCCGCCGTCTGGTGATGTGTCGGCGATGCGTACGCGTGTGCTCCCCCGTCACTCCCTGCACTCTCCCGACCTCCGCATGGCCTGCGTGGTGTCAAAGTCGACGGATGTGTTGGTGGTTGAGGGCGTGTAGGGATTTTGATCTGGGTCGCGCAGAGAAGTGCACACACACACACACACACTGCGTGCATGCTTGCGTGTACTGATATGCAGCCTGGCTGCTCTTCTGCAACGACGAGCGCGAGAAGGTCAAGGAGGAAGGCTTCACAGTGGGTGGGCCACGCCTGCGCCTGCATGGCGTGTGCAGGAGGCTGGGCCATGCTCTGCCGCTGCCGCACTTGAGCGGGCGTGGCACGCGAGAGCCGGGCAGCCTCCTGGGAGTGCAGAGCACCCTGCTTGCACGCCGAGCCCTCTGCCTGCTCCCGGACGTGTGCACACCACCCGCACGCACCACTCGGCTCATGCAGGGCACCAACACTCTCGTCGAGCTGGGCAGGCGGTGGAAGGTTCTGCCCGACAGCGAGAGGCAGAAGTGGCTGGACATGGTGCGGGGTGGCAAAGAGTGTGTGTATGCTGCATGAGCCAGGCGGCTGCTGCCCGGGAGGGAGGCGTGCTGCCCATCATCCGGGACGCGTCTCCTTGCATAGGCGTTGCTTGCAGGCCGGACGCGCAGCTGGGGCACACACATGCACACAAAATGGTCCTGAGCATAACTTTTGTGCTAACAAAAATAGGCCCAGACCAGCGCACAAACGCATGCACACATGCAGAATACACACCTCACAAACGCACGCAAAGCAGCACACGCGCACACGATCCTGCACCCACCCACGCGTGCTCGACCCGCAGGCCAAGCCGAAGCAGGATGAGTACCACCAGAAGCACCCGACCAATAGCAGGCCCAGGAAGCAGGCCGCCGCTTGAATGGTGGGCTGCCCAGGTCTGGCGCGCATCGCGCGGCCTGGCGCACACAGTGAGGTTGAGCCCTGCGCACGACACGGCGCGCGAGCCATGCCTGCCGCGGCTTGAATGGTGGGCTGCCCATGTATTGCAGCCGCCCATGTGAGGCGCCAGGCGCTCGCGCGGGATCAGGTTGGACCCTGTTCTACCGCATGACCGCGGCCATGACATGTGACAGGCAAAGCCAGGCCTGGTGGCTGGAAGGGCTGCCCACATCGCTCTGATGGGCTGACGTGCGAGGGGTGACGCGCGCCTATGGCATGCGTTGCCGCTGTACGCCCTCGTTGCTCGCTGTTTGGCTGCGCTCCTAATTGTTTGCTGTGTTGTTGTTGCCGAGTTGCTGAGCTGCTTGGGAGCTTTTACATTCAGACTGCGCTCCTAGTTGTTTGCTGTGTTGTTGTTGTTGCTGTGTCGCTGAGTCGCTTGGGAGCTTTTACCTGCAGTTCTTTGCGACAGCTTGCACCCGCCACGTGACCACTTGCAGCACAGGCCAGCCCCCTAGCGTGCCCGCTCTCTGCCACTCTTCCAGCCAGCCGCAGCTCCGCTCTACTGCCCGTCACCGGCGCTTCCAGGCCCACTCTGCATTGCCGACACAAACAGCGGCGCGCTGGGCGCGGCGCCCCACCTGCCGCCCACGATGCGCGTGCACCCAGGGCCCCGGAACTGCTGCAGATCAGCTCTGCTGCTGACGTGTCGTCGCCAGCCCGCCACCAGCGGCCCTGCCAGGTCGCAGCCACTCGCCGCGCCCGCGTCACCGTGGCCACAGACAATCGGCACGCTCTGCTTACACCAACTTCCCGCAGCAGCCTAGGCCTGGCCAGGAGCCCTCCTAGTGCTTGCTGGCTCCTCCAGCCAACTGCCGCTCCGCTCTTGCTGCTCAGTGCTGGCCTGCCACCATCGGCCCTGCCAGGTCGTACCCGCGTCGCCATCACCGGCCGGGGCAGTCGGGTTGCATACTGAGCGCGGCGCCCCGCCAGCTCAGGGCCTCGGCACTGGCGTCGATCAGCTCTGCTGCTGACGTGTCGTCACCGGCCTTGCCAGATCGCAGCCACTCGCCGCGCTCGCGTCGCCACTGCCACAGACAGCGGAGTGCTCTGCTGACACCAACGTCTTGCAACAGCCTAGGCACACGGCTAGGATTGGCAAGGAGTCATCCTAGTGCTTGCTGGCCCCTCCAGCCATGGCGCGTGCCAGCTGCCGATCTAGCTGGCCAGCTGCCTATCTGCTGTTGTTGATCAGCGCCGGCCCACCACCACTGGCGCTGCCAGGTCACACCCACTCGCCGCGCCCCATCACTATTCTTGCTGCAGCCTAAGCTGCTCCCTGGCTGATGATGATGGATGTTACAGTCAGAGACACCTCTAAGACGCGCCGAGCACGGTCTTATACGCCTTTAGAGGTGTCCCCGACTGTAACATCCATCATCATCAAGACCGTGCTCGGCGTGCTAGGCTAGGAGTCCTAGTGCTTGCTCGCCCCTCCAGCCAGCTGCCGATCTGCTCTTGCTGCTCAGCGCCGGCCCACCACCACCGGCGCTGCCAGGTCACACCCGCTCGCCGCGCCCGCGTCGCCGTCACCGCCGCACTCGAGCGGCGCCCAGCGCGCCGCCGCAAAGTCGCAGTTGAACGCCGGCTTGCCGATCCGCCGGTTGACCACGTTGTGCACGCGGCACAGCCAAGCCTGGAATGCGCGCCCGCTGGAGACCACCGGTGGGTTGCGCCTGCGCACCGGGCAGCAGTGTGTGCATGCGTGTGGTGTGGAATGAGTGTGTGTGTGTGTGCGTGTATGTGCGTGTGTGTGTGTGTATGTGTGTGTCTGTGTGTGGTGTATTGCAGCGGGCGGCGGGATGAGTAATGGGCGCCAAGGGGGGGTCACGCCTGCGCGCCAGGGGCCAGGGGGGGGAGGGAAAAGGCGGTGGGAGGTGGAGCGGGCGGGAGGATGAGTTGCCGGCGCCAGAGGGGAAGAGGTGCACGCGTGCCCGCAGGAGACCACTGGGGGGTCGCGCCTGCACGCCGGGCGACAGTGCGTGTGCGTGCGTGTGTGGTGCGTATGTGATTTGTGTGTGTGTGTGTGTGCGTGTTAAACGCGTGCCGGTAGGAGACCACCGGGGGGTCGCAGCTGTACACCAGGCACGCAAGGGGAGGGGGGGGGGGGGGGGAGGGGCGAGGAGTGGTGACACTGGGATGAGGGTCGTGCGTTTGAGCGGGCGGTAGAACGGGTAGCGGAGCCGCGGGCGGCAGCAGGGAGGGGGGCGGGGCGGTAGGGAGGGGGGCGGGGCGGGTAGGGATGGTGGAGGGGCTGTGGGCACACCAAGCTCCGTGCCAGTGCGTGCACCACAGGCCACGCACACGCACGCACACCACATGCACACACACACATGCGCACGCGCCCACACCACACACACTTACCCACACGCACACATACATACGCGCCCACACCACTCACACGTACCCACACGCACACACACATACGCACGCGCGCACATTACAGACACATACCCACACGCACGCACGTACACGCACGCACACCACACGCACGTACACCACATGCACGCACACACTCACACCAGACGCACGCACCCACACGCACCCACACGCACGCACACACACACTCACATCCACACCACACCCACACCATGCCACACACACACATGCACCACATGTACGCAATGCACGCAACGCACGCACACGCCACACACACACACACGCCACGCCATGCACACCGAACAACACACCACGCACTTGACGATCTCCTTGAAGTGCCGAGCACAGTCGCCGCACGGGTAGATGCGCGTCAGAAGGTCGATGAGCGCCTTTGTGTCACGCTGCTGTTGCCGCGACGGCGCGTCGGGCAGCTGCGCGGCGAGCGTGTGCAGCAGCGTCCACGTCGCGCGACCGACCTCCGCTTTGGCAGACGCTGGCAGGGCACCGCTGCCGCCACCGCCGCTGTGCGTGATGTCCGTCACACCCGCGGCGGTGGGCAAGTGCAGCAGGGTGGCGGCGGCGACTGGCGGCGGCAGCGACGGCGGCGGGCGCAGCGCCGCAAACGCCACAGCCCGCGGCTGTGCCTGGCTGGGGTGCTGCTGCTGGTGGGCAGCCCAGTGGCCGCTGTTTGTCGCCCACGCCGCGTTCGCGTGCACTGTCAAGGCCTGCAGCCCAGAGAGCAGCAGCGAGTTGAGGGAGGGGGAGACGGGCCCCTCGTCCGACGAGTCGCGCCCGCTGGCCGCGCCTGTGCCCCCACGCGGAGGGGACGGCTGCAGGCCAGCGGGGCGCGCCAGCGCAAGGGCGGTGGTGCTGGGCGCTCGCGGTACGTGGCGGAGGTCGTGTGCGTGCTGCGCTGCCGCCCCCGCATGGCCTGCCGTCCGCATGGCGGCGCGCCCGCCCGCATGCTCCTCCACGGAAGGCCGCGATGATGGCCCGGCTGCAGTGCCACCCTGGTCTGGAAGACACCCTCTCTGCTGCTGTTGCTGCAGTGTGTGCTGGATGCGTGCCAGGTGCGCCCATGCGGCCCGCATGGCGTGCTGATGCCATGCAAGTGGCTCCGCACCGCGGCCTTCGCAGCCCGCGTCACTCCCACACGTCACCATCGACGCCTCATCATGGCGAACTACTGACTCGTCGTCCTTTGTGTGCTGCTGACGAGGCGCCATGCGCGCTTTACTTCCGTACTCCCTCAACTGTTGCCGGCTCCTTCACGCGTCGCAGCACGGCGTCCAGGCTGCGGAAGCGAGCGAACTCCGCGATGGCGGTGGAGGCCTCGGGGCTGGTGCCCGCCTGCTTGTGCTTGTACCAGGTGTTTAGCACGAACGTGAGCGCGGATCGCACTTCGTTGTGGCGGCGCAGTAGATGAGGCGGCCCGCCGCCTGCAGGCATGGTACTACAGACCTGCTGCTGTCAAGGACACTGCACACCGCGCGCATAGCGTGTGAATGAACGGGGTGTGGACACGCGTTTGTCATGGGATCTTGAAAGCGCACACTAGTGGCTGTGATCACCATCGCAGACATCGCAGCGCCTACTCCTTCGCCAGCTGTGCTCAGGTCGCTGCGTTGACCTGAGCACCCCCCAGCAGATCTCTGATGGCGCATTTTGAGCGCCTCGACGCATACGAGGCCAGCCGCAGGCCATTCCTTGACGTGGACATTGCCGGATCTCTGGTGTACCTGGACGCTGGAGCAGGGGAGGTGGCGTCAACGAGCCTTGGGTTGTCGTTCGTGTTAGGCGAGTGCATGGGAGTGCATGGCGCGCATGCATGACGTGCGTGCCTCTCCACCTCCCTCCCATGTGCACTCGGCACCTCGCTCTACGCACTTCACTCTCCGCACCTCACTCCACGCTTTCGGTGCACACAGGGCTCGGCGCGCAGAACGTGTGCTCGCTCGAGGGCGCCAGCGCGCGGGATGCGCTGGCAGCGACAGTCAGCGCGGCACGGTGTGTGTTGGTACAGTAGTGCAGCACGGCGGCACACGCGCACACACGCACACACCCATGCACACGTGTGTGCAAGCACACACACACATGTGCACTGCACGCACGTGCACGCGCGTGTGCATTGTAGGCGTGTGTGCACCCACGATCGCCCTCCCGCGCACACACACGCCTGCTCCGAGCATTGTTGACGACCACCCTCAACAAAGAGTGCACCTGATGACCCGTGCTCCCTCCCCTCCCTCCCTCCGACCCGCATCCCAGTGTCACCACCCCTAGGGGCACCAGCGGCGCATCCGACACCCCTCCCGGCTCCTCCCTCACCCTCTTCGTGACGCGCCTCGTCACGGACGCGCACGCACACATTGTGCGCGCTGTCACGGCCCACGCGGCGACCGTTCGCAGTGTGACCATCTTCTCGTCGGTCTCAGAGCACGCACACGCGTGCCAGGTGCGCAACTAACTACCGTACCACTCAATGTATGATTATACTGACGTGATTGCCCCCGCAGCATTGGAGGGAATATGCCGCATGCCCCCGCAACAAGGCTATTTTTTATGTGGGAAAGTGCAAGTGGAAAAGTGTGAAAATGTCAATTTTCACACTTTTCAGAGCGAAATCCCCGCTGTTCGCCGCGTCGTTCGCCCCCTACCAGGTAGCCAGCTAGTTTCAGCCTGAAACTGAGTTAGGGTGTCGGGCGCTCGCGTCGACAGAGGTCTCATACACCATCACTGGTGGCACACACCGACTGTAAAGTCCATCATCATCAGCACATAGTGATGAGGCGCAGCGAGTGAGGTCAGTTTGCGGTACGTTTTAGTCTGTTTCCGAGGCCGGCATTCGTCTGTTTTGCGGTAGGTTTTCGTCTGTTTTCGAGCACACACACGCACGCCACGTTGCTAGCAAATGTTAATGAGGAGGCAGGGGGTACAGTGCATGAGGCAGCGTCGTCAGAATTATTTTTTTGACTGTCCACAGCCATTTGGCTGAATTCTGGCTAAACTTTGGCCTTGGACACATCTTAAACCATTTAGTGGATAGGCAGTCTGACGAGCCCGCCAGGAAGCTCTCGCCAAGAGCTTTCAAATTACCTACAGATGAGGACAAACGGTCAACGGCAGGTCAAAGGCCAATGCGGTCAGAGCAAAATCCGGCTGTGGAGCAGTGAATTAAAATGCACGAAACGGAAATCACTGTAGACGCAAGAACAGCTCGCTGGTGAGGCCTGCTGTATAGCCCCTGCGCACGCGCTGACAACGCCCCCCCCTCCCCCCTGCTTCCCCCCCCAAAACACAGGCTGCGACCGAGCTTGGTGCAGAGGCCTTCTCAGAGTACGCGGCGATGCTAAAGGATGACCTGCAGGTCTGACGGGCAATGATGTAGGGTTTTGGGTTGAGGGTTGAGGGTTAAGAGTTGGTTTCAGGTTTCAGGTTTCAGGTTTAGGGCAATGGTTTAGGGTTTAGGGCAATGGTTTAGTGTTTATTGTTTAGGGTTTCAGGTTTGGGGTTTAGGGGTTGGGTTTAGGGTTAAAGGGTTAGGGTTGAGGGTTTAAGATTTAGGGTGAAGGGTGGAGGGTGTGTCGTCTGGTGTGCGACAGGGGTGCGTCATTGCTCCTGTGTTGTTCAATGTTTTTATTGACCACATAGTGAAAAAGGCGCTAGACATGATGCCAGAGGGGGCTGGCGTGTCAGTCGTGACCCGAGCCGGCGGCTCTGTGTTGTCGTCGTCGGTTGAGCGCATAGTAATGCTGATGTATGCCGACGATTTATGTTTGTTCTCGCATGACCCAGCTCAGTTGGCGCTTATGCTGAAAATCCTTGACAAAGTGTCCTCTAGCTTTGGCATGCAAATCAACGCCGCCAAGACAGAAGTGATGATTTTGCCAGCAGATTTTGACGCGGATCTGCCCACGTTTGCGCTGACTGGTGGTGAAGTGAAGACCGTCTCTGCATTTAAGTATCTAGGGAGTTGGATAACCCAGAGTGGTGGTGTGGAAAAGGAGATCGGTGTGCGTGTCGGTCGCGCGCTGGGCGTGTTTGCGTCTTTTGATAAGATTTGGGCCAGCAAGAAGATGCAAGTGCAGTCTAAGATGCGGGTTTACAACACTTTCGTGCTGCCCCACTTTCTGTACGGCTGCGAAACATGGGCCCCTACTAAAACACAACTGACTCGATTGGAGGTTGCCCACTCTAACTGCCTTCGTCGCATTCTGGGTGTGCGCCTGGTCGACCGGCACAGATTAACTTATATTCGGCAGGCGTGCGACACTGAGCCAATTGAGAGCCTTGTGGCAAAGCGATCAATGCAGTGGCTAGGCCATGTGATGCGCATGCCGGCTTCTCGTCTTCCTCGTACGACTTTTGACTGCACAATGGATGTGGCTCGGCAGCAAGGCCGGCCTCCAGCCTCCTCCCGACACTATTTTCTTAAGCTACTGATTCAGCAGCTAGGCGAAACTAGTGGCACTCGTTCTGATTGGAAGACTTTTTCGGACACGGCGTTTGAGCGTGCTCAGGATAGGGTCGGGTGGAGAGCCGTGGTGTACGGTCCGGCTGCCCCTCAGGCGCCGGCCCCTCCACCACGGCGGTCAAGTAGATTGGCAAGCGCCACTTGACCCCCTATCCCCTAGAAGCAGTTGGGACCTATTTTGGAGGCGTCGCACAATAGCTCTCCTTTTTGCTCTGGGACTACAAGTTGGCAGGCAGCCGGCTGGTGGCTATCGCCCCTCACAAGTAATTGTTAGGGCCAGAACTGGACTTGGGTCTAGGCGGTGGTACTAGGACTAGAGGTAGTCTTTGCTGGAAAGCCGATGTAACTGTAACTGTAACTGTGGAGGGTGTAGGGTGATTGACAATCACTGATCGCGCGGGCCCACACCCTCCCCCTCCCTCCCGCTTTCCCTCCCTCCTCCCCTCCCTCCCTCCCTCCTCCCCTCCCCTCACACATACCCCCCCCCACCCTCCACCACCAGGCCTCATGCACACCGACATTGACCGTGCGCCACCTCCCCATGCACGTGTGCGCGCTCGATGCGTCGACGTGCGTGCTGCCCGCGGCAAGTGCTGCTGCTGGTGCGTTTCGACCGCTTGGCTGTCCTGTCCAGTTCTTTGTGTTCGTGCGCGTGTGTGTGTGTGTGTGTGTGTGTGTGTGTGCGTGTGTGTGCGTGTGAGTGTGGTGTGTGTGTGTGTATGTGTGTGTGGAGGGGGTGGCGGTGCTCCGGCAGCACACCGATTCAGGGGCTGTAGGTGTCGATGCGCGTGCTGCCTGCGGCAAGTGCTGCTGCCGGTGCGTTCCGAACACATGGGAGCAGTGACCCCCCCGCTAGGAGTAGCCTCCTAGCAGTGAACCGCTTGGGGCCGGATTTCCCAGAAGATCACCCGCCGTGGTGGGGGAGGATGTGGAGGGGTGCGTTAGCTCTCGCCGAGAGCAGCACACCGGCATGCGTTGCGAGAACACCTGCTGTGTATTGCGCCTGGTACGAGCGGCCAACTTCGCTTGAGCCGGAAAACAACTTTTCCTAGAATCCTCCCCTGTTTCTTCTCCATCTTCACGATCTTCCCAACTTGGATCTTTTGGATCTTTTGCACCTCCCCAGGCTTCCCTGTCTTCTGTGTCTTCTCCATCTTCGCAGTCTTTTGCGTCTTCTCAAAGTTTCGGATCATTCAGACATTTTCGATCTTCCCAGCCTTCCCCATCTTCTCAGTCTCCTCCATCTTTGCAGTCATCGCATGTTCTGAGTCTTTTGCACCTTCTCAGTCTTCCCTATCCTCGCAGTCGTCCGCATCTTCTGAGTCGATATGCCTTAGATCCACTCAGGCCTCGCGCGCTCGGGCGGGTGCGCCGCCGGGCTCTCCCCTCCGGACGCACGCGACAAACGCCCCCCCCCCCCACACATGAACACGCACGCACACACACCGCCCCCCCCCCCCCCCCCAGGCCTTGCACGCTCGGGCGGGTGCGCCGCCGGGCTCTTCCCTCCGGACGCACGCAATAAACGCACGCCCCCCCACACATGAACACACACGCACACACACATACCCCCCCCCCCCACTTCCCACCCCTCCCCAACAGGCCTCGCGCGCTCGGGCGGTTGTGCCGCCGGGCTCTCCCCTCCGGACGCACGCGACATGTCCGCTGCTGATGGCGAGGGCGGCCAGGGCGGGTGCGCGCTGCTGGCGCACGAAGTCGCTGGGCTGGTGCAACAGCTGGGTGCAAAGGTGTGTGTGTGTGTGTGTGTGTGTGTGTGTGTGTGCGTGTGTGTGTTTGCTGCTGGCTCATGACATCCTTGGCCTGGTGCAGCAAATGGGAATAAAGGTCGGTTCCACCTGTGTACACACACGCACACATGCACACACACGCGCACACACACACACACACGTGCCTGCCTGCGCCTGCTTTTGCCTACCGTTCACACCGCACAACACACACACACAATACCCTCACACACATGCGCCCCTGCAGATGGAGGTGTGGGCACTCGGGCCGACGTCGCAAATGGTGGCTGCCGAGGTGAGGCCCCCTGGTGACAGTTGTTTCCTTTTCATGCCTTTTAATTAATTTCTGGAGCCATTTGACTGACAATCCGGCTCCATGGCTCCAAAATCCGGCCCCAAACGCCAAGGAGGAAAGCTTTAATTTCCATCGTAATGTAATGAAAAGGGAAATTTGGGTTTGTGTATGAAGCTGTAGCTCACACGTGTGTACTTTCAGAGCTCTTAACCAGCTCTCTCCCCTTTGTCCTCATCCTTGATTCGTACAAAGGGAAACTCCCGCTTCATTTGCACAGTTTCATCGGGTTCTGCCTTGAGCAGAACCTTGTAGAACCCACCCACCCGCGCCGCGGCTGCGCAGCCATTGGCGCCCTGGTGCAGCACACAATGCTGGTGTCGTGTTGGGTGTTACAATTACCCATGCTTCGCACTTTGACTGTCCTTCACACCTCTTTTAAGTGGTGACTCTCTTGAAAAGGCAAGTTGACAGGCCCAAGGGGAACCCACGCTTGGGCCGCACCCGTTGCTAGAGGGCACAGACTGTCCCTCTACGCCACAGAGCCACACACACACACACACACACACACACAGAGAGAGATATCGTTACAGAGAACTCTGCACGGCAGACCTAGATAGGCTGTTTCTAGTCATCAATTGAGGAGATTCCGTTTGAAGCCGGGAGACCAACCGTGCGCCAGCAAGAGGGTGAACAACCTCATTCGTAAAGCAGTGGGGGAAAGGGGCAGTGGCGGGTCATTGACGGCTGTGTTCGTCAATCCGCCTCGACTGAGTTTAAACTAGGTGTCGGCAGAAGGACTTCCACAGTTGTGGAAATCATGCTAAGATGATCTACTCGGTGGTGACTCGGTAGGCGAACTCGGGTCGCTCGGGGATTTCGCGTGTGAAGTTGAAGAGATGGATGTTTGCGGAGGGTGTAGAACGTGACGGAGTGGATGCAAAAGTCACCGGCGTGAGTTCGAAGAAGGTGATGGCGCCGCCGGCATAGAGCGAAGTCGTGTCCGAACAGAGGTAGTCGTGCAAGTGGGAGGCAGTGGGAGGGAGGCAGCGGGAGGGTAGTGGAAGGGAGAGGGGGAGGGCGAGGGAGGGTTAGGAGGGGCGGGGGGCACAAGATGGGGTGCAGCGGGGATGGAGGGGTGGAAGACAGGAGAAGGGAGGGAGGAGAGAGGAGAGAGGAGGGAGCCACACTGTGGCCCGGCCACATGGCGCATACATAGGCGCTGGTAGCATGGGGGGGGGGGTGCATGGGGCCCACACACACACACGCACGCACGCATGCACGCACGCACGCACGCATGCACGCACGCACGCACGCACGCACGCACGCACGCACGCACGCACGCACGCACGCACGCACGCACGCACGCACGCACGCACGCACGCACGCACGCACGCACGCACGCACGCACGCACGCACGCACGCACACACGCATGCACGCACGCACGCACGCACGCACGCGCACGCGCATGCGCACGCGCACGCGCACAGCTGTAAAGCCTTGTCTCAGCAGAAAGGCACAGGCATAAAGAGCAGAGGGGGGGCGTATGCGACACCTGTAGTGCCTCAGAGCGACAGAGCCCCTTTCCACTGCACTACAGCCGGAGCAGTCGAATTCGGCTGGGTGAGCAGGGGCTCCTAGTGTGACAGCCACGAGCTCACGGCGCATGCACCGCCACACAGGACGGAAGTCTGCACGCCGTGAGTGTGGCACTCTATTTAGCTTTGGAACGAGTTGTTCTCCCTTATCGTCCGTGCAGGGTCAATCCTGTGCGGGCGAGCGATACGATCCAGGCAGTCAATCCAACAAATCAGCACAACAGTGCAGTCAACCAGCTCAGCTCCTTAATAAGAGCGAAAGCTGGTACACAAATCACTGCCTGTTGCTCCTCTATTGCACTGTTGCACTGTTGCACTTTTACACTGTTGCACTGTTGCACCTGTTGCACTGTTGCGCTGCTGCACTGTTGCGCTGCTGCACGGCTGCGCTGCTGCGCTGCTGCGCTACTGCACGGCTGCGCTGCTGCGCTGCTGCGCTGCTGCGCTGCTGCGCTGCTGCGCTGTTGCGCTGTTGCGCTGTTGCGCTGTTGCGCTGTTGAACTGCTTACTGTTGCACTAATGCCGTTGTTGCACTTCACCACCCAAAGTGTACCTTCATCCACCCCTTCCCTACACATTCACACACGCAGTGCAGCTGCTGATCCCCCTGCTGCCGGAGCTCATCAGTCGGCCCACTTTGCCGCCCCTATCCCCCCCCCCCCCCCCCCCCCAGGCTGTGCAGCTGCCGCTGCCCCTTCTGCCGGAGCTTCTCGGCCGGCCCACTCCGATGCACGCACGCGCACGCGCGCGCACCCATCCACCCAAGCAATAATTCAACCAACCAACTCACCCAGCTAACCAACCAACCAACCAACCAACCAACCAACCAGCCAAGCACACACACACACAGGCTGTGCAGCTGCCGCTGCCCCTTCTGCCGGAGCTCATCAGCCGGCCCACTCCCACGCACGCGCGCGCACCCACCCACCCACTCCCACCCTCACACACCAACCAATAATTCAACCACCCCACTACCCTACCAAACAACTCCACCCACACACAGGCTGTGCAGCTGCCGCTGCCCCTGCTGCCGGAGCTCCTCGGCCGGCCCACGCCCACGCTCGGCGTGATCCTCATCGACCGATTCTACGACCTGGTGTCTCCGTGCTCACACGGGTGCGTGCTTGTGTTTTCGTGGTTGTGGCAGTGTTTTTGTTAGCCAACCCGTTGCCCTACGTAACGTTCATTCCGGTTGAGATTGCGCGAATTCCGACCCGAACAGTGTGAATTTAACATTTTCACACCCTTTTCCCAAAACAACACCTCCGTCGAGTAGGTCGGGGAGTGACCCGTGAGGCCCCGGTTGAGCTATCATTTCTTCAAGATCTTAGCGGAACCACTGTTGTGTCAGGTGGGGCTGGTGTGTGTGTGTGTGTGTGTGTGCGTGTCTCCCTGCTTACACGGGTGTGTCGGAGTGATTGACACGCGGTGTGTGTGTGTGTGTGTGTGTGTGTGTGTGTGTGTGGGTGCACTCACACATGCATGCACGCGCACAAAGACACACACACACACACTCACACACACGCACACACACACACACACACACACACACACTCTTCCCACACACACGCATACACATACATGCCCTCTCACAGGGACCACCCCTTGGATGCCATCATGGCAGCTACGCCGAGGGGGGCGGCCGCCAGCGAGTTTGCTGCTGCCAGGTGCGGGGCCAAGTGTGGAGTGACAACAGTCAGTACCAGTGGTGTCATTAGCGCCCCCGCAGCCCCCGCAGCCCCCGCTGCAGGGGCGAATCGGAAAGTTGGGGGGAAACTGCGGGGGCGAATTGCGGGAAAGAAACGCCTCCTGCGGGGGCAGTTCGGCATGTTCCCTCCTATGTTGCGATGGCAAACAGGACATTATCGGTTTTCTGAATGATAGCACTGGTCAGTGCCGTGGAGACGCTTTGCCTTGCCGATACTTCCGAGAGGCAATGTCGACTTTTAAAAGAAAGAACAAATACGTTAAAACGGGGAGGAACCCGGGAGAAAATCCCCCGGCACGAAAATCCCAAATATTCCAGCCCTATCTGAAAGTGCCGGCACGGCAAAGCGTCTCTACGGTCGTACCTAGATCTGGGCAAGATCTGGGCACATTCATTTTTGAGCTAGATCTGGGCTTGAGTCCAGAGAGAACAACAGCCAGGCCACCCCTGCCTGAATGCAGGTCACAGAGGTGCTGCCAGCCGCAGTTGTGTTCTAGCTAGGAGGCTCCTAGTCTCACGATGACTATGCCCAGAGAGCTGAAGCAGCAGACAGGACAGCGCCTTCTGAATGCATGGCAGAGAAGTGCTGCCAGCAGAGACCAATGCTTCCTTGGAGAGGTGGTATACCGCCGTACCGGGTATTACCGGGCCAGCAGCGGCGGCTGTGGCAGGGCAGCAGCAGCGGCTGTGGCCGTGTGCAGGCGCGCGCATGCGAGTGGCGCAGCCCCTCGCGACCGTGCCCCTCCTCCTCATACACACACACACGCGCACAAGCGCACACACACCCTCCTGGCAAACCAGCAGCGGCGGCTGTGGCAGCAGCAGCAGCAGCGGCGGCTGTGTGCAGGTGCCCGCATGCGAGTGGCGCAGCCCCTCGCGGCCGTGCCTCCCCTCCCCATACACACACACACGCGCGCACACGCGCACACACACACACCCTTCTAGCAGGGCCAACAGCGGGGGCTGTGGCAGCAGCAGCAGCGGCGGCAGCTTTACAGGCGCAGGCGTTCTCGTGCGAGTGGTTCCACACACATCCCCTCAGAGCTAGCAGCTGCGGCGCCGGTGCACCGGCGGCAGTGTGCGTGTGGCGCCCCGTACCCCCCCCCTCCCCCCCCCACATGCACAAGCATACACATACACCCTCCCCTCAGGGCTAGTAGCGGCGGCATCGGCGCGCCGGCGGCAGCACGCAAGTCACACCCCACAGCCCCTCGCCCCTCCCCCTCCTCGCACACACACGCACACCCTCCATGCAGCGGCGCTTTTGGCAGCAGCAGCGGCGTCATGGCGGTGCCCATGTGTGAGTGGCCCCCCGCACAGCCCCTCGACCTCCCCCCCCCCCCCACGCACACACACACTCCATGCAGCGACGCTTTTGGCAGCAATGGTGGCGCAGCGTGCCAACGCTCTCGTGCGAGTGGCGACCCGCGCAGCCTCTTACGCTTGTGGCCCCCCCCCCACTCCCCCCAGGGCCAGCAGCGGTGGCAGTGCTTTTGGCAGCAGCGGCGGCGGCGGCGCGCCGACGCCCGTCTGCGAGTGGCGCCCGGCACAGCCCCTCGCGATCGTGCCCGTGGCTTCCCCCGTCCCGATGGAGCTGAGCAACCCTGGGGACCGTGCTGCGATGGGGCGCGTGGCGCAGCTGGTGGCGTGCAAGAAGGGGCGGGACGCACTGACGGTGTGTGTGTGTGTGTGTGTATGTGTGCGTGCACGTGTGTGTGTGCATGTGTGTGTGCGTGTGTGTGTGTCTGACCCAATAGGGATCGGGTCGCGTGGCACAGCTGGTGTCGTGCAAGAAGGGGCGGGACGCGCTGACGGTGCGTGTGTGTGTGTTTGTGTGTGTGTGACCAAATGAGGACCGGGTCGCGGTGGGGCGTGTGGCGCAGTTGGTGGCGTGCAAGAAGGGGCGGGACGCGCTGACGGTGTGTGTGTGTGTGTGTGTGTGTGTGTGTGTGTGACCCAATGGGGATGGGGCGCGTGGCGCAGCGTGTGGCGTGCAGGTGGGGCGAGACGCGCTGATGGTGCGCGTTCACAGTCCGTCGGGCGCTGTTGATTACGTACTTTGCGTTTTTGTGTGTGTTTGTGTGTTTGTGTGTCTGCGTGCGTGTGCGCACGTCTTGGTGTATGCTTGTGTGTGTATGTGTTTGTGCGTGTGCGTGTGCGTGTGTGTGTGTGTGTGTGTGTGTGTGTGTGTGTATGTGCGTGTGCGTGTGCGTGTGTGTGTGCATGTGTGTGTGTGCATGTGTGTGTGTGCGTGTGTGTGTGTGCGGTGTGTGTGTGCGGTGTGCGGTGTGCGGTGTGCGGTGTGCGGTGTGCGGTGTGGGGTGCGCGGTGTGCGGTGTACGGTGTGCGGTGTGCGATGTGCGGTGTGTGGTGTGCATTGTGTACAGTGTTTGTTGCCCCCCCCCGCTGTTCCCACACCTGCACACCTGCTCACACTTTCACCAATACGCAGCTACTGCGAAGGTGGCTGAAGGAGTCGATCCGTGCGGAGCGAATGACGCCGAGTGTGCGCCCCAAGGTGTGCATGTGCTCTCTTGAACTGGAAGCCTTTGCTGTGGTACAGAAAAATGAGTGGTGTGCAGTGATTTTCATGGGCATGCGTGCTCTCGGCACTCAGAACTGTGTTGGTGGTATTTCTTCGCGGTTTGTTACGACAGGTAACTGTGACGGGGTGCTTTTGTTGTCTCAGAACTTTTGCTTTTCCTGCTCCCCTGTGAACTCTGCAACACTTCTCACTCCATGTTCCCCTTGAAAGGGGGGGGGGGGCAGAAAAGTCAGAAATGGAACACATGCTGGGATCTCCTTGCTGTGTACGTTCCCAAACCACATTTATTTTTGAATTCTGGCACCTTGGGGCCGTGCGATGAGGGCTCTAATTCTGTGGGGGAGGGGGGGGGGGGCAGGGGGGTCCACAATTTTACTGATAACCTAAACAACCAGGCCAGCGTTGCAGAGCTGGGCAGCAAGATCGCATCTCTGGTGTCCAGAAAACCTCTCACTCTCTTTGTGTTTTTGACCATGTGGCACGTCCAACACCGTCGGTGCTGCTGCTGCTGCTGCTGCTGCCGCCGCCGCCGCCGCCGCCGCTGCTGCTGCTGCTGCTACTGCTGCTGCTGCTGCTGCTGCTGCTGCTGCTGCTGCTGCTGCCTAACTGCTGCCGCTGCTGTTGCCTGACTGTTGCTGCCGCCGCCGCTGCTGCTGCTCAGACGTCTCCAAGCCGCCGGACGCTGGCCCTGCTCTCCCCTCCACAAAGACTGCCGACAGCCACCCATGCCAAGCACCTTCCTGCCTACTTGGCCCCTGTAACGCTGCCCCTCCTGCCCAAGCACACCCACACAAACCCGGGCACCCCCCCCCCCACGACCCCCCCCCACAAAACACTCATGCAAGCACCCACGCACACACACAGGCGGGTGTGGCAGAGCTGGTCAACGCGATCACATCGCTCTTGTCAGACCTCTCCAAGCCGCCTGACGCCGCCCCCCCCCCCTCCCCACAAACACACATGCACACGTAGACGTGAGCCACCCCAGCAACTCGCCCACTCACATATGTAGCCCCCACCCACCCACCCACCCACCCACGCACATGCACCCCTCCACCCTCAGGCCGGAGTGGCTGAGCTGGTCAACGAATTTACATCCCTCGTCTAAGACCTCTCCAAGCCGCCTGACGCCGGCCCAGTTCTCCCCTCTGCAAAGACTGGCGACAGCCACCCCCAGCCAAGCACCTTCCTGCCTACTTGGCCCCTGCAACGCTGCCCCTCCCGCCCAAGCACACCCACACAAACCCGGGCACCCCCCCCACGACCCCCCCACACAAACACACACACACATGCACACGCACAGGCGGGCGTGGCAGAGCTCATCAACGAAATCGCATCCCTGGAGGCAGAACTCTCCCGCCCCCCCCCCCCCCCCATGCACACATAGTCGTCGGTCACCCCAGCAACTCGCCCACTCGCATATGTAAGCCCCCTGGCCCCCCACTCACACACGCACATACACACGCACACCCTCAGGCCGGCGTGGCAGAGCTGGTCAACGAGATCGCATCTCTGGTGTCAGATCCTCCACCTCTCATTGTGTGTCCCTCTCCGGGTTTGCTTACTCAGCACCCATTGCTGTTGCTGCCGCTGCTGCAGCCCAACTGTAACTGCTGCTTCTCATTCTCCTGCTGCCGCTGCCGCTCTCCCCTCGGGCGTGGCAGAGCTGGTCAGCGAGGTGGCATCCCTCGTGTCAGACCTCTCCCGGCCACCGCACGCCCCCCCCCACACCACACAGACTCAGATGTCGGCCACCCTAGAAACTCGCCCACTCGCATATTTATGCTTCCCCCCCCCCCACACACATACGCCCATGCACACATTCACCCTCAGGACGGAGTGGCTGAGCTGGTCAACGAGATCGCATCCCTGGTCTCAGACCTCTCCAAGCCGCCAGACCCCCCCCCCCCACAGACACAGACGTCGGCCACCCCAGCAACTCGCCCACTCGCATATGTATGCCCCCCCCACACACACATACGCCCATGCACACATTCACCCTCAGGCCGGCGTGGCTGAGCTGGTCAACGAGGTGGCATCCCTGGTTTCCGACCTCTCCCGGCCGCCAGACGCCGGCCCTGCTCTCCCCTCTACAAAGACTGGTGACAGCCACCCCAGCCAAGCACCTACCTGCCTACTTGGCCCCTGTAATGCTGCCCCTCCCGCCCAAACACACCCACACAAACCTGCCCCCCCCCCCCCTATGACCACCACACACACAAACACACACACAAGCACTCACGTACTCGCACAGGCTGGCGTGGCTGAGCTCATCAACGAGATTGCATCCCTCGTGTCAGACCTCTCCTGGCCGCCGGCTCAGCTCCCCCTCCAAAAAAAGCGACGACAGCCACCCCAGCCACCTGCCCACGCACACATTTGACCACTGGGACACTTCTCTCTCCTTTGAAGCATTTCCTCTAAATACAACCGTAGCCCAGGACCCCTAGGGGTTCAGAAACTAGTTTGGAAACACTCTTACCCTGAACCTGCCCTGAACTCCCACACACATAAAAAAAACTCCACCCCAAACCCTCAACCCTTAACCCGCAGGCCGGCGTGGCAGAGCTGATCAACAAAATTGCAACCCTCGTCTCAGACCTCTCCCGGCCGCCAGACGCCGGCCCAGCTCTCCCCTCTACAAAGACTGACGACAGCCACCCCAGCCAAGCGCCTACCTGCCTACTTGGCCCCTGTAACGCTGCCCCTCCTGCCCAAGCACACCCACACCCCCCCCCGCATGACCACCGCACACACAAATACACACACAAGCACCCACGCACACACAGGCCGGCGTGGCTGAGCTGATCAACGAGATCGCATCTCTCGTGTCAGACCTCTCCCGGCCGCCGGACGCCGGCCCAGCTCTCCCCTGTACAAAGACTGCCGACGCTTCGGCGCCCTCCGAGCGCCGCAGCTCGTCTGGGGGCGGGCTGCAGCTGCCGTTGTCCACACCTGGGTTCACACCTTCCACACCCAGCAGCGGGTGCCCCGCGCTCCGCCACAGGTGAGCAGTTACTTTTTCTCGCTCTGGTTTTCGCCCACCGCATGGCCCCAGCCCGGCGCGCGGGATCGATAGCCTGTGGTACTGGCTACACACAGGTCACGGATTCAGCCCAAACCATGGCCATGCAGTTTGTGCGACAGTAGAGCATAAACCGTGTGGGGTGGGAACCTCCCAGTGGGGAGTGGGGTGTGTATGGGGACTGGGTTTTGCCCCTTTGCAGGATCCGCTTACGCGACGCAACTCTCCAGCAGGGGTCAATGCTGCTTTTGTCAGGGGAGGGATGAGGATGGTGCTGAGGCACTCCGAGCCGTGTGAGGCCCCGGGGGTGGCGGAGGAGTTGGTGTGGGAATGAGTTAGGGGCGTGCCGTCTCAGTGATTGTCGAGCGTGGACAGGGGCTTGCGTGCCTCTGACTGGCTCTCACAACCGTGTGTAGGAGTTCTTTGCGGTTCGTCATAACGGGGGCTGTACTGGGGGGTTGGTGTGCGCCTCGGGTGCTTTAGCCTTTTGGGGTCTTGTGTTTTTACTCAGGGTCTAGGCGCTCCCGTTGTGTTACGCTTTCGACGACGACGACGACAAGCATACACACATGCACCCCCCCCTTACCACACGCAACAAACCAACCAACCAAGCGTTACATGAGGGCGTCCGCATGCACCGGCAATGCCTGTACTACTAACAGCAATACACCCGGCAATTGTTACGAGGTCTGACCCGTGCACTGGGATATCTTTCGAATAGCGGGTGACCAACCAGCGCCTGAATCAAGTGGATAGTATCCTTGGTTTGGGGGGGTCACACTCACACACACACACACACAAACAAACAGGGGCGTGCTGGCGCTCGCTGCGGCTGCGGTGGGCGCGTCCGGCGGTGCGGCAGCTCATCGGTGGGAGGCGGCAGGGACGCTCGAGCGATCCGCACTGGCGATGCTGGTGCAGGTGTGTGCTGGCGGATTTCGTTGCTGTTACTCTTTTTCGGTGATGTGTGTGCCTGCTCCTTGCTGCCAATGGGGGCTACAGCTCTTCTGCTGACTGGCGCCGAAATGGGGACCTGCCTATAGTCAGACCTCGCGTGTTCGTGGTGGTCCAGTAGGGGCGGTGGCAGAGCGGTGGGAGGCGGCGGGGGCGCTCAAGCGGTCCGCACTGGCGATGATGGTGCAGGTGTGTAGTGGCGGATAGACACGCGTGCAGGTGTGTAGTGGCGGATAGAAGTACTACCGTCCATATCACTTGCCTTCGCGGGGGGGGGGTCAAAATTATAATTGTTTAATCCAATTGCGGCCTTCAATGAATTGTTTATTCAGCCGCGGGGCCTTTGAACATTTATTTCACTGGACTGCGCATGGTCACATCACCTGTTCTGGTCCTTCTGATGCTTGAACGCTCCTGAAAAAATGACAGCGTGTTACAACAGCTCTAACAGCCCCAATGGCACCTCTCTAGGTCAACATTGTCAATAGGCACAGGTTTGTGGGGGTGGAGGGCTGTACAAAACACGCGGCGCGCGCGCGCTGTGAGACTAGTGGCAGTCAGCAGGCTACTCAGTGGCAGTGCCAGTGCTCCAGAGCTCTACTCAGTGTCAGAGACAGAGCTGTGTTGAGGAGTTTGGGCTCTCATATGTGAGTGTGTGTGTGTGTGTGGGGGGGAGATGTTGCAGATGTTGCATGGGCGCATGGCACATTCTACATGGGGAGCGAGGGCATGCGTGCATGCCACAGGCTGCACTAGTAGCAGGGCTCGTCATCGTGGCAAGGACGACGTGTTGTGGCTGGAATGGACGCTTTGCGTAGGTTTTGAAGCCGATCGGAACCGAGCCGAGCCGATTGGAGCCACTGCCGGATAATCGACCCCCCTACTGCGGGGGGTTCCGACGAGTTATTTTCGGCTATTGCGCACACCTTTGCGGGGGGGGGGTCAAAACGATAGTTATACGCAAAGGCTAACCGCACGTACGGTATTAGTCTTCCCCACTGATTTTTGTGCCAACATACTGTCAACACCACACACACACACGCGCAGGCTGGGGACACGTCAGGCCTAGCATCCATACTCATCGAAGCAGTCGGATCCGCATCAGCCGGACGCGGCCCGCTGCGTGTGTCTGATGTGCTGCAGATTCTGCCCTATGTGTATTCACTGTGGGGAGATGCGGCGCCGCCCCAGGTGCGTGTGGTGTGTGTGGATGGGTGGGTGGGAGGATGTGTGTGTGTGTGTGTGTGTATGTATGTGTGTGTGTGTGTGTGTGTTGTGTGTGTGTGTGTGTGTGTGTGTGCTGCAGGTTCCGCCTTATTCCTACTCTGTGGAGAGACGCGGCGCCGCCCCAAGTGCGTGTGTGTGTGTGTGTGTGTGTGATAGATGCGCGTGCTTGTGTGTGTGTGTACGTATGTATGTATGTGGGTATGTGTGTGTGTGTGTGTGTGTGTGTGTGTGTGCGTTTGTGCGTGTGGATTATGTGCAAGGGGGGGGAGGAGGTGTTTGTGTGTCTGTGTCGTCCCTCCTACGCAACCCTAAACCTCGAGCCCTTAACTGTCTAAACCCTACCCAAACCCCCATCCCGCATGCAGAACAGCCCCCACTGCCGCCCCCAAACTCTGAACACTGCAGCTTAAAGGTCTAGAAACCCCAAACCCACCCTTGCACCCTAACCTCAAACCCCCAACCCCTAACCCCAAACCCAAAAACCCCCCCCCCAACCCAACCCTAAACCCAAACCCCAAACCCCAAACCCCAAACCCCAACACCCATGCCATGTGCGGCGCAGGCGAGCAGCAACCCCAAATTCTCTAGCGCCCTAACCCGCACGCCGTAAGACCACAGCCTATTCACCCTAAACCATGACCCCCCCTCGAGGGCAGAATCCCACCCTCAAACCTAAAACCTGAGCCCTATCGCTCCAAACCGGCCACCCCTAAAACATTCACCATAGAACCAAGGCTCGAATCCCAAATTTAACTTCGAATTCCAAGTCAGACTTCGAATCCCAAATCAAACCAGAACCCTCAATAAAACCTTGAACCCCAAACCCCAAATCAAACAGCCAAACTGGCTCCCGCATACGCACAGGCGAGCGGCGACAGCTGTGTTCCGTTCAGCCAGCAGGAGGAGCGGGACCTGCTGCAGGTGTGTGTGTGTGTGTGCTTGTGTGGCGACAGCTGCGTTCCGTTCAGCCAGCATGAGGAGTGGGACCTGCTGCATGTGCGTGTGTGTGTGTGTGTGTGGCGACAGCTGCGCTTCTTTCAGCCAGCAGGAGCGGGACCTGCTCCAGGTGTGCGTGTGCGTGTGTGTGTGTGTGTGCGCGTGTGTGTGTGTGCCGGGGGGGTGGGGGTGGGTGTGGGGGTGGGTGTGCGTGTGTGTGTGTGTGTGGATGGTTGGTTGGTTGTGTGCCAGTGATGCAGAAAAGATTTGGCGAGATTGCTGCCGTGGGACGCGCGGAGGCCGCAGCCGGGCCTGCCGGCCCGGCGCTGGTACACGGGCTGTAACGCGCTGATACGCAGATGCTTTTCCCCCCGCTGTTCAAAGTAGTAACAGTAACAGTAACACGGGGTTTCCAGCTAAGCAGGCTACTCTTCTACTAGAGACACCCGCCGATATCCAGCACACTTAAGTACTAGAGTACCGCCGGCCCCGGCCGATAGACTACCGCTCCCGCCGGCTAGACTACCCCAAACAGCGGTCTCTGAGAGACATGTCTGGCAAGGAGCATATAGGAGAGGACCTTCCTTCCTCAGGGTCAGTAGTGGCCTTGTGGCCAGTCAGCCGGCAGAGCGACTGCTGGAACGGTCCCCGCCTGGCAGTGCATGGCTGTCCAGCTCTCGTTTGCATGGGGCTCAGCCGGCGCCCCATGCCTCATGCATGGCCAGGTCCCACCCTCCAGGGGTGCATGGACGACAGAGTTGTCATGGAGGCTGCCTGAAGACCTTCCAACGCCAGTCACCGGCAGACGAGCGAGGATGAGCGCGGTGACGAACGCTGCGATTGGTGAAGCGGATTTACTCTGTGTTGCCTCGGCGGTCGCCACCGCTGAAGCCGTGATGGTAGCCCGCCTCCACGGGCAGCCATCTTGACCAATGTCCAGCATGCATTGACGGGCGCCAGCTCCTCCGCTCGTCGATCAACTCGTCGAGATCGGTGCCGCATGGCGTCCTGCATGGGGGGAGAAAAGGGCCGTCTCCCAGCCCGGGCCGCGGCAGCGCCGCGGCTACTCGCCAAGCCATGGCAGCGCCGGGCAAGCTGCTCCTGAAGTGTTCCACGGAGGGGCAGTCTAGCAGGAGCTGGGCCAGTCGTATTTTACCCCGCTCGTCAGCGGCACGGAGATCCTCGTCACCAGCAGCGCCGCATTGCTGGGTCCAGGGCTCGGCGGCGAGAACGCGCCTCCGTTAATCGAGTCCCAGAGTAGTATTGTTGATGAAACGGTAGTCGCCTTTTTTACGCTGTCTGTGCGCTGTCTACAGACACAGGTGCGCTGCCCTCTCATTTTCTCTCCTGATTTCTCAAATTTTCGTACTTTCCTACTTTCTCTTTCCCTGCAGGGCACAGGCAGGGCACAGACAGGGCACAGGTGCCCTTAACACATCACAAAGCGTGTTGATTCTCGGTGCAAATCTGCACATCTGTACACATCACCCTTGCCCCTGCGCCGCCCTCTGCGCACGCACGCTTGCGTGGTCCAGCGTGGATCAACACACCCAATCTTCTCCTGCAACAGACAAGTAGGTGGCATGACATAGCACGGCGTGCCCCCCCCCCCCAACCCCAACACACACATACACGGCCCCCAACTGCCGCGCATGGCGCGCGCGCGCACGCAAGCGGCGGGGCCGGGGGCGCAGCGGAAGCCAGCGAGCCACAATGGCATTCTGAATTCGATGGCATAATAATGAATGCTATGGTTTGAAGTCTATGGAAGCAGCCTGGAGGGGGCAAAAAACGCTGGCGAGGGCTCATGCTCGCCCAGACAAGCTGTCGCGCATGGGACACGCGTGTTTGCATGCATGCATGCAGCGGGCGCTGGTACGCAGCCCCCGCAGGTGATATCAGAACCAGTGATGCATTGTGTGTAAGACCAGAGAATGGAATGACCTGCTTCAGAACAGCCAGACAGGCGGGATCTTGGAGGCGGTCACACTTGAATCAAGCAACAACAGTGTGACCAACCATGTCCGCCTCCTCCTCCTCCGCTCCTTGCGCGCGCTGCGCGCTCATCGGATCCCATGCTCGCTGCGGTACACCCAATGTGTGCGCGTACAGTGGCGCGGCGGAGCCGCGCCACGGTACGCGCAAGGCAGGGCACGGCTCCGCCGCGCCCTCCCACGGTACGCGCACGCCCCGCCAAACCACCCTGTCACGGTACGAAAGTATCCGCGCACCGCCTTTCTGCAGCACTGTTTTACGTGTGTGTTTGTGTGTGTTTGTGTGTGTGTGTGTGTGTGTGTGTGTGTGTGTGTGTGTGTGTGTGTGTGTGGGGGGGGCTGCTTACACATGCCCCCCCCCTCTCCTCACACAGGCATTGGGCAAGGCCACCATGGCGTCCCCCGCTGACAATGACTGGGCACAGCAGCTGGACTGCTCCCACACACACCCACCCCCCACCAACCCACCCAGCCACACACGCGTGCACACACACGCACCCCCTCCCACCCACACACGCGCACACGCCCCCCCTCCCCCCCCCACACACAAACAGGCAGTGGGCAAGGCGACTATGGAGTCCCCTGCTAACGATGACTGGCACATCAGCTAGCCTGCTGTCCTCCCCCCCCAACACACACAGGCAGTCGGAAAGGCGACCATGGCATCCCTTGCTAACGATGACTAGACACAGCAGCCGGACTGTTGCACACACACACGCACACACACACACACGTATGCACACATCCCCCCTCACCACCACCACCATCCAACCACACACGTACCCCCCCCACCCCCACCCCACCCCACACAGGCAGTTGGAAAGGCCACCATGGCGTCCCTTGCTAACGATGACTGGGCACAGCAGCTGGACTGCTTCCCCCCCGGCACGCTCGCACAGCTTCGGGGGATGTGTGTTCAGCAGGGGGGTGAGGGGCGCAAGGCTGCTCAGAAGGAGGCCAGGGCGATCCTGCAAGTACGTGTGCGTGCGTGTGTGTGTTTGTGTGTGTTTGTGTGTGTGTGTGTGTATTGGGGTGTGTGTGTTGTGTCTGCGGTTTAGTTTGCACGCACTTGGCCAGCTTCAGGGGTGTGGGTGTTCACAAGGGGGTAGAGGGGGGCGAAGGGCGCAAGGCAGCGCAGAAGGAGGCCAGGGCGATCCTGCATGTGTGTGTGTGTGTATTGGGGGGGGGGGCGTGTGTGTGTTTTCTGTCTGCGGTTTTGGTTGCATGCACTTGCCCAGCTGCAGGTTAGTGTGTGTGTGTTTTGTGTCTGCGGTGTAGGTTGCTCGCACAGCTTCGAGGGATGTGTGTTAAGCAAGGGGGCGAGGGGCGCAAGGCTGCTCAACAGGAAGCCAGAGCGATCCTGCAGGTGTGTGTGTGTGTGTGTGTGTGTGTGTGTGTGTGTGTGTTTCGGGGGAAGGTGTGTGTTTTGTTTCTGCGGTTAAGGTTGCACGCACTTGGCCAGCTGCATGAGTGTGTGCGTGCAACAGGGGGGCGAGGAGCGCAAGGCTGCTCAGACGGAAGTCCGGGCGATCCTGCAGGTGTGGATATGTGGGTGTATTGGGTGTGTGGGTGTTTTGTGTCTGCGGTGTAGGTTGCACGCACTTGGCCAGCTGCAGGTGTGTGTGTGTGTGTGTGTGTGTGTGCGCGTTTTGTGTCTGCGGTGTAGGTTGCTCGCACAGCTTCGGGGGATGTGTGTTCAGCAAGGGGGCGAGGGGCGCAAGGCTGCTCAACAGGAAGCCAGGCCTATCCTGCAGGTGTGTGTGTGTGTGTGTGTGTGTGTGTGTGTGTGTGTTTCGGGGGAAGGTGTGTGTTTTGTTTCTGCGGTTAAGGTTGCACGCACTTGGCCAGCTGCATGAGTGTGTGCGTGCAACAGGGGGGCGAGGGGCGCAAGGCTGCTCAGACGGAAGTCCGGGCGATCCTGCAGGTGTGGATGTGTGTGTATTGGGTGTGTGGGTGTTTTGTGTCTGCGGTGTAGGTTGCACGCACTTGGCCAGCTGCAGGGGTGTGTGTGTGTGTGTGTGTGTGTGTGTGTTTTGTGTCTGCGGTGTAGGTTGCTTGCACAGCTTCGGGGGATGTGTGTTCAGCAAGGGGGCGAGGGGCGCATGGCTGCTCAACAGGAGGCCAGGGCGATCATGCAGGTGTGTTTCAGGGGGGGCGGGGTGGGTGGTGGGGGGCCGTGTGTGTGTTTTGTGGTTGTGTTGGTTGCGCGCGCTTGCCCATTTGGGGGATTTGTGTGCAAGAGGGGGGCGAGGGGCGCAAGGCTGCCCAGCAGGTCAGGGCGATCCTGGAGGCGTTTTCCAGCCACCGCGGCCATGTTGCGCGCGCGCACCCAGGCATGCTTACTTCCCTGAGATCCCTCCTCCTCCCCCTTCTCGCCCCCCTCTCGCGACCCTAAACCCCTGCCAACACGGGTTGGTCATTGTGTGCATGCATGCGTTCTTCAGTCGCATCTGAAAGGTTGCCCGTGCACACACCCCGTGTCCCCTCTCCACCCTCTCCAAGGTCACCCCCCGCTCCAAAAAAACGCCTTACCCCTGATTGACCCTTGATGGTTGGTTGTCTGCATGCAGGCTTTCTGAAGTCAGCCGCCTCGGCAGTCATTTCCCTTTCATGATTTCCCATTAAATTTCTGGAGCCATTTGACTGAGTATCCGGCTCCGTGGCTCCCAAATCCGGCTCTAAACGTCGAAAAGGAAATCACTGCGCCTCGGCAACGTCGCCCGCCCCTCCGCCCCATGCACCCTTTCTCCTCACCCTCTTCCCAATCACCCACCCCTCCTTACCCCAACCTCCGTTTGTGGTTGTCATTGCGCCCACCACCCTGCGCTCCGGGGGGGGGTCCACCGCCATGTGACTTGACCCTCAAAACAGGGCTCACCAACTTTAGCTCACTCCCTGGGTCCCCCGCCCCGCTTCCCGCACGCGCATCGCGTTTCTAATAATACACCGGAGTTCCCTTGCGTCGGTGGGGGAGCGGAGCGAGCCCAGGGCGCGAAGCGGGGACCTGCCCGTTGGCGCGACACCCGCCGCCGCGACAACGCCACCCACGGCCTCCTCCGCGGCTGGAGAGACACCATGTTAGTCTCATATGGCATTGCGCTACTGTAGACGCGGGCGCGCCAGGGCGTCGACCTGGCGCCGTCTGTCGCCCCCTATACCCACACTCACTCACATTTCATCCACTCACCCTCAAGTAACAAGTCACAAGTAACACGGGGGTTTCCAGCTAAGCAGGCTACTCTTCTACTAGAGACACTCGCCGATACTCCAGCACGCTGAAGTGCTAGAATGCCGCCGGCTCCTGGCCGATAGACTACCGCTCCCGCCGGCTAGACTACCCCAAACAGCGGTCTCTGAGAGACATGTCTGGCAAGGAGCATATAGGAGAGGACCTTCCTCAGGGTCACAGGAGTGGCCTTGTGGCCAGTCAAGCCGGCAGAGCCGACTGGCGCTGACTGGAACTCACCCTCCTTGGCTGATAACGTGCGTGCAGGCTTTCTTCACCCGACTTGGCCACGTTGCGCGCGCGCGCCTCAGCCTTCCGAGCCTGCGCTCGCTATCGGTTGTTGACATGTTTGGAGACGCGCCGGTGGGTTCGATGGGAGTCAAGTGTGTGTGTGTGTGTGTGTGTGTGTTCGTGGGCGTGGGTATGGGTGTGGGTGTGGGTGTGGGTGCGGGTGTGGGTGTGGGTGTGGGTGTGGGTGTGGGTGCGGGTGCGGGTGTGATTGTGGATGTGAGTATGTGTGCTTGGATGTGTGTGTGCGTGTGTTTGTGTGTGCGCATGTGTGTTCGCGGCGCCTCGCATGCAAACTTACACGCACATGTGTACACACACAGACACACACATACCCCCCACCCCCGCATACACACTTACCCTAGCCCATGCACGCACTTAACCAGGTCACCGTGATGCCGCTGCTGCGCCGCCTGGCGCGCGCGTGCACCCAGCGCACCGATATTCCTGACCTTGTTCAGACGGCGTCGTCTGGCGCTCTCTCTGGGCTCATCTCCAAGGTTTGTCATGTGTGTGTGTGTGCACGCACGTGTGTGTGTGTGTGTTTGTATGTGTGTTTGTGTGTGTGTGTGTGTGTGTGTGTGTTTGTGTGTGTGCGTGCTCAGCGCACCGATATTCCTGATCTCGGTCAGCCGGCATTCTCAGGCCTTATCGCCACAGCAGGTTTTTGTTTGTGTTTTGTGCGCGTGTGCTTGTGTGCAATATTGCACACAGCTAAGGGCTGGTTTCGGCTGCGTGTGAGGCATGATGGGAGGCAGGGCACGCACACGTGCACACACACACACACACACACACACACACACACACACACACACACACACACACACACCTACGCAGACACTCACACAAACACACACATACACACACACACACACTGTCCCATGCAGGGGCTTGCTGGCTTTGGCCGCCTTGGCGGGATGATGGGAGGCGGGACACAGAAGCGAACACAGCCGTGGCAGTGTGACGCAGGTGAATGTGTTTGTGTTTGTGTGCGTGTGCGTGTGCGTGTGTGTATATGTGCGTGTGAATGTGTGTGGCTTGGCTATTGTGTGTGTGTGTGTGTGTGTGTATGCACGGTGGACACGCATTTAAGGACACATATAAACTTGTTCGATTCACACCTGCGATTATGTTGACCGCGCTTGCACCACACTCATGTGCGTAGTAACAGTAACAGTAACAGTAACACGGGGTTTACAGCTAAGCAGGCTACTCTTCTACTAGAGACACCAGCCGATACTCCAGCACACAAGTACTAGAGTACCGCCGGCTCCCGGCCGATAGACTACCGCTCCCGCCGGCTAGACTACCTCAAACAGCGGTCTCTGAGATGTCTGGCAAGGAGCATATAGGAGCGGACCTTCCTCAGGGTCACAATAGTGGCCTTGTGGCCAGTCAAGCCGGCAGAGCCGACTGGCGCTCATGTGTGCACGATGCCATAATCATGTTCGTTGCGGGTGGCATCAACGCATGCATGCGCGCAACCTTGCCCCCCCCCCCCCTACCCACCACCACCCACATACACACACACACTGCCGTGCTCATCTTCGTTGTGGGTGGCATCAACGCATGTGTGCCCCCCCCCTCCCCCCCCCACAACACACAGTTACAGTTACAGTTACATCGGCTTTCCAGCAAAGACTACCTCTAGTCCTAGTACCGCCGCCTAGACCCAAGTCCAGTTCTGGCCCTAACAATTACTTGTGAGGGGCGATAGCCACCAGCCGGCTGCCTGCCAACTTGTAGTCCCAGAGCAAAAAGGAGAGCTATTGTGCGACGCCTCCAAAATAGGTCCCAACTGCTTCTAGGGGATAGGGGGTCAAGTGGCGCTTGCCAATCTACTTGACCGCCGTGGTGGAGGGGCCGGCGCCTGAGGGGCAGCCGGACCGTACACCACGGCTCTCCACCCGACCCTATCCTGAGCACGCTCAAACGCCGTGTCCGAAAAAGTCTTCCAATCAGAACGAGTGCCACTAGTTTCGCCTAGCTGCTGAATCAGTAGCTTAAGAAAATAGTGTCGGGAGGAGGCTGGAGGCCGGCCTTGCTGCCGAGCCACATCCATTGTGCAGTCAAAAGTCGTACGAGGAAGACGAGAAGCCGGCATGCGCAACACAACACACACACACACACAACGCAGTGCTCATCTTCATGGTGGGGGGCATCAGTGCATCAGAGGTGAGCATGGAGATGTGTGTGTGGGTGGCTCGGTGGGTGGGTGGGGGATGGGGGGTGGGGGCTGCATCTTGCACCCACAAACACGCACACTCGCATCCCCCCCCCCCCCACGCCATAGGTACCCTTCTCTCACCCGCCACACTTGTAACCCACGCACATAAACACTGCATGCACACCAGGTGCGCGGCGTTCGCTCGGAGCTGGAGGACGCTGTGCAAAAGCAGGGTGGAGAGGGCGAGGGTGTGGCGAGTGGTCCGCAGGTACACTCGGGTCTTATGTGCCATTGGGTCATTTCATGCACCATCGGGGGTCTACTGTGCCATCGGGTATAACTAGGACAGCCCGGGAGGCCGCGCAAGCGCCAGTATATTTGGGCCATGCTACAGGCGGGGTTCATAACTGCACACACATGCACACGCACGCGCGCACACTCACACACACACACACACACACACACACAGATAATGCTAGCCGGCACGGCGCTTGTGTCGCCGCGTGACGTGGCGTGCCAGCTGCTTGTGCGCAAGCGGGGAGCCGCCATTGGGGCCGTGTGATGCCACATAGTGCAATGAATGTAGCGGTTGTGTCACGGGACGTCAGCCCTAGCACTAGCGTACGGTGTCAGAGAGGGGCCCATCAGGTCTGACGCGCTAGGCTACTAGTTCTGATCGCGTGAGCTGGCTATGAGTAGGAGTCACCGGAGACTACTCACTAGCCGAGGAGGGAAGGGGGCGGAGGAGACGCGCCTGGCTGCAGGCATAGGGCGCGTGCAGGCAGAGGCGAGGTGGAGGGCAAGCAGCGAGGGCAAGGCAGGCCGGTGGAGACAACGATGGCGCAGAGGTGGTCAGGCATTGGCGTCGGCTGGCTTGGGTCGGCTGGCTTGGCGAGGGACGAGGGTGAACGTTGTTACAAGTACTCTTACGTGTAAGGTGACTAGGGCCCAAGCCCTAGCCTTTGAGGTGATTGCCTAGTGAGCCTGAGCGCTGGCTTATAAGCAGAACGTGTAGAGAGCTTCCTTGCTTGTTAGGAAGCTTCCATGGAAGCTTCTAGGGAAGCATCCATGGCAGCTGCTCATGCAGCTGCTCCCCCGGCCACCCATGTAGCTATTAGCCTGCAAGCGACGCGCCCCTTTGCTGGGGTCGTCGGGCTCTGATTAGAGTACCGCTCATCGTAGTGCGCTAAGGGGATACTATCATGTATCGCTCTGTCAAGGTCACTCACAACATACGGCTGCTATGGCCTATGCTATTCGATGTGACTCTGTGAGGCCACTTTTATGTGCCCTCATATACTCTTTGCAGTTGGGCTCCTAGCGCCCTGAAACGCAGTGACAATGCCCCAGACCCGAAATACATACGTACCGTGAAACCCTGGAAAGTACACCAGGGTGTGATGATGTCAAGCGGCGCCATTTTCACAGCTGTGACGCCACTGTCACAGCTGTGACGCCCCTGTCATAGCTGTGACGCGACAATCACAGCTGTGACACCACTGTAACAGCTGTGACGCCCACCATCACAGCTGTGACGCCACTATCACCGCTGTGACGACACTTTCAGAGCTGTGACGCCCACTGTCACAGCAATGACGCCACTGTCACGGCTTTGACACCACTGTCACAGCTGTGACGCCACTGTCATAGCTGTGACGCCACTGTCACAACCGTGACGCCACAGTCACAGCTGTGACCGCCACTGTCACAGCTGTTACGCCACTGTCACAGCTGTTACGGCACTGTCACAGCTATGACCGCCACTGTCACAGTTGTGACGCCACCGTCACAGTTGTGACGCAACTGTCATACTTGCGACGCCACTGTCACAGCTGTGATTCCATTGTCGCAGCTGTGACGCCACTGTCACCGCTGTGACGCCTATTGTCACAGCTGTGACGCCACTGTCACAGCTGTGACGCCACTGTCACATCTGTGACGCCACTATCACAGCTTTGACGCCTGTGTCATAGCTGTGACGCCACTTTCATAGCAATGACGACACTGTCACAGCTGTGACCGCCACAGTCACAGCTGTGACGCCACTATCACAGCTGTGAAGCCACTGTCACAGTTGTGTCGCCCACTGTCATAGCTGATGATGATGATGGATGTTACAGTCAGGGACACCTCTAAAGGCGTATAAGACCGTGCTCGGCGCGTATGGCCCGAGCACCTTACTGAGATGGCTGGCTGTTGGTGGTAGGGAACCCCAACTCTGTAAAGAGCGTGGGCGCACCCCTAGGTCCCCTACCGCAGCGGCAGCAAACGCTTGTTGAAGTCGGTGAGCGCATGTTGGGAAACGGAAAACGCAAGGCAGGTTCGTCGCCAATTGCCAGAAGAGACATCCCCCCGTGGGGAGAAAGGCCAAGACGTGGCCGAAAAGGATATCCAGCCGGGCCGCAACCTCTAACGTGTTAAGGGGTTTTCTAACTGGGATTTCAACCAGCATTCACAGGATTCTCAACCTGTTACCCTTAACCCGGCTCTGAGCAGAAGCTGACCCCTTGTAGTTGCACCGAGCACGACATTGGACGTGTCGCAGGCCCCCCCCCTGCTGAAGGGGGGAGGCACAGAAGGACTCGGTGAGGGGCACATCCCTAAGCCTAACTACCTAGAAAGGGGCTGGAAAAGGCGGTCAGTAGTGACCAACAGTGTGGGATTTGGTGATAGGTTAGAAAGCAAGCTTGCCCCCCGGTTATAGCGGATAAATATGTTCCTTCTGCATACTCCGTTTTGAGGTCGTCATCTTTGAGGCAGCTTTCACGTGTGAGACCCAGCGTGGGCATTTCTCAGGTGCGCCAGCTGCGGTGCACTGCAAACGGCACAGTCCACCGCAGCTCCTCGGGAACCCACGCTTGGGTCCCCGCCACTATCGTGGCTGCCTCATTGACTCCTAATTCAAAACATCGTTCGCTTCAGGTCAATTATTCCTCCCGATCCTCTACCATCTCCAGGCTTGTGTTACGTATATCAAGGCACGAGACCAGAAAGTTGGCCATGTCACGCCAAAAACAAGGGTAAAGTAGCCCCGGGCTGGGGTTCATAAACGCCCGCATCTTCGCATCCAAGCCTTTATCGTCCCCAGGGACGCTCAGGAAAAGGGTGTGGAACTGTACGCGTGTCTCCGTATACGCTGGACACTCAAAAATCACGTGTGCCTCATCCTCCCGCATGCCACAAAGGCGACAGAGCCTCTGGCTGCGTGGCTCTGCCTGCGCCGTGTGGCACCCCTTCTCTATCTGCAGTTCATGCAGCCCCATTCTAAAGCGTGCGAGTGTCGTGATCTGGGCGGCGCTGTTCAGCCCCGTCCAGAGCATTGGTGCACCGCCACAGTCGTCTGCCATCCACCGCAAGTAAGTAAGCATCTTGAAGCGGTGTGACCATGAGTCAGGCACTGAGCGGACGACGCTGAGCTGGTTGGCGTCCTCTGGCAGCTCTGGTGTGCTGGTCTCTGATGCCAGCCAACCTGCCGCTGCTGTCTCTAGCAGGCGGGCGATGCCCCCCGCCTCCTGGCCCCACACCAGCGTGTGCCCCACTGTGCTGAGGCACTCGCTCAGCTGTGCCACCCAGCTCTCTCGCACGCCACCCGCCGCTAGCTCCCAGCTCTCCCGCATTGCCGCCTTCAGCAGATCGCCATCCGGCCGCCGTAGCGCTTTCGCACAGAAGCGCGCCGCCTGCCGCAGCCAGTCGGTCGACAGCGGTCGCCAGCCCACCTCCGTCGCCAGCAGCGATAGCTGTTGCCCACACCTGCGAATACGGAGGGCCTCGCGCACAGATTGCAAGTGCAGGGCTTCCATGGCGCGCCACTTGCGGCGCGCCGCCTTGGAGGGGCCCCCGTCCCCTCCAGCCAACCCCCACTTGTCGGCTGCCCCCGAGAAGATCCCCTGTACCCCCATGCCCGCCCCCGCCATCAACCCTGGGCCCCAGATCTCGCACCCGTAGTTAATTACAGGTCGCACCAGTGCGTTGAACAGGTGCGCCTTTACTCCTACGTTGTGGAGGCCCATGGCATCGTATCTGCGCGCTAGGGCGAAGCGTGCACGCTGGCCCGCCCCCTGCCTCTGCTCCAGCCCCGCGCCTATTGCCCGACGGCTCCCCAAAAGCATGCCCAGATATTTAAACTCGTGATTGATGGGCAGGTCCATACCAGCGTACTTCAGGGTCACCCTTCCCCTGGCGCTCGTGACCGGGCAGTACTGGTCGTTAAACACCACCCCCTCAGATTTGCGGACATTGACAGTGAGAGCGTGCGTCCTGCAAAAAAATAGCTATGACGCCAGTGTCACTCCTATGACGCCACTGTCACAGTTGTGACGCCACTGTCATAGCTTTGACGCCACTGTCACCGCTGAGACGCCACTGTCACAGATGTGGCGCCACTATCACTGTTGTGACGCCCACTGTCACAGCTGTAACGCCCCTTTCACAGCTTTGACCGCCACTGTCACATCTGTGACGCCACTATCACAGCTATGACGCCTGTGTCATAGCTGTGACGCCCGTGTCATAGCTGTGACGCCCGTGTCATAGCTGTGACGCGACTGTATCAGCTGTGACGACACTTTCACGGCTGTGACGCCTACTATGACAGCTGTGACGCCACTGTCACAGCTATGACGGCCACTGTCACAGCTATGACGCCATTGTCACAGCTCTGACGCCACTGTCACAGCTACGACCGCCACTGTCACAGTTGTGACGCCACTGTCACATCTGTAACGCCCCTGTCACAGTTGTGACGCCACTGTCATAGCTGTGACGCGACAATCACAGCTGTGACACCACTGTTACAGCTGTGACGCCCACCATCATAGCTGTGACGCCACTGTCACCGCTGTGACGACACTTTCAGGGCTGTGACGCCCACTGTCACGGCAATGACGCCACTGTCACAGCTGTGACGCCACTTTGACAGCTATGACGCCTAGGTTATAGCGGTGACGCCACTGTCACATTTGTGACGCCATTGTGACAGCTATGACGCCACTGTCACAGTTGTGACGCCACTGTCACAGCTGTGACGCAACTGTAACAGCTGTGAGACCACTGTCATAGCTGTGATGCCACTGTTACAGCTGTGACGCCACTGTCACAGCTATGACCACCACTGTCACAGTTGTGACGCCACTGTCACCGCTTCGACGACACTTTCACAGCTGTGACGCCCAATGTCACAGCAATGACGCCCACTGTCACAGCTGTGACGCCCCTTTCACAGCTATGACCGCCACTGTCACAGCTGTGACGCCACTATCACAGCTATGACGCCTGTGTCATAGCTGTGACGCCTGTGTCATAGCTGTAACGCGACTGTTACAGCAGTGACACCATTGTCACAGCTATGACTGCCATTGTCACAGTTGTGACGACACTGTCACAGTTGTGACGCCACTGTTACGGCTGTGACGCCACTGTCACAGTTGTGACGCGACTGTCATAACTGTTACGCCACTGTCACAGCTGTGACGCTACAGTCACAGCTATGACCGCAACTGTCACAACAGTGACGCCCCCGTCACAGCTATGACCGCCACTGTCACAGCTGTGACGCTCCTGTCACAGCTGTGACGCCACTTTCACCGCGGTAACTCCACTGTCACAGCAGTGACGCCCACCATCACAGCTGTGACGCCACTTTCACAGCTATGACCGCCACTATCACAGTTGTGACGCCACCGTCACAGATCTGACGCCAATGTCACAGCTGTGACGCCACTGTCACAGCTGTGACCGCCACTGTCACAAGTATTACGCCAATGTCACAGCTATGACGGCACCGTCACAGCTATGACCGCCATTGTCACAGTTGTGAATCCACCGTCACAGTTGCGACGCCACTGACATAGTTGTGACGTCACTGTCACAGCTGTGATGCCACGCCAATGTGATGCGTGGTTGTGACGCCAAGCCAGTTGTGACGCCACGCCAGTTGTGATGCCACGCCGCTGTGATGCCACGCCAATGTCACAGCTGTGACGCCCCTTTCACAGCTATGACGCCACTGTCATAGCAGTGACACGATTGTCACAGCTGTGACGCCACTGTCACAGCAGTGACACCCACCATCACAGCTGTGGCGCCACTGTCACCGCTGTGACAACACTTTCACCGCTGTGACGCCCACTATCACCGTTGCGACGCCACTGTCACAGCTGTGACGCCACTATCACAGCTATGACGCCTGTGTCATAGCTGTGACGCCACTGTCACAGCTATGACCGCCACTGTCACAGTTGTGACACCACTGTCACAGCTGTGACGCCACTGTCACAGCTGTGACGCGACTGTCACAGCTGTGACGCGACTGTCACAGCTGTGACACCACTGTCACAGCTGTGACACCACTGTCACAGCTGTGAAGCCAGTGTCACCGCTGTGACGACACTTTCACAGCTGTGACGCTCACTGTCACAGCTGTGACGCCACTGTCACAGCTATGACGGCCACTGTCACAGCTATTACGCCACCGTCAGAGCTATGACGTCACTGTCACAGCTATGACCGCCACTGTCACAGCTATGACCGCCACTGTCACAGTTGTGACGCCACTGTCACAGCTATGACGCCACTGTCACAGTTGTGACGCCACTATCACAGCTATGACGCCTGTGTCATAGCTGTGACGCCTCTGTCACAGTTGTGATGCGACTGTCACAACTGCGACACCACTGTCACAGCTATGACTGCCACTGTCACAGTTGTGACGCCACTGTCACAGCTGTAACGCCCAACGTCACAGCTATGATCGCCACTGTCACAGCTGTGACGCCACTTTCACAGCGGTGACTCCATTTTCACAGCGGTGACTCCACTGTCACAGCTGTGACTCTCACCATCACAGCTGTGACTCCCACCATCACAGCTGTGACGCCACTGTCACAGGTGTGACGCCTGTGTCACAGCTGTGACGCCACTGTCACAGCTGTGACGCCACTGTCACAGTTGTGACGCCACTCTCACAGCTGTGTCGCCACTGTTACAGCTGTGACCGCCACTGTCACATCTGTGTCGCCACTGTCACAGGTGTGACCGCCGCTGTCACCGCTGTGACGCCACAGTCACAGCTGTGACGCCACTGTCACAACTGTGACGCCATTGTTTCAGCTGTGGCGCCACTGTCTCAGCTGTGACGCCACTGTCACTGCTGTGACGCCCCTGTCGCAGCTATGACCGCCACTGTCAAAGCTGTGACGCCCTAGTCACAGCTCACAGCTGTGACGCCACTATCACAGCTGTGACGCCACTTTAACAGCTGTGACGCCCCAGTCACAGCTGTTGAGTGGATACATAAGGCCGACAGAGGCCAACGCGACAACTAGGACCCTTTTTTGCCCCATCTGCTACATTGGTTTCGGTGCATGGACTCTTCAACCCCAGTGGTTAAGGGCGACACCTTCAACCCCAAGCGATCAGGTGTTCGATCCGCAGTGGGAACACCCAAATTGTGGTTCCTCCAAGCTCGCCTCTGTGCCGTAAGCCGACTCGTGAAGTATGCCCACGAGGCTCGTCCAATAGGATCCAAGAAGACTAGCCACCCTCAAGGACGAATGAGTGCATGTAAAAGTGGAGGAATGTCACAAGAATATTACTGGTACTGGTGCCGTGTGTCACAAGTACACCGAATATATAGGGCCAACAGAGCCCAATTCGGGAAGGGGGCAATGTCTATCGGTCACTATGGGTCACTATCGGTCACTTTGGTCACTATTGGTCACTGTCAGTCACTATCGGTCACTATCGGTCAGTATTGGTCACACAGCAATTTCGTGTCGGGAAGGATGTACGGGGTCTGAGGGCAAAACTTGAAAGTGCCTCCAAGGACGCGCCTCCTAGCCAGAGAGCTAGAGAGAGACATTGTATTATGGTACGTTCTCTCCATTTGGGCTTGGAGGCCCCGCCGTGCACGGGGTGGCTTTTTCCGCTGGCCGCACACTCGGTGCACCCTCGACACGCCGTCCAAGCCCAAAATGAGGGAACAAACCATAATATAATGTTCTTGCGGTGCTCTCTGGCTAGGAGGCGCGTCCTTGGAGGCATTTTCGTGCTAGTCTTGTCAGGGGGGGGCATGAGAGCGAACTCGCCCACGGGGCCTTCCAACGTGCCCTCCTTGCAGCAGACGCTATTTCTATACCCACGTGATGCCATGTGTGGCCGCACAGGGCCTTGGGGAACCCATGCGCGTGGCGTGGGTCTGTTTAGCGTGTGCCGTCACTGGTTAGCGATAGGGCTAGACACGGCATGCATGCATGCATCCGCCTCTGGTATGGCATCAGATGGGTTTATAAATAGCCACTGCTGCAAGGAGGGAGTCTTGGAAGGTCGTGGGCGAGTTCGCTCTTATGCCCCCCCGACTACACCAACACGAAACTGCCTCCAAGGACGCGCCTCCTAGCTAGAGAGCACCAGAAGGATATTATAGCGACACGATAAGGGCCGCGTGCGCTTGGTCACAGTTACTATCGGTCAGAACTGGTCCCTATCTGTCAGTATGGTCACTATCCGTCAGTATGGTCACTTTTGGTCACTACTGGTTACTATTGGTCACTTTCGGTCACTGTTGGTCGCTATCGGGCACTATCGGTCATTATCGGTAATTATCGGTCACTTTGGGTCACTATCGGTCAGTTTGGTCACTTTAAATCACTATCGGTCACTATCAGTCGCTATTGGTCACTATTGGTCGCTATTGGTCAGTGTGGTCACACAATCTGTCAGTATGGTCACTAACGGTCAGTATGGTCACTCTTGGTCGCTATCAGTCACTATTGGTCACTATTGGTCGCTATTGGTCATTATGGTCACACTATCTATCATTATGGTCACTATCAGTTACTTTGGTCACTATCGGTCACAATTGGTCACAATGGTCACTATCAGTCACTTTGGTCACTATTGGTCACTATCGGTCACTATTGGTCACTATCGGTCAGTATTGGTCACTATCTGTCAGTATTGGTTAGTATCCGTCAGTATGGTCACTATTGGTCACTAGGAGGGGGTGGGGCAAATTAGCACACACATAGGTTTACACCCCCACATCTCCCTCAATACTGGGTTCCTGAAAAATATGGGGACAGTCTCAGAAGGCTGGTTCTTAGGCCTTTCCAGTGGTATATTTGGTTTGGCGGTGAGTGTTCCACAGCTCCTACAATTTGACTTTGAACTCAGGTGGGCTGACGGGGCCGACAAGAGACGAGCGGGGCAAATTAGCACACCCAGATTCTGCCCCGGGGAATGCGTTCAAGGATGGCTGGAGGCCTCCCCCGGGCTACACAGCTAGAACTTGGGTCTCCAAGATATGTGGTGTGCTCGGTGTTGCAAGTTGGGGCTAGTAGGGGCTCCCAGGTGCCACTAGGGGCTCGTAGGCATACACGCATGGCGCCCATGCACGTGCGCCATGCATGTGCCGCAGGGGCCCCATGAACCCACACCCCCGACGCACATCACTACGATACATATATAATAGTTCGTCGTAGGAGAGGCAGGGGCTGGGGGGCCGTGTTGGAGCCGCGGCAGTCCGATGTGCGAACACCGATTCACACTTTGGCTCGCGCTCGCTCAGTAAGCCCCCAGGCGGTACAAGCGTACACCCAACCCATCATAGTGTGTTATCATGATGTCCGACGCGGCTGTGATGCTGCAGGGCGACTGCGACGCCCTGGTAGTGGTGCCATGTGGGCCAGAGCCTATACAGCAGCCGGGGGCACGATGTGCACAGGAGCACGTTGCGTCACCCCCTCGCCCCCCTGGCACCTTTCCAGGGCCCATGTCGGAGTTTTGCGCGGCGGGGAGGGGTGGCGCAGGCTGCTGGGGGTCTCATGCGATGCCTGCTACTATGCTCCTTGGAGAGGCCAACACGCGGCTGGCGAGTACTCGTCGCAGCGTGACGCTAGACGACAATCGCGACCGTGAAACTGTTGCTACTCCATACCACTTGCTTTCCATCCTTTTGGGGTGGGGGGGAGAGGCGAGTTGGGCCAACGTGAGTAATTTGAAATTTGTTGGTGGGCTGCATGTGTGTGGGGGGTGAACTTTTGAGCCCTCAGCAGGGGGTGCGGGACCGCCCCCCCTGACCCGCCCCCGGGCACACGGGTTCCACAATACTTGCCCAGCTCAAGTCCAGAAGGGAGGCGCCGGGCGCACAGCCAAGCAGCAGGGAGCAGCTCTCTAATAGCAGAGTGTGCTAATTTTCCCCCGTGCTAATTTGCCCCGCCTCCTCCTATTGGTTACTATTCGTCACTATCGGTCACTATCGGTCATTATCGGACACTATCGGTTACTGTTGGTCAGTATGGTCACTATTGGTCACTATCGGTCAGTATGGTCACGAACGGTCAGTATGGTCACTATGGGTCGCTATCGGTCACTATTGGTCACTATCGGTAACTCTTGGTCGGTTTCGGTCACTATGGTCACTATCGGTCACGATTGGTCACTATTGGTCACTATCGGTCACTATCGATCACTATTGGTCACTATCGGTCACTATTGGTCACTATCGGTCTGTTTGGTCACTATCGGTCACTATCGGTCAGTATGGTCACTATCGGTCACTATCGGTCAGTATGGTCACTATCGGTCTGTATGGTCACTATTGGTCAATTTTTGTCACTATTGCTCAGTTGGGTCACTCTTGGTCACTGTTGGTCACTATTGGTCACTATTGGTCACCATCGGTCACGATCGGTCACTATCGGTCACAATTGGACACTTTGGTCACTATTGGTTACTATTGGTCACTTTGGTCACTATTGGTCACTATTGGTCATTATCGGTCACTATTGGTCACTATTGGTCATTATCGGTCACTATTGGTCACTATCGGTCAGTATTGGTCACTATCTGTCGGTATGGTCACTTTTGGTCTCTATTGGTTAATATTCGTCACTATCGGTCACTATCGGTCACTATCGGTCGGTATGGTCAGTATTGGTCACTATCGGTCACTATTGGTCACTATCGGTCTGTATGGTCACTATCGGTCACTATGGTCACTATCGGTCACTATCGGTCAGTATGGTCACTGTCGGTCTGTATGGTCACTATTGGTCAATTTTTGTCACTATTGCTCAGTTGGGTCACTCTTGGTCACTGTTGGTCACTATTGGTCACTATTGGTCACTATCGGTCACTATCGGTCACTATCGGTCACAATTGGACACTTTGGTCACTATTGGTTACTATTGGTCACTTTGGTCACTATTGGTCACTATTGGTTATTATCGGTCACTATTGGTCACTATTGGTCATTATTGGTCACTATTGGTCACTATCGGTCAGTATTGGTCACTATCTGTCAGTATGGTCACTTATGGTCTCTATTGGTTACTATTCGTCACTATCGGTCACTATCGGTCACTATCGGTCGGCATGGTCACTATTGGTCACTATCGGTCAGTATGGCCACTAACGGTCAGTATGGTCACTATTAGTCACTATCGGTCACTCTTGGTCACTATCGGTCACTCTTGGTCGGTTTCGGTCACTTTGGTCACTATCGGTCAGCTGGGCGAGTGCTGGATGCCAGCGCCAACATCCAGCACTCGCACTCAAGTGTAGCAGTCGCATCAAATTGACGCAACTGGCCAATGCTTCCGGTCGAGGTGGGGGGGTTGGGGTTTGGGGTTTGAGGGTTGGGGTTTAGGGCTTGGGGGTAAGCGATTAAGGTTGAGGTCGGAGCAGGCGCACCGAGATTGGAGGGCTGGCATGCCTGGGGGAGTTCATTTTTACGTTTATATGTGTTTAGTCTACAAGGGCCTTCGTTTCCCTGGGTTTTAATGAATGAAATGCAAGAAATAAAGTTTAATGAATTAAATCAATCAATTCACACTTGGGTGCAACATTCGCATCCGCAATCACGCCACCTCCGCCTCCATACGCCATCATTCACACGCCACCTTCAGGATGAAAGCGGCGACGCTCGAGATGATGTCTCAGCTGCGGCATCAGGCGGGAGATATGGGTGCACGATTGCGTGTTTTCTTCGCGCTCCCCTACGCTGCGGCAGGGATCGCCAGCGCTGTGGCTCTCACCCTCCTTCTGGCCATCATCGTGGGAGGTGGATATAGCAGCTCCGTGTCAGCAGGGGCCTACGCGTGCCCGGTGCCAGAGGCATCGTATGCGCCAGTGACGGTGTACGAGGGCGACCCCCAGCTGGAGCTGTCGATGCTGACGTTCGACATGGACGAGATCTCCATGGCCGTGCGGAGTGCCTCCATGGGTCTGGTAAGTGGGGAGGGGAAAGGCCTGTGCGCGTGCGGTGGTTGCATGGATGCATGGGTTCGCATGGGCGCGAGGCAGGTGGCTCGTGCGTGCGTGCGTGCGTGCGTGCGTGCGTGCGTGCGTGCGTGCGTGCGTGCGTGTGTGTGTGTGTGTGTACAAGGCGCAAGCCGCTGCTGCGCTAGCGAGCGCGAGTGCCGCTATGCGAGGCCCTGCCCTGCCCTCCCTCTCCCTGAGGGAGACGAGACCAAACAAACACGCACCACAGGGTACCATGCCGGGCGCGCCGTTCCACCGCTTCTACGCACAGACGCTCTGCGGGGTCCTGGGCAGCAGCGGCGAAAGTGGAAGTAGCGGCAGCACCAACACCAGGTAAGCAAGCAGAAGCAGACCTGCCACAATCCCAACGTCTGAGGCGCGCAAGTGAAGGCGTTCATAACGCCTGAGGTGGTTGGGGGTGCGCCTCAGGCGGTGGTGGGCGCCCACGGCGGTTGGGGTGGCGCCTGGGGCGGCCCCACAGGCGGTCGGGGGTGCGCCTCAGGCGATCTCGGAGCGCCTGAGACGCCGCCTGATCCGCGCAAGTGAAGGCGCCGCCTCAGGCGTCAGGCGGGATGTGGTGGGGCAGCAAGGAGCAACCAGGCAGGGGGCAGCCAGCAGCACCCCTACCACAATCCGATGCGTGAGCCGCGCAAGTCAAGGCGGTCATAACGCCTGAGGCGGTCGAGGTGCGCCTTAGGCCGTGGTGGGCGCCGAAGGTGGCGCCTGAGGCGACGCCTTGTGATCAGGTGGGCGGGGATGCGTTTGAGGCGGTCTCGGCGCGCCTGGGACGCCGCCTCACCCGCGCAAGTGAAGGCGCCGCCTGGTGCGTTAAGGACTGTGGCAGGGCCATTAACAGCAGCAGCACGTGCGCCAGCCCTGGCACTTCGACGCTGCCTGCCGAGGTGCATCGCACGCACGGTCGCCCTGCCACAAACCTGACGACTGAGGGGCACAGATCGCGGCGGCGGCGCCTTGATCGGTTTGGGGTGCACCTCAGGCGGTC